>CM042752.1:23885713-23927632 GCA_022496165.2 Catalaphyllia jardinei
TAGAAACCTGTTGAACTTGTCACCAATCGATAATCATGAGGAAAAAGCCCTAGGGTTGGTGGAGCCTGAGCAAAAGTGGCACCATCATTCTGACAGAATAAGTTGAAATACTTTATTAACCAGTAAAAGGGAGGGAAGTGAGAGACCAAAACCACTCTACAAGCACAATTGGCACCCAGAGCAAACTGCATGTTCTTATAACGCTAATGCCAAACACATAACCCTGAAAACTGTAAGTACTTGGTGTAGGCTGTCACAAAATGGGGACAGACAGTTACACTTACATTTAAACTACAGTTCAGTACTGCATGTATAAATTTATACAGAGTTAAACCCTACCATACCAATGAAAGCTACTCTAACCGCAAACGAAATGCAGCGAAACTATTAAACTGCAAGCAGAATAGGCACTCGCATACATGTAATGGTCCAGGTAGTTACCAAATATGGTAAGCAGTGCATACACCAAGTAGTTTCCCCTTTAAAACCCTGTATGAGACCCTCATGGAGCATGAACACCCTGAAAGACTGCTGACCAGCATTGGCATCATCTGTTATGTGTGCTCTAAGTTAATTTTGCCTAAATTACATTTACATGTAGCCACATGAAAATGCTAGGGGAAGGGGAAGTCTGGACAGTAATAGTATACCAGTCAAGGGGCTGCTTTGAGCAACCAAAAAATAGGGTAAACTGCTGGGACTAAAATGGCTGGCTGTTACAGTAGGAGTTGAAGGTAAAGCCTGCTTACCAGCCAAGTGGCTCATCAGACCGGTGCCTATCCCAGTTTCGACTCCTACCTTGGATGGGGTACTAGTCCATAACAGGATTATCCCCCAAAATTAAATTTGCTGGTATCCATTTAATATACACCTGGTAGAGAGAGGCCAAGAACCCAACACAATGTCTAGGGCCGGCGTCAAACTCAGAGCACTCGCTCCAGATTCGAGTGCACTAACCATGAGGCTGTTGCAGTATGTAATGGAAGTAATTACACAGGTTTGCTGATTTTATCCTCTTTAGGAATAGTGTGTTCTTTTATTCATCTGGTGTCTCACTTGGTCTCATTATGTCCTTGCTGATGCTTGTTTACATTCTTCACAGACTCATTCCTGGGGTAAGAACTCTCAAGTAATATATCAAACACAAAACAGCATGTTTGAACACATTTCCAGCCTTACCCTTTAGTCTCCTCAATCGGCCATTTTACAGTTGTGTGCTTAGTTACCTGGCCATGAGTGCAAGCTAGGCTGGAGGTGATCTTGCGTTGATACAGACCTCTCAGCTTTTCTCATGTAAATACCAACTAGTTAGCATAAGAACAATTTGATTTGGAAATAAAAGCAGTGAGGTCTGTATCAAAATAAGGTCGACTCCAGCCTCGCTGTCATTGAAAGGCCAGGGCACTAAGCTGGCGACTGTAATGGTCTATTAATAGAGTACTTGTGCTCAGCTGTTAAGACTTGAGACTTAAATAAAGTTGTCATCATCATCAACCAGCGAGAAAATGAATTACAAATAGGACCAGTTGTGTCAGCAGATTCTTTGACAAATTTCGAGACGTTTGGTAATGTGGCCAAACACTTAAATGAGTCTGAGGTAACTTCTCAATGAAAACTGAGAGTTACGTTATTTGAATAGCACGTCCTGCACTTTTGAAAATGCACTTCAACTATAATCCAATACTTGTAATGGGAAATAAGCGTGTTGTTATGAGAGGAAAACGGAAAAGAAAAATCATAATCCATGCTGATTAAAATCAGATATCCAATTACATGTACCATCACTGCTTTGTTTTTCTGTGTTTAAACTTTGTGCATTTGAGAATTATTAATGATCTAGATTCTGAAACCAAAGTCAGTTTGCAATTTATGAAAAATACGTAGCAGTCTCACAGTAAAATGCGACCTCCGTTTCGTATATATGTATGTGAATGTCATTGCGAAACTAGTCACATAACATAACATAACATTTTATTCAGGAAGTACAACACAAATATAAAAACATCCTGAAAAGGGGAAATCATGAGGTTAACCCTGTACTAAAACAATTTCCCTAACTAAGAAACTTACAAAAGTTATTTAGATAAAATAGCTACTGATTCAGTAAATTCAATAAATATTCAAATAAATTTTAAGTCTGCTCTGAAAAACAGGCAATGATTCGGCATGTACAATTTATCCTGGCAAGTCACTCCATTTCTTTACAATGCGAATGAAGAAAGAATATTTGGTCGTATTCTACGCAGGCATCATCTGTCGTGTGTCCTCCAATTTTTCCTTTACATTCTTTTTCCCATAATCCAGAGAGGAGGTGCATACGCTGTTTTAATCGGAGGCTGGAGTCTGGCGGCTTATCTAATCCAGTGGACTTGGGGAAACTTAAAAGACCTGATTATTAACCACAACCAGTGGGTTATTGGATATCTTGTGGTAGTAGGTGAGGGAAAGTAACACGTGATTAGTTTCTTCCTCTCCGATTTTTTAGCTCGTAATCGTCGTTTCCAGCTACAGGTATCTACATACAACCACCGGGAAACCAAAGTCTTGCTCTCATGTGGGAGAAATGCAAATGCTGATATTACTCTTATTCCTAGCCTGCATAGCTGACAACATTTTGCAGACGAGTGCTTTCTTTCGGTGGAGAGGTTAGCGGACACTATATGGGGGATACATGTAATGTCGCTTACTCAACATTTCCCTCGCGACGTGGAGGAGCGCGAGCAAACGCGCGCGAATTCCAGACAGCTACGCAGTTGATGTCTTTCTGTTTTTAATGCTAGTGTCGCGAAAGATGAGCACCGCGAATCAATAGAAAGGAAATTTCGAAAGAGACTGTAGTGTGAACAAATGAATCAGTCACAAAAATATTAGGGAGCTTAAGCAACCACGACGACGACGCCGGGGACGACGCCAAGTGAAAAATGAATTTATATTCTACCAGCGAAATTCGCGATTGTCGACATCCGTTCCCAGTGGCTCTATAAAAGCGCGTAAGTTAAATATGTCAAAAATGTCAAAATGTATGTTTTTATAGCGGTAATGCACTAAGCTACATCAAGCTAGGTCACAAAAATGCCACTTAAACTGAAGGAAACAAATATTGCAAATGAACATAACAGGCTTAAAAATCCCAACTGGCGGGAGGTACACCAGTTGGCTATTTACAAGCATGACCGAGGAGTTGAACTAGGGTCCACCGAGAAACAACTCCAGCTAAGTGGTCAGAGCGGGACTTGAACCCGCGACGTCCGGATTTCAAGTCCGGCCCCCTAACCACTCCGCCACGCTGCCTCCCCTGCAACGACGGCGTTCACTTGCAAATAGAAATACCAAAAATTGGCCGTTGTAGTCCACGTTCAGTAGACGACGCAGAACTTGGTCATTTCACGTTGTTGTTTTGTAGAGGACGGTAAAGAAATGTACAAAGATTTATAACGCACGTACACAGCTATTATTTTGCTTATTAAACCTTTTGTTTAGTGACGTTCTCGTTGCCGTCGTCGTCGTGGTTTGCTTAAGCTCCCTGTTGGGAACTGTGGACGATAGAATCCGAATATTGTTTAGGCGTTCGTGCACCTTCAGACTTAAGTGGGGCGGGGGGGGGGGGGGGTGGGGTGGGGGGGTTTTTTTTTTCTGAAAGAAAATTAGACAATGCCCGGAAGTGCGAGTGTTGCTCAAACGCACTCAAATTGTAGGAAAAACAACCGCACGAGCCGTTCCAAAAAATCCTGTCGAGCAACAACAAGAATAGCCTCCAGCAAGATTTTTACTCTGTCACATTTATGAATGTCGAAAGAAAGCCATTTTGTTACAAGGTGACAAAGATCCAATCATGTACTTGCTGTGTTTTCAGGCATCATTAGCTTCTGTGTATGTTACTATCACGGCCCCGTGACGAGCGATAGAGGACTGGACCTCATACGCTGGATGCTGCAGCTTGTCGGCCTGACCCTACTGTACATGGGCACCCGTTCAGATGTGGTGTCGTTCGGTGTGATAAGCACGGTGTTTTTGTCGCATCTTATCCGTAGCAGTGGCATCCTAATGAGGGTTATTACAATGATGCCTCGAAACTGGTAAGTCTCAGTCGAGAAGGATTTTTTTTCAAGTTCCTCTTTCAAATCCTTCTCAGTGTTACCAAATTTTGGCCGCCCGTGCCTCAGTCGAGAAGGATTATTTTTCAAGTTCCTCTTTCAAAATCCTTCTCAGTATTACCAAATTTTGGCCGCCTGTGTTTATTTTCCTTTGGTGTTTTCTGGTCTGGATATTGCTGTATTCTGAATATTAACATTTGCTATTAATTTATCGCTCTGTCTCACAAGGATTTGGAACTACCTACAGTGTAATTGACGAATTTGATTGGCTGAACACGAATTTGACCGCGGTCTAGATTTTCCCATCTAGAGCAGCATCTTGACCGGTAATGTTTTGCAGTGAAAAAGTTGCGAACTAAAATGCAAAGTGAATGACTTTTTTCATCTGACAATATTTATTTCTGCAAGTGCCAAAACGTTGATGAGGGAAAAAAAAACAAGTGAAGAGGTCATAAGTACAGACCAAACGCAGTGAGCTCTGTACTTACGACCTCGGTCAAGATTCTTCCATACAGACCTCCTGCACGGTTAATGCGAGCTAAATTATTTGTGAATTCTAATTTACATTGTGCCTTTGTATTAAAACCAGTCCTCACGCAAAACCCTTCATGTGAAAAATGATATTTTGTGCTTGAAAATGAACTCGCTTGACGCACTCGTTTTGGCACAGACTTGTTTTCATACAGACTTGCTTTGACACAGACTCGTTTTACCACAGACTTGTTTTGACAAAGACTCGATTTAGCACAGACTTTTTGACAAACTTGTGTTGGCACAGACTCGCTTTGACGCTGACTCGTTTTGACACAGACTCGCTTTGACACAGTCTTGTTTTGAGACAGACTCGTTTTGGCACAGACTTGTTTTGTCAAAGACTCGATTTGGCACAGACTGGTTTTGGCACAGTTTTGACACAGACTCGCTTTGACACAGACTCGTTTTGGCGCAGGCTCGTTTTGGCACCGACCTGTTTTGACACCGAGGAAAAAACAGTTCGAAAATTGCAATGACATCGACGACTGCCTCCTTTAGTATCTTTTATTTCTGATTTTTCCCGAAGGGTTTCCTACAGAGTTTATTACTTCTTCTTCCCTCCAAAACACAAGTTCCTATCGCAGGAAGAATATGTAATCCAGGGAAGTGAGGAAACAAGTCGAGCTTTAGAAGATCTGAGAGAATATTGCAACAGCCCCGAATGTAATGCGTGGAAAGTGGTCAGCAGACTAAACCATCCTACCAGGTATGAGGACACTAAACTTGTTTTTAAAATATCTGGTCATAGCTTGTATGGTTTCATGCCTTGAATGGCGTTATTAAAGCGGTTAAATCTGCGCTTTTGCAAAAACATCTTTGCGACGCCATATACTGTAGAAGTCCTCTGAAGGACCAAGCAAAATTAGAGATCAAAAGAATTCAACGCTTCGTTGCCCCTTTGGGATGCAGTTTGAAGCTAGAGACAAACCTGTGATGGATGGAGTCACTCACGACAGTCCCATATTAGGAGTCGACATACATGTAAGGTGACATTGCTCCTCACAATAGTCAAACTTACTGCGCACAAGCAGTCCCAGCCAAAACTGCCGCTATTAAAAGTCTGAGATTTGTGAAATGTTCTCTTTTAAAACCAAACCGTAAGGCATTTACTGAAAAGTTAAGATTTGTACGGCGATTTCGAATAGAAAATTTCGCTTTTGTTATCCATCAGCCCTTGTTTTCCAATGACTGTATCTCGGTGTTTCAAGCCTCTTTTGCATTACTCTTCAAACTCGTACAACGTTAACAGCAACGAAAGCTTGAGTGGCGCTCATGAATTTATGCGTTCGACTGCTTTGTAACCCCGCTTTTGATTTCCAGATTCGCTTCGTTCGTGGCCAGCGGACAACACATTCTGGATGAGGAAGTGAAGATCTACGATAACGATCCTACCCCATGGCTGACCTCTGATAGCGATGGAAATGACAGCGATCTAAATAACGATCTGTGCTAACACACGCTTACATTTTAAGAAGCAACATCAATCGTCAATGCTCTTGATCGATTTGTGCTTAGCGCGCTAAAGTGAAATTTGGAGACATGTGGAGATGTTAAGTTAGGGTCCCGCCCATAAGGCAAACTTAAGCCTAATGGGAAGCTGAACGGGTTGCGCCCTGCAAGCGCGCCAAACGTGCCAACAGAACTTAAACCATTGGCTTTGACCAAGACGAGAGGAAAGACGTGGGTCAGTTTGTCCAATTTTCGGTGGGCAAGGCATTCAAAAAGACGAACCTCAGACTGAAATATGAAACAGAAGCGTTTCAAGCTGGACTTTCAACAACATTTTGGCGGTTTGTTATTTAGCCTTTTTCTGTTCAAGTTAGTGTATATTGCGGCAGCAATAAGCAGAGAGTTTTCGGTACAGTCGAATACCGCTTAATGCCAGTCGCTTGATACGTAGTCCGTTATAGCAGAATTTGACAATTTATTATGTATTTAGTTAGTTTTTTATTTGAATTTTTGAATTTAATTCTCGAAATACTAAAATTCTAACCTGTATACAGACTTCTCCACACAGGCTAACTTGGCGCCGTGGCTTAAGGCACTGAAACAAGAGAAATACGCCATTCCCGGGTGACCTTAATGCCTCTGTTTCAAAACGAAGCCCCGTGCAAAACCCTTCACATAACAATTACTTTGATTTTCATGAAAATGAATCTGGGAGAGTCATATTTTCATTTGAATTGTTTCGCACGGAGACTTGTCTTGACAGAGAGGCAAAAGATGGTGAATTAGACAGCCATCTCTCAACCTCGATGTGATTTCTCCACGCCATGTTAGAATTTCAATAATTCAATATTTAAAGCGTTAAATTTAGCAATGTATTGAGACGGGAAAGGGAATATGTATTTAGGTAGGGATTTCCCTAGGCTCGGTCTCTAGTCGTGAGTGTTGTGGTGGAAAAGATCGCGGGCGCACCGAAACACACACGGCTAGAGACTAGGTATTCACTCAAGCTTATTATTGTTCACACAATTTTTTGACAATGTATGTATTTTTATTTTGTTTTTTATTGCAATAAACTTTTAAATTTACATTTTACGGCTGTCCAGTTATGGTACCTTCCTATTGTACCAGGATTTTATCAGACTTTTCCTTCGACTGAGGCACTTTGAAGAAAACAAAACGGTAATCAGATTATTTCAAATCGTCCTCGCTCTTCGCGCTCGTCCGCTTTTGAAATTACTCGCGCGATTACTCCCTGAATTGTACTCAACTCAGTCCAATTACTATTACTAATCATACGAGCGATAATAAAATCGAACGACCGCGCAGCGGGAGTCTGATTTGTTTATCTCAAGTATGATTACATACCGAATCAGAACGACACGAAGTCTTACTACCAATTAATCGTAAAAATGAGAATAGAGAATAGCCAAGTTATGAAGGAAGGGAAAATTTTGAATTAAAAGACTGACAAAGGAGCCTTGAATTGTTTAATTTTGCTCTGAAACTAACTTCAACTTTGAATGTGATTGATTTAAACTACAACTTTGGATGCGATTGGCTCATTGAACTGTCCGATAACAACTTAGCATTGAGTGAATTAGTGGAAAATGGGAGCTTTTAAAACCGATCAGAATCGAGAAAATTGTAATTTTTATGATTAATAGCGAAACTACGACTGATTGCAAAAGGTTTGAATCCTGCTTTAACTTAAAACTCCCGACTGAATTAGGCCAATCGAGAGAGTTTTGTACAGCGCAAGCCGCGGTGGCGGAGACGGATCAGTTATTCAGTCAGTGGTCCCTATTTTACTGTCATACTGTCAATGGAAGGTCAAAAAATGGTTGAAAACTGAACCTCCCACTCCGTGACAACTGAATGCAGTTGTCTACGCCAATGAGCTTTTTCTAATGAGAGTACGTTTAATGTTAGCTGTCCAAGAATATTGAGCCAGTGAGCTTCATTGCCAAGGGCAAATAGGGTAATTTTTACTTTCAAACTCGGCTTCACAGGAGGGTCTCAGTGGGTTTCCGCGTTAACAATAGAAGAGATGAAAATTTTTCCGTCAAGCAACAAAAATACCGTCCGTAGTTTTAGACAGTTGTCGCCAAAGCGACACATCCACTGAGGCAGACAGTATATAACCGCACATAGCCTCTGCGTAGAAATGAGCAAAAGTCCACCTCAACACAAGCGTGAGACGTTTTTCACTGTATAGTTCTTTCCACAGATTTCTTACCATTACACATTTCCGTTCCACTCTGCTAGATCCATTGTGTTTGACCGGCGCTCTGGACCATTGAATGACGCATCGCGGGAAAAATCTTCAGTTTAGAAATGGTCTCACGAGTTTCCTACTTCATGAGTTTGGATTTCCAACGCTTCACTTAAGAACTGGTGAACCTGAAAGGCGGACCAAGCCAAGCATAGCTGTTTTCTTTTTCTCCTAATTCCTTCTACTGACATAGCCATGAAATGCTGCAGCTTTCACAGAGATGATTTTACACGCTTCTTGTCACTTCTTGACTTGGTGGCTTTGTTCGTTTTGTTTCTGTGTCAAACGTTCTAGAGTTTTTCCTACTTGACTATCTGTGTTCAAATGAAAGCAACACACACACAGCTCTTACAATGTGTCAAATTGTTTACTCAGGTCACCTGTTAACTGGTGTTAAGTCAAACAACGTTGATTGTGCCAGATAACCCTGAGCTTTGGATCAATTTATCCCTTGATTTTAATGAGAAAAAGCGAAAGATTTTAAGGGTTTTCTGTTATCCTTTACTGCAAAGATGCTCTTCTTAAATCTCAATTGTGTCAACTGCTTTTTTTCTCACTTCAGCTGTCATTTTGTCAAGGAAATGACAGCAAATATAAACAATATTTTGGGAAGAAATGATTGGTTCATTGCTTGGAAAAATGGCAAAATTAAGATTAAGATACGAATCAGAACAAGTACTATCTTAGGTGTTCACAGCTGAAAACTAGGAAAAATCTAAGTTAAGGGCTTCACTATTATTTTGTATGCTTAAGCGGCTGTGTCAGAGTATCGTTTGTAATTTTTAAGGAAAGAGAAACTTCATTGAAAAAAACTACTTGAATTCCCCACCACGGACCACTGCACCCTAACACCAGTAATATCATTCATCGTTTATGCATTTCATCATTTTTAAACCTATTATCCAACAGATATCTCCATAGTACCAGCCCCTTTTAACAAAAATAAACTTTTTATTTAAGACATTGAAGCAAAACAAAGGTACCAAAAGCGGTCGATAATGCTCTTATCTCATGTCAGGTCTTTTACAAGGACGTATTCAATCAATTGTACTCGGGCCTTGGCAAGCAGCGTTGGAAATATACTAAGTTTATTTCACTCTCTTGGCTCCAAACAGTTAGACACCTGTTAGGTATTTGTGTTAAAGTTTCGATAACACTGGTTTTAACACTAGTAAATAGCGCTGTTATTTGCCGGTAGATTTGTATAAGCAACATGCACCTAGGCAAGATTCCTATGAAGCCAAGCGTGAACACAATGGCTGCCACGGTCCCCGCATTGAACAAAAGAGATACCATAAATTATTTACTGGTCGGCTCTCATAAAACTCCTTGACGAACAATAAGTAGCTGCATATAGCGGAAAAATTTGCACTGTAAAGGTGAGGGATAACTTTTCTATATTCGAATGTCTGCCTTTGTAGTTTGGTTCGAGAGATAACTTGTCGTATCGACTGAACAACCAAAATATCAAAACTTGTTTATCTAACTTTTTTTTCTAGGCTTAGCCATGGATTTTAGGCTGGTCTTCTGTTCCCTATTATTCGTTGTCGTCTCAGTGTCTGCCAAGGCGACACATCGAGGAAGTAAGTTGATATTTTCCTTATTTTGAGGTTTATAATTGAATGTCAGTGCTATCTTGTTTTATAGTTTGAGATTTATTGATCAGCAAAAAAGGTAAGTAAGCTGCTCTCAAGTTAAAGATTAAGAGGTGACAAAATTCCGTGAGAACAGAACGGCACCCTGCTAAAGAATTGTTTGACTTGAGTATATACCTTTACTTGGAAAGAAATACGTAACTAAGAGAACAGCATTTACGGATATGAATTTCAGTCATTTTTCAGTTTTCTTTTTTTAAAGAAGGCCTAAATAATCTCAATTGCTGTTTTAACAGAGTATTTGATCGTAAAACAGCGAAAGAAAATTCAGAAGAATATTGTTCTTCTTCTCAAGAGGTTAGAAAGAGGGCCTTCAAATGAAAGCATTCTTAGGTTTTTAGTTCATTGAAATAACTGCAAGGTTTAGTTAAATCTCGTGGTTCGAGTCAGGTACACTGAATTCATGGACAAATCAAATATTTATCAAAGAGGGCGGATGTTAAAACTAACAAAAATAGTAATTCGTCTTGTGGTGTATGGTTTAATGAATTTTAGATTTTAAAGTGGACTTACAAAAAATAATGTTTTGGTCGTATAATCCAAATCCTAGTATTTTGTCATAAAATCCAAATTCAGTTCTTCTTTATTGAAATCTGGTTTTTAAAGCTCCTGGATACGGATTAGCGCACGATTAAAAAATCACAAATTTTTCTTAGCAGTTTTTGACACAAGAAACAACTATTGATAAAGTTTCTCTGTCTTTTAAAATCAGCACTTGGTCGCAAATTTCTATAATTCGGAAATCAGAATTTATTTACGTTCTTCTCCCCGCCATTTGAAAACAAACCTGTTTCAAGTTATTAAGAATTGATGCCATATTAAGAAATGCTCTATCCATCAGCTATGCAGGTAGATTTCGACTTTTATTGTATTTAGCAACGGCTTCTCTATTTAAAAGAGATGCTCAGTTGCATGAAAATAAGTGAAATTAGCTTTTCAATGTGTTCAGATAAGCGAGGATTGTGACATATTATGACAAATATTTGCCTTAAAGCTGCTAGCAGTAATGAAGCATTGTGTAACTTATTAATAGCTACGATTTATTCTCGCCAAAGAAAAGTACTGACAATTTCAATTGCAAGCTCGAAAACTGTAGAGTCATTTCTGAAGATAGACAGTCCAGTTGCTGTTAGCTTGGCCAATTTAATAAGAATTTTGTCGAGACAGTTTCACTGATAGTTGATAAGTATCATTATTCTCATGACCTGTTGGCCTGTGATTTGTCGATGTTGTGAGGAGAAATTAGACGTTCACCTATCGAAAATTTAACGCGGGTTTATAAGATCATTTGGTCTTGTTATCTTACAGTCATTTTGTAATGTGCATCTAAGGGTGAAAAGAGATGATGAACTTACCGACTAGAAAAAACGTTCTGAAGGTTTATTGACTTGTTGGTGAGGGTGAATTGTTTTTTCCCTCTAGGAAAAAACTTTCGCTACGCCAAATTGTGAGCGAAGCTTGCGAAGCTCGCGAAGCTAATGACAATTTGTTTTCTTTTGTCAACTTGAAAGGTATATTCAAAAGAAGTCCTAACCCGTGTCCGCCCGGATGTCCCGGATCATGCGCCCCGTCATGCACAGCGGTATGTTGTGCGCCTCCACCACCACCACCTCTTCCACCTCTTCCACCACCACCACCCCCACCACCACCTCCTCCACCCGGTCCTCCTGGCCCTGACGGTCCCATGGGTATGGCAGGCCCCGCCGGACCCGACGGCCCGAAGGGACCGCCAGGACCTCCAGGACTTCCCGGCCCACCCGGTCTTCCCGGACTTCCCGGTGCACCAGCTGGACCCCCAGGACGTGACGGCCCCATGGGACCTCCCGGACCCTCCGGACATCAAGTAAGTTTGATGAGTAATGATTATGAAGTCCTTAGCAATTCACATTTGCAAATCTTGCAATGTTGGTATCGTGATCAGATAGGTCGCCTTTTCCACGAGGCAGATGTGGTTGACGTTTGAGCGGCTTATTACACTTGCGAGTGTCTAAGTCGTGTTTTGCAAATTGCACAGCTGGTCCTTAATTTACCCCATTCTGGGGGCACCATGCTACTCATGTTTCACGTTATACACTTGCATTTTACATTCGTAGTCTGCTGGGCCGTGCTAATATGAAGCTTTGAATGCTAACATCTGGATTTTCTTTACTTCAGGGACCACCCGGTGATCTCGGCCCTATGGGTCCCCCCGGAAATCCTGGACTGCCTGGACCCCCGGCTCCTCCTGGTGGCATGCCCCCGTGCCCACCGGTCTGTGTCCACACTTGTATCAAGGCTTGTGCACCACAGTGCTGTCACGGACGCAAGAAGAGATCCCTCCTTTTGGAATAGAAACAACGACAACATCAACTACTACAGCTATTTTTATACTCCTGTTCCGACGACTGATACCAGTTTTTATCACACCGCTGAGCGAATAGTATTTAGTGATACCCTTCCGAAATTGTCGTCTCGCCTGTTAGAGCTTAGGATGTTGCTTTTGAGTTTGTTTTACGTTGTATATTTATAGTGAAATCTCAGCTCGCTTAGTTTTTGTTGTTTCGCTTTTGAAATAAAAACAGTTGTAAGCTTTCAATGGAAAGGTCGTGAGTTTCGAGGCTTTGTGTATCATCAGTTTCTGGCAATTGTCCTTGATTTGTGTTCCCTTGGCCTTCAACTGGCTTTGGTGTGACAGACATTGCATTTACTGATAAGGTTGTAGGAATGAAGGAATTATTTGAAATGTTTAATAAAATTACCTCTCTTAGTATACTTTTGACTATCCTTGTCCGGTTTGACTTTTCCCCTTTTGCTCTTCTTTACTGATGAGGGCCTCCCAAGGGTTTTGGTATTAAAGGAAATTTGACTGAAAAAGATAGGGAACAACGGAATTTATTAATAGGGAGCAAGGGGAAAAAGATGAAATTTTTAAGGATCAAGGGATCATTCTACTCCCCCACCCCAACCTGGGGAGTCCTTTATCGTTGCTTTTGGCGACGAAATGATTATATGTTACTGAGAGTAGGGTAACATATCCTCTTTCAGCTGTATCATAAATTCAGATCGGATCCATGAATGGGTTGCAAGGCGCATACGCCATGGCCTTTTATTAATCTGAAATGTTGAAAGATAAAATGCAAATCTCTCATCTCTCGCAACTCAACACCACAAAACGTGTGCAAATAAACGCATTCATCTGCGGCGTTTCTTTTAAGCATTAAAATATAGCAGGAAAGTCTCCTTAACCAGCACTATGAAAAAACGACGCGAAACTGAGCTCATAAGAAATGTGACGATTTTTAACGGAGTTTACCAATATGACAGTCCTGTTTCCTGTCATGTCTAGAAATGTAAGCTAATGAGATTCAATGCTCTATAAATTGGAGTCACAAAGTGTCATTTTGATATTACCTCATTTTGACAGAATTTTCTTTGTTGGTGACTTTTTTGGAAAGAGGACTCTTTATGATGCTTATCATATCATTTTCACGAGAATCATCATTTTTCACGGTACCATATCCTAAGTAAGATGCTATGGTGCGGGGGGATGTGGTGCGGGTTCGATTCCAGCCTATGTGGATTGAGTGTGTTGTTGCAGGGTTCTCTCTTTCCTCCTGGGTTTTTTCCCCGGGTTCTCCGGTTTTCTTCCGTCCACAGAAACCAACGTCTCCAAATTCCAGGATAAGTTGCCTGCATGAAAACTAGCGCTGCTGAGGCTGATGTGGCGTCCTCTCTAAATATTTTAATAAGTAATAAGCATTTCGATCTCTAAGCGAGTCATAAAAGTGAGATTTGTTTAAGGCAGTATTCCGGTTTATTGTCATTCAACTCGTCTTTGTCACATGCATTCAGTTCATAATAACGGGGAAGCAAAAGAAGCCTTATTACAGGTGCTTTGCCAGTTTGTGTAAAAGCAGTCTGTGCAAGGGGTCCGCAAGTTTTCCGGGCCCGCGAATTTTGGCCAAATTGTTGCTAAGCGACGTATCCTCGCACTCAGACTATTTGGTTTAACAAACAATCTGTGAGCTGTTTGTAATGTTATTTGAAAACCTTCCAATAACTCTGTAGAGTCTTCTTACCTGCAAAACAAACCCTTTTTCGTTCTCTGTTTCACATTTTTGTTTATTCACTTGATTGAGTTTCTCTGCCTATTTGGTCACGTGCTTGATGTCTGGCGCTCTTCTTTGTTTACTGCTATTTTTCCTACTTTCTTTAATAGTCTCATGATCTACTTCCAAATTGCGTGCATCTTCATTTCCACTTGATTTATCTCACGTAATCACTTATATTCAATTGTAATTATCTTTCTCCTCATGGCGCCACCTACAGTCTAAGTGAGTTTGCCCTCAAGGTGAAAGTCATTCAACACTGTTTTTCGCTGATAGTCTTTTTTTAGCTTCAATCGTCCAATAGAACCCATGAAATCAGCTAGAAAGAAACAAACACGTTCTTTTCACCTACGTGAAGGCATTACGAGTAATATCACCTTACCTCCATTATCATGGATTGATCTTAACGAATTCGGGCTTGTCACCTAGTGCACAAATAAATCAGCAAAAATTGGGACGAATTGTACCCTAAGTGCAGCGGTCAATGGAAAAATGCGCCGTGTTGGAGATTTTACATCCCTCAAAGTACTTTTTTAGCATTTTTGTACGAACAGCCGCCCACGCAAGCTGTCGTGACAAGTTCGATTGGAATGGAGAGTGGGTGGAGATGTGCACTGGCGACGTGTCGAGAGATCAATTGACACAAAGCACGCAAGCCAACTTTTGATGATTTGATGAGTCCATTTAAATATTTAAAGTTGTATTAAATGTACCGAACGTGAATTTACAATATCATTCTATTACGTCCAGAAATACAGCAAATGCTTGGAGTCTTGCTTTCAGTTTGAAGGCAGTGATTGATGTTCATTATTGTTTCCTTCCCCAATAGCGAGCTTCATTTTTTTAAATAAAGTAGTCAGTTCTACTTTATAAAAAAACGTTCTGCTAAAAAGACTGCCGAAAACAAATGTAACCTTGAACTTTCTTCAGGAATAAAGACAAATATAATCGAAAATGCGAAAAGAGGATTCTCGTGATCTCTAAATCAGATACTTGTCCCCTTTGTTAATCAACCCATCCCCATTACAATTAAACTATGAAATACAATCATTTATCTGACGCTTGAATTGCAGATACACCATATTGGGATCAGAGCAAGTACCAGTGTCACATTTTGCGCTGGAAATGTTCTCGAAGAACATATTTTTTTAATGTCGTTTCATTCTGCTTAAATTGTCGACATAAAGGTCTCTCGCAACTGAGAACCAGTGTGGCCATTGGAAACTTTCTAGCAAAGGTGGATTACATATCACGTTTTGGTAATGCAATTAGATGTCTTGAAAACTTTTGAACAGGTAGGACGGTCTGCAAAGGAATTCAGTATTTCTGTTTACAGGCGAACTAAATCATCGCAAGGGTTTGATTACTGACAATACACTCTTGTTTATATTCGTGAGGAGCACAGTCCTATTCTAAGATCGCATTCGGAGGAGTTCAGCTTTGGAAATTTTCTCTCGAAGTTTTGCTAGCTATAACATTTTAAGCAAAGAATAAGTGTATATCGAGCATATCTCAACGATACAATATCAAAATTTTTTGTCGAAATTCAGTGTAATTAAACTTCAGTTGATGTAATTGAACA
The DNA here is from genome assembly GCA_022496165.2 of Catalaphyllia jardinei. Taxonomy (NCBI): domain Eukaryota; kingdom Metazoa; phylum Cnidaria; class Anthozoa; order Scleractinia; family Caryophylliidae; genus Catalaphyllia; species Catalaphyllia jardinei. Next base: position 23,901,388 of record CM042752.1, read on the forward strand.
TAGTCTCAATTACCTTTATGAATTTGCTGAATTGTTTATGGTAAAACGGTGTCTTCAAATGACTTTCACTTCGTTGCTGCTCATTAACAGGTCGAACGTTTGCCTCAACAGCTCTAAACACGGTAGATCATCAACCATGGCCTTTCCATGCGTAACTAACACTGCCATTGAATTGAATGTGATCAAACGTGGAGGAGAACCGAACGAGGCACGTACTGGGTGAGGTGAAAGTGAATCGTCTCGCAGACCTATTCATGTTGCTAATTAAATACTGATGTAAATGCAGTCCAGCTACACGATAACTCGTATGTACATTTTTCGTTTTTCCTGTGGAGGGTTGTAGATACCTGGCTTGGATGCAAATTCTAGGATGTGCCAACAACAGCAAATGCCTCACTAACAAACTGTGTAGGAAAAATATACAGCAGTTTAATATACAGGTCGCAAAGGCTAATTAAGCGCGAGTCAGAGAATTTTTGTTGATGTTCTTTTAAGCAAAATGTGTTTCTCTATTTCATTTACTTGTAGTGAATAATGGGCTTGAATTCCATCGAATCACATTTTTATGCCGCGCCAGATTGAAATTTTTGTTTGAACGTGTCTTCCTGCATGAAGTTCCTTTAAAAAAACTTTTTGTGATGATGTAACTCGTTGTGTGTTGTGATGTGATTCATTTTGTATTCCATGAAGAAAACTGAAGAAAACAACAGATTGCTTTGTTTTCCTAGCGGTCTACACTTAAATAATCATTTGTTCTCGTATTTTGATAATTTGTTACAGCACACGCCAGGAAAGATCGAGCAAAGTTCGCTCATTTATCACTCAGAGATTTCCCTGTTTTGTAACCAAGTGTTAGCTTTTTTGCAGTGATCTCTAGGTCAAACAGAGTGGTACATGTATATAAGCTTCAAAAAGACTGAATTGGCCTTACTGATCCCGAGTTCAGAAGTGCTGTTTCTAAAAATTTTCATAGTCGATTGAAGCTTGTGGGCTTAGGTCAGATGAGTGATTACCTTAGCTTATACTAAGGAATAGATATTATTCCAAATACCTTTGTTAAAATTGCCGAAAAGGGTGCAAATTGGATAAATCATTTAAAGATTCCCACTTGGAAAAAGATCATGGAATAAACAACAGAAAAGGAAACTTTCCTTTCAAACACCAGACAATGGAGATCGAAACATTAGATGACTTGATTTTGACCTTCATTTCGATTTATTCTGTTAGTCCCTTTTGGGAAACGCAAAATTCTTCGTTTGTAATTTTTCATTCCTTCCGTTAAATGTCGCCGTGAGCATGTGAAATATTAACGTTCATCAGCAAATAAAGGAGCTTCTATCTTTTATAAAAATATATATGCTTTGAATTTCGTTGCAGCCCTATATCCTTGACTATTTCCTATTTCGCGGCAGCCTTGCTGCTTTTTTCTTTCTTGTTTTTAATCAAATTGTTGTTTTTGTTCAATGGGCGAAAAGCGTTAAATTAAATGTTTTGCAAGTCACAGAGAAAACTGAGAAGAGACAGTACAGAAGTAAACGTATTTCTTTGGATATATATTTTAACCTTGATTCTGTTTTTTGTTTCCCATAAGGGTCTCCAAGGGAACAGTTTTAACATAATGGTGAATATATAAAGAAAAACAGTCCAGCAATTAACACAATTTATTGCTTTTTCTCAAGGTGCAACCACAAAAAATCTTAAAACAAAGAATTAAACTGGCAAACCATAGAATGGCCCACACAATGATAGTTTCCGGCCAAGATTTGTCATGCTTTGAGGGCGAAACGGGCAATTTTATTTATTCATCCCACTTTCATGTAACTTTTAAACTGACGGAGGTCACCGGAGAGCATTGCTTTCATTGCAAAGTTTAAATGTATCTTCCTCAGTGGCTAGACCGAAGCTGCGCAAGGCATTTGAAAACAGCACACACTTACTGCTTTTTTTCTTAACTCCCCCTCCCCCTGCCCCAACTTTTATTCATTTTGTTTGCCATTCTCGAAGGAAAACACAGAACGGGTGGGGTGATCTTAAAAAAATGCTTTGAGGTTCATAATCATGCTAGATCCCCTCGATTCAGTTGGCATGAAGGCGTTACTTGATGCATTTAGCTGAAGCTATGTGGAGATATTGCTATAGTCTAATAGTTCTTATATTTGAGATCTGTGTTTAAGGGGAACACGTCTCTGTCTAAGCAATTGAAATGAGTCGGTCCTTAATGAGTTACAGGAATTGTTTTGCAATTGTCCTACTGAGCAGTAGGTGACAAGCATGAGCGTTTCTCGTGCTAGTCTTTTCCACACATCAAAGTCCAATTGAGGTCAAACGATTGTATTGGTTGAAGATATGATGTCTGTGATACACTATCAAACATTGAAACAAAATCCTACAAATAAAATGCAGTGGGGAGTATATTTTTTCTTTTGATAAAGACTCGATGGCATTCAAAATCATTACAGAGACACAGCCTTCCCTGCTAAAGCCTTTATAAAGAACGGATTTTGGATATGGATCAACTGTTCTTCATGGTAGGTTTCTCTGCATTTTGGCACAATCACTTCAGCAAACCGGCTGAATGATTAGATGATCTGAATCCTTGCGTTGAAACATTTTTAAATGAAAGAGCACCCACTAAGAAAAACGAATAGTACACATCACATAAGACCTGCTACATCACAACCTCTATGAATGTCACAAAAGTAAGGCGAAAATGCGCTATCTACAGGCTTCAATTTTGGGTTTATTTTGTTCTATTGAGCGTATTTCAGTGGCGGACCTAGGGGAGAGGCCCGGGGGGGCCGCTCCCCCCCCCCCACCCCTTATTTAGGGTGGAAGATGAAGAAATGACTGAAGGGAAAAAGGCCAGCAGGACAAGTAAGTCAAGACCGCCCCCCCCCCACCCACCTTAGCTCAAGGTCTGGATCCGCCACTGTATTTGCATGCTCAGGTTCAAACACAAAGCCTTTGTCTTGCAGAGGAACTGCCTTTGAATGTTTCTGTTACTTTTAATTGTGCACTGCACAGAACATCGCGCTTTAGGACGTGTGCTGTTCGAATATCTTTTATAATACACCGGTAGAAATATGACTTTTAAACGCTTTGTTTAATGTGAAGCAGCATCTTGTTTTGGCCCAAAACCAGCTCCCTTATTTTATCAAAGTCTTCAACTCCTCACAATCAAAACTAAACAAGTTTATTTTATGATTTTTTTGTTGTCAGAAAGAACATGTGGTCTTTGCAAGAGGATTTAAAATAACTGTACCGAATTTATATTCATGTAGATACAGTGTAGCCATTGTTGCACTTTCGAACCATGGTCTCACAATGAATGAGAGTGACACACTTTGAGCTCCACATTTGATTGTTTCTTAAGATATAAGTTCACCATGCGCACACATCCACATGCGTTTCGTTATTTGAGATCATAGGACGAATTTTCTTTGCAAACTTTGCGGCAAATATCTCTCGTCGTTACGATTTCTTTTTCAACTAAAGCAGAGTTAATCTCAATCCAAGTTAATAAACAAGACTGCAAACTGTTTACAGTGGGGATAAGAGAAACATTCATTAAAAGCAAAAGAAACGGTTTTTTTCTATTTTTGGTAAATTGTCGGAAATTGTAATGATGAATGTCACGTATGAGGAAGCTTTGAACTGAACAGCCGCCTTGCTTTGTCCGAGGCAGCCACATCTACGCCACGCACAAATAAACGACCATCATCGGAAAAAGTAAAGGTAATGGTGATTCATTTTCGGTAATACTGGGTGGAAATCTCTCAAGCAGTCTATCTGTTAACGTTCGAGACTAAATGTAGCGTAGTCTAATAACCCACAAAACGTCGCTGGTAACAATTTCAAATATTTCATTGTCGATTGACTGCCATAAACGTGTTTTTTTCTTGCAGAACATCTAAGGGTTAATATTTGGGTTCGTGCGAGCTTGTGCTGTGGCACTTTCAAAGCCAATATGTCGAACAAAATGTTTGGCGCGAAAATTGTCCTGTAGTCTGCTACTCTGTGACATTTCATTTGTATGCCATAAATCTCGATAGTTTCCCTAAGCGTTTTAAGTTTATAGTGCGCATAACACTGTGTATGTCAATAACAATTAACGTTGTTCTTCTAGACGAGTTTCCTTTATGCTAACCCATTTGTCAAGAAGGGTCTCCGAATTGGGAGGATTTCGTCCCTCCGAACTCGTTCCTGTATGCAGGTGAAACAATGGTGTCATTCTTTAACCGTTTCAACACAAATGCTCTTTATTTAAAAAGAGAAATAACTCGTTACATGATGGCCTTGCCATCATATTTTCATTTCTTCATTTCTTTTTACAGCGATTTTTATTTAGGGGGAGATATAGATGGTGATCTTTGGGATGCAAGTAATCTAAATCTTGCATGGCAAAGGGCGCTTCACACGATTGTGCAATTTCACAACAGTTAATGTAAAGCGGAGTGCTCTCTGTGGTTGCCTGTAGACACCATTGACCTTCACCATTTTCTTTTGAAGAGATTTATCTTCCGTCTCAATTGACAGTCCTTTTTGGGTTTACATTCTATCTGTTTTTTGTACGATAAGTACTTAACACAGTTGCATTATGTCATTTTACTACATCTGCTACAAAGAGTAGCCATTTTTCCCCATTTTTTTCTTTCTATTGTATGACTGAGCGGAAATCTTTGGCTCGCGTTCAATCCTGCCATGTGTAATAAAGTCCTGTTCGCCTCGGGGAAAGTAGAAAGAAGGATCATTTGGCAAAGGGAGGCAGCATTTTTTTCCAAAGAGATTGTGCATAATGTACCATATTGTCGACTTGTTCACTGTCATGAAGAATTTCTATACGATGATTACTGAAATGATCCATTCTGCCTAAGTTCATCAGCATCAGTACACGATCGGAAGAATATCACAGTCAAAACTATTACAAAGGGTTGTTACAAAAGAAACTTGGTCGCCACATGATCGGGGATTGCATGCCATCACGTCTCAAGATTTTACTTTAAAAAAACTAGTCTCCGTTACAGTGTTTCTGCGAGGTAACCAAACAAGTCAGCAAACCTCCTTCCATTAACGCAAAGGCGCTCCAAAATCAGCAGTAGCTCGATCAACATCACTTATGGCATTTTCGCAATGCGTCGAAATAATTGAGGCGCAGTTTAACCCCATACCCTTTCCCTTTGTATTTTTCTTTAATATGCGAATTTAAAATGCCTGGTAACAGCTTTCTTAATAAAGGATTTACAAAACCCAGACCTAAACTGGAAATCAATGTGACATGAAAACGTGTTATTGCCTGAGATGCAGATCAACTGAGAAAGAAAGGAAAGATTTAGGTTATAAATCACCTCTTTTACGTATAACACACTATGAAAGAAGGACTGTTTTGCATGCATCAATACCCAGTAACACTGCACCCTTACTGCAAATCGTAAAAAACGTGTCCCAACATCAGTAGAGTAAAATTGAGGGACAATTTGTTTGCAGACTTTAAGCTGAATAGATCGTTCTCTGTTTCTAAGAATTCTAAAAAAATGTGCTTAGCCTGAAGATAGCTGGATCGCTGCCAGGCTATATCATCGTGTTCTCCGTGCCACACCTTACAGCTTGCATGAATAAATATTTACTTTGAACCACGATACTATTAGTCATGGCGCCGACGACATGCAAAGAGTTAATCCTAATTGAACTATCTGCAGTTTCAAAGCACTTAGCTTTGGATTCATATGCTGGTCCTTTCATAATATGTTCGTCTTCTCCGTGTTACACCTAACAGCTTGAATGGCTAAACCACGGTCCATATTTCTCATGGCACCGATGATATCTTAAGATTTAAACCTGATTGAATGATCAGCACTTTGAAAGCTGTCAGCTTTGAATTCGCAGGCTGGCCCTTTTATTGCAGTTTGTTGCATGAAGTCACCAATGAGGATACGGATAGCAGAAATGACCATCTATTTATAAGTACTCGGTGATTCCATATGTCGCATTTGCCATAGCATTACATGAGTAACAGCGCTTAAGCTACACCAGACTACATGTATTAAAAATGTGGTTGCATTTTGTTGTTTAGACTGGTTATCCAGTTGAATGTCTTAAATCGAATAACATACTATTATTCCCAAAGTGTTTCCGTTTTTATATTTACTTAAACAACTGTTCTTCTTTTCAAGATAACAACAGTCCTGCTGCTGTCAGGAATGCAAGGTTTCTTCGTCTCCCATGCCAGCCCACAGTTCTACCCATGCCAAATTCAATCATTTTTTGCTCGAATGTACGGCTCTGGTGGAGGAAATCTTCTTCGGGTTCATTTGAATGACAGAGGTGTGCCCACCGACGTGAATTTCAGGGGCACTTGTGACAGCGCCACCTTAAAATTTACAAGTAAGTTTGAAGTTTGTCGGCAGACCCATTCGATATTAGTTTGCGTTTCCCCATCTCAAATCATGATGTATGCTATTGTTAGTTTGGTCCCAGCTGGTAAAACAGGATTTAATTCAACACCAAGATTAATGTTGAATTGTGATTTATTTATCCATTTCTTGATCTTTTCTTGTATTAGATAATCTCACACGACTTACTGACGTCTTGCTATGCTGGATTTGCTTTATCAATGAACTGTGACATGCACGCTAACCTAGTCCTTTTTTCTTTTCTGGTCTTTCGCTTTTGATCGTCAAAATAAGAGAAAGCAAAATCTTGCGTAGCTGTCATTCATCTGGGACCAGAGAAACGTGTATTCTTCATGATGTTCACTTGCATTGTAGCATAAAAACGATATCATTAATACTTTCCCCTAATGTACATGCTTCCATTTGCATTTTAAAATTCCTTGATAAATCCTGTCTTCATGAACATTTCAAGACTTCACAGAAAAGCGAATGGACATCAATGGCAAAGTAGTAGTCTCCTACCGATGGGCAGAAAATGAACATTATGTTCTGGCTGTAAAACAAGGAACTCTAGTTGTAAAGGTAAGATGATACACTGAGCTATCCATGAAAATTCTGCATTGTTAGGTGACAACTCGTGCTGATTTGGCTGCCTTTTTATTTATTTATATATTTTTTTTTTTTCCAAAATCCAGTTTGCTCCTAAAGGTGACCTCTCCAGAAAACACTGGTTCATTCTGAAGTCGGCCTGTCAAGAGTGTTATACAGGACTGAATAAACTGGAAACGTTCTCAAAACCGCATTTGTACGTGAAGTCGGATTCGTCTGGATTACCTTTCTTGGAAGCAGTCGCGGGGAGAATGGCATGGTTTGACATGAATTCTGCTTGCCCCTGATTAGAAGGTTGAAAGCATGAACCACTTTTTCATTCAACCTATGTTTTCGTTACAGACAGTAAAATGAATCGACCGTCAATAAGCGGTAACAAAAGCTGCCGCACCTTTGATAAACAGGGCAACTCAGTAGAAAATGCCATGAATATGTTCTTCAAAAACAAGCAAACATACAAACAAACAAAAAACAACATTTGAGTTGTTATTTTGTACCTTTAAGTTAACACTTTTAAACGGAGAAATATTTTGAAGATAATTTAAATTCCTTATTATAGAAATGACAAAAAAGAAGTTAAAATATCATATTACATGAAATGACTAATATCATGGCCATTGCATGCTCTTTTAAACGAGAACTATAGACTAGACTATATTTAGAGGTATGATAGAATTGTTTGTTAAGGTTCTAGCAGCAATTTATCTTTAGGATTATAAATAGAATCGGCCGTAGGTTACCACATACGTTTGGCCTTTTCCAATGAAGTGATCCATGAATCATGGCACAGAGTATCTTTTCGAAGGTAAATCCTTTGCATATAAATTATGCTGGTAATTAGTGCACTGTTTGTCAGATTGAAGTGAACAAACGGAAAAATGATATAAAACTGTGTTTCATGAATTCCTTCTTTTGTGCTTAAAAAAGTAACTCCTAATTTTCAGGTCTTATATTTTGTTCCACACCGTTTTGGTGAAGATAATATTGGGCCAATGTACCAGCAGACCTAGTCTAAACATTATCAAAACTTTAACGAGCTGTAAAATCATATTTACCTTGGATTTATAAGCATAGTACATGCAGTTACTTGTTCATACCACGGTTTCAAGGTAATTGTGTTGAGCCGGGCAACCGATTTGAGAAATTGGACATGATTGATATAGGGAGACCTCGTCCTATTACTATACACTTCATCGAGAGAGATTAGAACGAACCTTGTTGTTCTTCTGTTTGCGTTTAAACGGAAGAACAAAGACCTTTTCCACCTGTTAGACCCCAGTGTGTTCCACATTTATTATTCTTTTTTTCAGCAGCCGTGAAATAGCGATTTATTGTTTTGACTAATCGTTTCATAAAGCATTTCAAACAAAACTATTTCAAAGAAGAATACAAACTGTATTTACAACTCCACTCTTAGGCCTTACCTCAGTTCACCTCGAGCGTTACTGCGACTTCCCCTGCCGGATTTGTTCCTCCTGTAAATCACTCATACTACTAGGGCAAGAAGTGCATTTTTCCTTTTCGAATCTGGGTGAATTATTGTCAAAAGCGCTGAGAGGCGTAAAGGTATTCGTAAAATTAATTCTGTCCTTTTGACACAATCAATACCAAATCAATTTCAACCAATCATGAATCGCGATTGTGGCCACCGACTGAAATATGGTCGTGGTATCCTGGTGACACATTTTTGTGTGGCTGGTAGTTCGTTGGCCCAGTTTGAGATGGTGATAAAATCCGAATAAAATCTCATTGTATTTATATTCATCTCATGAAGGCCATAATTGACCCAGAAAATTCCAAATTAGGTTTTCCCTAAAAGCAAACTATGTCGAGATAAGTTTACAAGTTTTCTTTATTGTTACCTGCGATTACAAGAAGCGATTCGTGTAATCCTATAATATTTGTGCCTTATCCATTTTTCTAGCAAATAACTGAAATTAATGGTGTCATTTGGGGTTGTCAGTTTAAACGCGAAATAAAACTTTGGATCACGACCGGCTAGTTGTGTTATGAAACGTTTTCACTCATAAGAAATGATGGTTTTTTCAGGGAAATTAATAGAAAAGATGTAAATAAATACTGTGACTCACGTGCTGCTATTACTCAAAAAATCTTTAAGATATATTTTATACTTTATTTAGGCTTTCCGGAATCAAAATAGTTGCAAAAAAGGAAATACGACGCGAAGACTTTCGTCTAACCTAACAGGTACCAGTCCCTTAGAAGAAAAGAACTAGTTTACGGTCGAGTGAGAGCTTGCTTGCTATGTAGGTTTCATTCATAGTTCAAAAATGTAAAGCATGTCGCCATTTACAAGCTTTGGTCGACTTCCAAGCTACGTTTTAGTACATATTCTATGGCATAGCATGGCTTCGGCTTCAGGGTCCCCTTTTCCGTTTAATTCGTGGGCGGATTTATCTGGCATTCCTTGCCTTTCTTCGAAACGAATCTCGTAAGTCCAAACTACCACCTGTTCTGATCGTCATTTTTTCAATGTGTAACCTGCTTTTCGGGCAGTGGATTCGTCCCAACCCCTTTCGAAATGACGTAATATCGGTGAAAACGTAAGAAAATCTTAAGGCTGTTGTTTTCACCGGCAAGACGGTGACACCTCACGTTAAAAAAGGCGGTCAGTCGGTTTTTGCAGCGGAAATGGTCTTAACCACATTGTCGATCAAGTCTTCTTTTTCAAAGACACGGTGCTCTCGAATGCTTGATCAGTTTCGTTGCTCTACCAGCCGGCTTGAGCTCTTGAAGCGTTAAAAGACCAGATGAACTTCAAAAGAAAGTAATTAATTATTCAACGGTGTAGAGACGTTTAAGGGCCTGAAGTTGAAAGACGCGAGCCATATTCGCCGACAGCTTTTGCAACTGCAAGGGTAAGCACTATGGCACTTTGCTTTTAACTTATTTTTACTTGCTTTTTACAGTTTTGTTTCCTCTCAGGACTAACCATATCGTTTGGTAATTACTTTTCACAACATTCTGGGTGTCCCACTGGCTCTATTTATAAATTTCAGTGTAGAAGGAGTTACGTTATTTTGATTTTAAGACACTTGTTTTGGATTTATGGGGATTCATTCATTGTTGCTTAATCTGTTTACATCTGTAATTAAAAATAAGTATACACTATGTCTAGGACGCTGTTAAATTCTACTCTTTTGGCTTTAAACATTGTTATTATTTTTTCTCCCTTTTTTCAAAATTTCAAATCTAGCAACAAATAGGGCGCCTTTGTTTCCACTCAAAGATTTCATGGTCATTGAATTATTCGTGTATGGCTTTAAATCCCACCAAAGCCTTTCTGTTTTCTCAAGTTACGGGACGCTAAGATAAACGCTTTTAAGTAAGAATCAGGTTTTTTTACACAAACGATTTCACCATTTCGGATACACGTATTCTAATTTATGATGCACATATTAAATGTGGAAAGGTAGATAAAACTGAGAATCAAGCATTTTTTATCAGACGTGTTTAAGTCCTCTTATAAAGCTGCTGTGCTTTTTCTTCTCTTTTCTCATAGTGTATTTTCATTTTAGCGTGGCCTTTTTTTTTCGTGTAGTTTTCATAGCTTTGTGAGCTTTGCAAAATATCATTTTTACCACCGCATTTATCGCTAACGATTAAGTCTGACTCGGGTTTTTTGTTAGTAATAATAATAATGTTTGACACATTTTTTTCATGATTCCAGAGAATTTGGTGCTTAATCTAGACAATGTCCTCTAGTTGATTATTTTCTTTTTTCTTAACCTGTCTGCTCGTCAGTGTCATGATGTTGCGAAGAGAAATTAGATGCCAATTTATGGGAAGTAAAATACTCAGGGAGTCTGAGGCAATGACATAACAAAAATGTCCTTTTCTCTTGATAGATGGGTTCACGCTTACTGCTGGTGTTGGGTTCCGTCCTCTATATCGCTTCACTCGCCTCGGCGACGTCACTCGGTAAGAGGTTTATCGTGTGTTAAGCACAAATAGGTCATTATGCCACTGACTATTTCTGCATCGGATGGACTGCAGCTGCAAAGAGATTCCTCGGGAATTTCTTAGCAACTTTGACAAGAAAAAAGGCATCAAAAAAGTAACGCGGAATAAAGCCGAGAGGGAAAAGAGAAATTATGAAGTGACATTTTCATCACGGAGTGAATACTCTGTGAACTGAAAATGACCAGCTCTGTACTAGTTGAGTGGAACGATCGTCTTTGATTAGTTAACTGAAGGTGACCCGTTCCATTTCCGACTCACGGCAACACCGTTAATCATTCATAAGTAATGAGGAGTTCTGTTGAGAAATTCTTAGTTTGTTTTTTCTTAAAAAAAAAAATCGTAGAAAACTCTTTATTTTGTAGATTTAAGACGGACTAGTTTATTACAGTAATTTGTCTCTAGAGTAAGGACTGCATGAAAAGAAAACCTCCTCGAGTCCATCTTCTTAGAGATTAACTTTTAACCTATGTCCCTCGCAGTGGTTTTCGTTTTCTATATTTCTTACTCCGGTGGACTTCTAATGGTTCATGGCTTCATCAGTAGATAAAGTCACCTGTAGTGGCGTTTCCTAATTAAACTCTGTTGTGGTTCATATAAGCTGACGATTTTCTAAGTTCTCGTCACCCGACTGTTGTCAGAGTATTGCAAGCAGCAAATAAGGGCTATTTTGTTCACCTTGAAAGGTGTATAGCTTTGTAGAACCACAAACTGAAATAGTTAATTCAGTTAATGGCATAATACCTGTTGTCATAACTGGTCATAATGTTTGGGTGATTGTAAAAAAGAAACCTCTCATTCGTTTAAATTGCTGCAATTCTAATCTGTTTTCTCTTTTTTTTTTCCTTTGTTGCAGAACAACTACGGCACTACAAAAGAAGCCCCAATCCGTGTCCGCCAGGATGTCCCGCATCATGTGCTCCTTCTTGTAATGTACAATGTTGTCAACCCGTTCCTCCACCACCGCCACCACCCCCACCACCTCCACCACCTCCCCCTCCCCCGCCACCACCTGGCCCTCCCGGAATGGATGGACCAATGGGACCACAAGGACCACCCGGACCAGATGGCCCTAAGGGACCTTCTGGGCCCATCGGGCTTCCAGGCCCTGTCGGTCTTCCCGGACTTCCCGGCGCCCCAGCAGGTAGGCACTTTAGAGAATCTGGATGTCTCAGCTACCTGCGCATTTTGCAGACATCGAACTCAGCTGTTAATCTTAAAAAACGGTTCAATTCTCATCTGACAGTGAAAATTTCGATCAATTCTCAGCTCTCAGTTCAACCCCAACCCGTGCTTCATTGTAACGAATGAGTACGACGAGAGAAAACTGTAGGTACATGTAAAGAAAGGGTATTCCTTACGTAACAAGCACCAGAGCTGGCCAGGGCGTAAAAATATGAATGGTGATGTAGAAGTATGGAAGAATGATTCAATAACGAGAGACCAGTGAGGGAAAATCATAGGCCATCTGCTGGTAGGAATAATGTATATGTCGCATATGTCGTGAGTAGTAGAGGTAACTAAACGACCTACTCTTGTTCAACCTATTTTGTTTCTCCAACCATAGGTCCCCCCGGACGAGATGGCCCCATGGGACCTCCAGGACCTCCCGGAAACCAAGGCGCGCCAGGCGATGCTGGACCACCCGGTTAGTCAATAATTTTCATTGATTGTGTAAATGAAAGTTCCAATAAAAGGAATCTAAAACGCATCAAATTGCAACCCTTTTATAGGTAGGATCCGTGATCCCGATTTTTCTTAAAATAAAGCCTCAAATTGCCAAACCGAACAAAACTAAAACAAACATCTTATAAGACGCCTGTCTATTATCCTGCTGAATGCAACTTCTTCCAAGAAAACTTGGGCTGCTGGCTTCTAAAATGCAACAAATTTTCTCAAATATTTAGCGTCTTAGATTTGTTATCTCAACTGAAACTGGACCATACATTGTATTTGTAGCCGATCGGTGCCACATGTTTCAAATTGCGTTAGCATGTTACTTGAATTAAAACAGAGTCCTTTCCGCAACACTTTCCCACAAGTTTTTATCGTTTGTTGACACCACAAGTTCCCACAACTTGCAGTTAACGTACAAATACACTCAACAACACGAGACCAATTGATGATGCGCTTGTCATGTGATCAGGAGCTAGAAGGGACATTATTAATCTGAAAGTGTCTCAAACTATGATTTGTTGTCTCTGTCATTTTAGGACCTCCCGGTCTTCCCGGTGCCGCAGGCCCCCCAGCTCCACCACCAATGCCAGGCCCTTGCCCAGTCGTGTGTACTCACACATGCATCCGATCTTGCCCGCCGCCATGTTGCCGTCGCTGAGTACCTGAAGACAAGTTGCGTTTGAGCGATCCTGTTGCTTTAGTTTATAACAGTTTGAGAATGGAGTTTACTTTTTCACTAATAAAATGATTTGTCAAAACACACTTGTTTGTTTTTTGTTTGAACTTCCTTTTTCACTAATAAAAAGATTTGTCAAAGAAACTTGTTTGGTTTTTGTGTGAGCTGTCTTTTTCACTAATAAAATGATTTGTCAAAATAAAAGTGTCCCGTCATTCTCCACTTTTGGTGACAACAACAACACACTTTATTTACCCCATTTAGTAGTTTATACATACAATTACAACAAATGAACAGTTACGTAAAAACATTCCACACCACTTAAAACATATATTTGATGCTTTCAGTCTTTAATTTCATCGAAGCCGCACTAAATTTTTACTCACTGAGATAGCAAACTCAATTAGTTTCAGTGCCTTTATTGAGTCGTTAAAAATCGGTCGTTACATACATAATCTCGTGCCTTATGATCATCGACATGAAGACTGTAACTGGTTTTTCTCATGGTAATAGTTATGATCTTATCTACATTTCTGCACATTTTCCATTTCTAGTTCTCTGTATGGGAAACGTTTATGGCTTAGTTATTGTACGTCTTCACTGTACGTCTAAATACACCAGATCCTCATAAAACTATATACAGTGTTACCAAACTTACAATATCGTAGAAAATGGGCTGAAAATAGACCAATTTCGATATACTAAAATTCAGCTTAAAACAATAGACCTCAGTACGAGGCTCTGAGGAATGACTACAGAGCTTTTGGTGTTTATATGTGTGAATATATCGATATTGGTCTATTGACAAAGGCCTTCCAGACAAGTGTACGCGTCGGAATCAATGCATTTTTTTAGCTATGAAGCTTATTCATGCACGTGTCTGGTAGCCATGCAAATTTATTGGAACAAAAGAACGCTTTTACACAAGGAAAGAGTTGAACTCCCACAGGATTGGTTCGGTACACCAACATAGCCGCCGTTCCATTGTTTTGGAATACCAATATGGCTGCCATGACGTCATGTGCATACGCTCTATTTAAAAAGTTTCAAAAGGAACAGAAATCGTAAAACATCATATTGAAGGAGTTCCAAAGTGGACATTTGGCGCATTTCTTATCATATGGCACATGGTCCCTTTTATTGTCGCTTTGGATTTCCAAATCTGGCCACCAATACCTGTCTTTCTTTTGCAAATTGTGGCTTGATTGTGATTGTGTTGTTTTATCAACAATCGGCCAAACATATGGGTATTGAAGGTGACGTTGTTTCCCTATTCAAAATGGCCACTACCGCCGCCAGTTTGGTCAATCAGCTAGCAATTGCTCTTATAAAAAAATTCCAGCGGCAAACTCAAAATACCTAAATTGTCGGCCTTTAGCGTTGGGAAAAATTGACTTAAAAGGGGCCAAACTAATAAATTAATAGTTACGATTTAGTGCGCGATATCAATTATAACATACACTGGTTTTTAGGATATTTAACCATGTTGTGACATCAGAAGGGTCGACGCTAACCAATGATTTTCCATCGCTGTTGGTGCTGACGTAAGCAAGAGACATGGCGTTCCTCAAGGTATTGAAAATGCAGGCATTTGTGGCACACTTGAATACGAATTCGTCGAAACGGGTTAGCTTGTCGATATGCTGTTAAAAGAATAATGATATTAAATATCTTGAAGAAATTGACATAAAGTAAACTGTGCTGGCGTTTGTGTATTTACTTTCTCAAGTTTCGATCCTTTGCCCTGTTTACACACACTTCATTTTACACTGTATTCCCATGTTCTCTTTGGGAATGCCCTGATGATTGCACAAGTAATTCGAAACAATCAAAGCCGCTTGGCGGTGATTGCATTGTGTCGTTCACCGCTTTGTCTAAATTATCGCAGGAATGATTTCATCTGGCCTGCAAGTACATACAGAGGCACCTCAAGGGAATGATAAATCTCTTTCCCAGCCCAAACCTTGTTCAAATCCTTTTTTCCAGCCCAAACCTTGCCCAAATCCCTTCTCGCAGCCCAAATCTTGTCCTAAGCCCATTTCCTAACCTACTTTTTGTTCAAATTCCAACCCAATTCCCTTTGGTTCTTTCCGATTCCCATTGCCAATGACGCAAATCCCATTTTCCAAGTGAAAAAATTGGTAAATTCTGGGTGATGGGCTCCTGGTAAATCCTAGTTTCCACTTTAACCCTTCCAGCCCCTCCAGTGGTAACCTTAAGTTGTATCCTCAAGGGAAGGATAAATCTCTTCTCCCAGCCCAAACCTTGTCCAAATCCTTTTTTCTAGCGCAAACCTTGCCCAAATCCCTTTTTGCAGCCCAAATCTTGTGCAAATCCCGTTTACAATTCCAACCCAATTCCCTGTACTTCTTACCCATCTAGTCCCTCTAGTTGTATCCTTTAGAAGCAGGGAAGAGTAGGATTGAGTAACGTAGAGACAAACTCTTTTCTGCGCAGGTAAATGGTAAATAGGTTTCCGGTTTGCCTCAATGGAAACTTCCCGGAAAATGGACGTTTTTGTTTTCATCGTTGTTTTTCGGTTTAAATGTTTCAAACCTGGTACAAAGAACAAACGCCTCTTAACAGATATCATCAACTACCGGCCCTTAAAAACGAGTTATCCAAGAAACCGACAAACGAACCTCTAACAGACCGTAATTTGACTAGCAATAGACGGACCTAAAACACCATCATGGTTAAACTGACCATTCACTCACTCTCAGCGTACCAGAATTCTAACATCATCGACTGACAAACACTATTCACTTGACTCTGAAGATGACTTCCGCTCAGGATGTCGAAACGTCAGTCACCAAAAACAGTTCTTTTCAGAAGTACCTTCACCAGAACGGCACTATACAAACTACTAACACTCTTATCCATTTACTGTTTTGCATCTTTTTCCTTTCGGCTTTCACGGCCATGCCAGATCTGGTACCACAGCGGTCAAAATAGCGGGTTTCTTCAGGGAAACGTCACATGGAACACATTCTTCCCGAACGAAACCGACTAACGAGTATTTTCCGGTCCGCTTTTTCCCAATGGAAATTGTTGTCCTACAGGACATTTCGTCGGAAAATACATTTTTGCATGAGAAACCAGTGTAAAATAAAAAGCCGTCTGCTTTTAGTTATAACATAGCAGTTACCTTCCTTATTAAGTTATTAATTATCCTTGCGGGTTCTTTCGATTCCATGTATCCCAAAGAAAGAAGCAAAAAATGGTTTCTTACCTCGATGATTAAAGTTTTATTTCTTAATGCTATTACGTATTGTTGTTTATAATTCCATCGCAAGGTGACAATCAATGATCCGTTTATTATTTTTTTGACCATCAGAAATTCTGTAATAAATAAGGCAAGAGTAATACATAATTAAACTCAACAACTCGCTGCTGCCTTACATTCAATAACCACCTGTTTTCTCGTTTAACCGCTCTTCAGATAAAGCAATAGTTATTTGAGGAGGAAATCTCTCATTTAGGGGTAACAATTCAAAGACTTTCATTGGTGTGTAGTGTGACGCTCAATGAATGGCCAGTTCCCTCCATGAGATGTGCCTGAAGGAAATCATGTTAGTTTTATTCATCAAAACAAATGTCCAGTCCAACAGTCCCATGCCGAGATGATGCATTCAACTACCATGACTCCCTGCAGACACATCTCACAGAGGAATAACGCCATTTTCAGTCACCACTTCTGTTAGAAGAAGAAAGAACTAATAGGTCTGAAAGGAAAATAGCTTGGCCAAATGGCAAAACAAGGAGAAACTCTCTCAAACGTAAGGATTTCAAACAAATGACTCATTCAGAAGTATTGTTATCTCTTTTCTTCTTATTCGCACAAAAAATTTGCAGTATTCCACTTCGTCTCTCCTTGCGTGAGAAGTTGCATGAAAAATTGGTCTATTTTGGAACTCTTTAATTATCTACAAAAGGTCGCGTCCACAAGTTCATTGAGGATTATTTTCTTAAGTGGTTTTGCTTAATTAACACTTAAGAGTTCTCCACGTATGCATTGCAGAATACTGACCGGTGTTGTTTGCAGAGTCATTGCAGGAACCAGTGAAGGACAATCGAGTCGGAGTAAAAGGCGCGTGCGACTGCAAATGGACTAGAAGCAGGTTTCCATTCCCCGAAGCTCCACTGCTTTGCTTCTGTCGGAAATAAGACTGAATCAGGCATTTTGTCGTTTGTGGCTTTCCAGAGCAACAGCAAGAAAATACAGCTGTTAGAAGGCAGACGAGTTGAACCTGTAACGAGACGAAGATGTTCTGCGGTTAATAAAGAAATCCTTGAATCTACGAAGGGGAGAGATAGGGAGATTAACAGCTTTGATAAAATGGGAATGCAATTCATACCAAAATCTCAGTCGAACTTGCTTTTGGAGTTCGAGATCTACCCTGATTTCCTTTTGGTTAATCTAAATAGTGCGTCCCGCTGTAAATAGCGCTCTGGATAGCCCGTTTACCGTTAGCTCTCAAAAATAGCCGTGTGCAGTCTTACCAACTGGAATCTCAAGTCGAAGTCTAACTCTAACGCGATTATCAACGATAATTTACGAGGACGTTATGTTTAGAAAACTGAAGGTTGTTTTCTCGTTGAAAAAGGTTTCTTAGTGATAATAAAATTTTGGAATCACTGCACCTTGGGTTTCTCAAACAAGATCAAATTTCAAGATGATGCATCTCCAAAACGAATATTGTATCAACAGGCTGCGTAAAGCGTTTAGTCTCACTAGAGTAAACCTGACAGAACTTTAACGTAGCCTCCCACGCAGATGTTCTTAGGGAGGCTACTTTAAGTCCTGGTATGAGACAGGGTCAGTAACCAATACGATGCCAGTATTAGAGATAAACTTTGTATACACGCGTGCATTCCACGTGGTCTCAGCAAAGGCTTTGAAAAGGGAATATCCGTAAAAAAACCCTTAGGTCCGGTTGTCAAAATCTAACTTCTCCCTGAATTACTGCCATGCTCGGATGATCGGATAATCAATGCTATGTGTGGGAGTTTTTCTACAACACGAATGTGGCACGTGCTCGCGGTCACTTGTTCGTTCCAACCAATTAAATGCCGAAAGTCTTCCTTGCTGTCGTTTGTAACTCTATAATAGGGCCCGCACCTTATCTCTATTGTTGTTGTTGTTGTTGTTGTTTTGAAATCTAACATAACTTTCATTTGATTAAGCAAGTCAGCAAGCGTTTACTCTTGCCGAAATGTTCGTTTTAGTTCCTTTCCACTCGGTATCGTTAATTAATAGGACAGCAGGTCAATTTGATGACTGACCCTTCGAAAGTTAAGGCTACATAACAACTTTTTTAAAGTAGTTAAAAATAGCTCTTGACCGGAAAAATATTAATTGATTACCGAACAGTTAACCGCCTCTATTCAAGGTCCCGGTTAATGTTTACCCGGCAAAACAACAGCCGTCTATCACGGAACTATTTGTGTCCTTTTGAAAGCCATTTTTAGCCGGGCCATATTGTCTTTAAGTACTTCGCAGTCTGGAAGAAGGAATCACTGAACTTGCCTTTCTGGTGTGGAAGAGTTTCTTTGTTGTTTCTATTTATTAAAAAGAGGTAAAAAAAAGTAACATTTTTGGTCCAGCAGGACCGCTGTTCTAGTATTGCGTATGTCGGGTCTGCCAGTCTGCCGAAACTCCCCTCAGGCAAACTTCCCCGCAGTTAGGAACAATTCAGAGACCATTGTAATCGAAGTCTTTTAGAAGAGGAATCACAACTAAGAAATTCAAGTTCAAAGCTGGGAGAATAGAAAAGCAAAAACAAAAACAAATTCAACTCCAAGGTTTAAGAGATTGTAACAATGTCTTGATCACGAAAGATAAAGCGGGATCACATTCCACGCAAAGAAAATAATTGGTTGACGCCTCACATTTACTAAAGGAGATGGTTGCATAAGTTTTGGCAAGACTTGTAAGAAGTGGCTTGAATTCCGAGTGACTTCATATGAATAATCGTTGCTTTAAAAGTTACTCTAAGTGGCTGCCAAAGTGCAGGGCTCTGCTTTGCATCTAGATCCTACGTTGTAATACGCACTTTCACTTGTTACCTTTCACCAGAAAAGCCGGCGGCTGCATGAGCTCCTGAATTATCCAGACCCGGGTATCCAGACAACTGTCACAACTGACGAGCGCTTTTCTCTTTGCATTTGGAACAGTTAATAGTGTCTTTTTTCAGCTCTTCAGTTATCCAGTACAGTAACATATACAGAGACATTGGTAAGATCCTCGGCTACGCGTTGAATCTTCTGCACAGATGATGAAAAAATCCAATTTCTAGCCGGTCATCGTTTTTAATTTTGATGCCTTTCCCCTTACTCGACCTCTCTGTCCCTTAGATACCTTTTTACAAATGATTTATTACAAATACATCGTTAAAATGCAAACAGGTTGCCTCGCAGCTTTTTGTACCAATTTATCTCAGCACCAAACAACAGTGAGACATTTCCCAACTGACATTCATGAATATGTTACCAATCAACTTCGTAGGTCTGTGCCCAGTCGTGCCTACTGCAGTAGCCATTTTCACCCTTAATCATGCCACCAAGCAGCATCCCAGATACATTATAGCTATAAAAGGGATAGAAAGTCATACCTTTCGTGTAAAAGCCAAATCTATTATCTCTAAGACCCTCATCGCGTAAAGGGATAGCAACAAACCAGGTATTGATTATACAGGCTGGAGTTGGTGTAGATCTCAATTTGTTCTTCTTCCATTAAAAACCATCGATTAAGAATTTCTCCTCCCACGTAAAAGAAAACACTGCTGGCAATTTATATCCTTATGATAGGGGTGCACCGAAAAAACAAAGAAGTACCCTCTAAGCGCTAATTTGAGTATTTTTATCCCTTTTGCATGGTTTATTGTGACTGGCGGCATTGTTAACGTTTTGGCGTTAAACTTGTGAACGAGTTAATTATACGGTTGTCAACACGGCGCATTATTTGAACACACAATCATTATAAGCTTGTTAGCTGGAGCTTTGCTAACTGGGTAATTATTACGTCATGAAGATAAAATAACCCCAATATAACCCCGATATAAAAAAAAGTTATTACTTTATCATACTGGAACTGAAAGAACATTTCCTGTTCCTGGAATACAACATCTTCTTCGTCATTATCAAATATAGCCACACAAGGAGATAATTCAGCTGATCTGTACCAACAGGACCTTTTTTCCCTACGGCAAATAACGGACGATACCATTGCTCAAAGATCCATTCCGTGAAAAATGTTTTGCACCTTTAACCCTAATCCAAACACACTATCAAGATAAGGAAACGCTGCGTTTCCTCCAATTAAACACGCGACATCTTCTAAGGAGTTCACAGCACGCGATGTCTTGCAAACGCTTGAGATGTTTTCCTTCACAATCATGGCCGCTGGAGGAGGATTTCTTCCAACCCCTTCCACGCCTTTCTAAATGATTTGAACAAGACCATTTTCGTTGAGTCGCCATGCCAGAAGCTAGCAAATTGCAGGCGGCAGATACTTTGAGGTAGTTGAAGCTTAATTTTAGCATCGAAATCCCAGAACAAATTCAATTACATCATGCATTGCTTGTGATATCGTTGGATTTTTGCCATAGCTTATCGGGATCGATCGCCGGCGTACACGTGTAGGCGTGTGCATGTGCACAGAGCTGCCCTAAATGCCGGCTTGATCGGACACCTTATCGGTAAAATTATGCGAAGTATTTCTCTACGTCAGTTCACAAATGTGGGCTGTATTTTTTAACCTTAACTGGAAGTTTTTTGATTTGAACATCATTATATAATTTGGTGGTGGAGAGAAAAACTGACCTTGGAGTGGGATCAGTTTCACATTTCGTAACAGTAAAGGTACTTAACCTGCTCTGGGAACCTTTTCTTAAATCTAAATTTTCGGTTTTGATCAGTTTAACATGAAATTAAAGCTCGGTTCTCTTTTTCCCGACTCAAACATAAACATAAGACGCTTATGAGGTGTTTGAGACGGCTGTGACATAAGCATAATAGTTCTTTTATGCTTAAGCGTAAGTAAGTCGCTGTTATGCTCAGTGAAGACATTGCCCGATTTCATACAATGGGGGCCTGGGTACAAGTCCGTGTATTATGGGATTAACAACACAAGACCCATAAATTTAGAAAGAGCACACCGAGCTTTACAAAATCCTTAAGTTTCGTGTTAATTGAGCCAATACTGAACAAGATACAGCCATTCAAAAACTTCAAAATTTGCAAAGAAATGTATGGATTTCCGGACAAGTGTACATCCGGCAATCCAATCCAATTTCAAGTTTTTGAATGGCTGTATCTTGTTCAATATTGGCGCAATTAACACGAAACTTAAGGATTTTGTAAAGCTCAATGTGCTCTTTCTGATTATATGGGTTTTGTGCTGTTAATCCCATAATACCCGGACTCCTACCCAGGCCCTCACGGTATGAAATCCGGCAATGGTGGGCTTAAGCATAAGGTGCTAGCTGATTGGCTTAAATTCTTTCGCTTATGCTTATCCCCACTAGTCACAAGTATAATGATTTATTCACTCTAAACACTTAAGACACATTTGCATAAAAGTGAAAAAAAATACAGTAACTTAATAAGCAGATTTGTTTTTTAAGTTGAACCAGGAGCATGAATGAACCTTGGTTTTCGAGTTATTCCCCTGGAATTGGAAAAAGAGCGACATGATCATAAGCATAAACATTAAAAGAAGCCAAGGTTCGATATTCTTATACTCATGTTTATGTTTGGCCGTGTCCACTAGTGGATTAGCTTCTTTTTCGCTTAGCTTAAGTTAATGCTTCCGTTGCAAGTGACAAGCTCTTTAATAGGTTCCAAAGTTTGCCGTGTAGACGTTTCAGTTGAAGATGCCCAGAGGTCGACAATGCACGGCCAGAGCAAGCTCAACCTCAATTGACCCACTTTTTAATCTTGGCGTCAACCAGTGATCTGATATAAAAAGAGGGGTATCGGATGGTCCCATTCAATTTAAAGTGCTCTCCAACTTTGGCCTTTGCTCTACGGATTGCTCGCAAAAATTACATGAGTGCTTGCTTGCTCGTGCTCGCCAAATTTTTCCCCTTTTCGCATGCTCGGATTCTCGTTAAGTTGAACTCAATTCCCGTATGACAAAACTGGGAAACATTGAGGAAGCATGCACACTCTATGAATGTTTCTGGAAACAAACGTTCTCGTTTCGTGGCTTTTTTTTTTAAACTAGGGAGTTAACGAAACCACGACGGCAACGGCAACGGGAACGTCGCTCAACAAAAGGTTTAATGAGCAGAACAATGGCTGTGCACGTGCGTTATAATTCTTAGTACATTTCTTTGTCGTCCTCTGCAGAACGACAACGTGAAATGGCCTAATCCTGCGATGTCTGGAGAACGTGAGCCACGGCGGCTAATTTTTTAAATTCTTATTTCAAAGTTATTGCTATGTTCCGAATTTAATTTTGCGATAGTTTTGACAGTGATAAACAAGGCAAATGACTTAAGAGTATCGCGAGATTCGTAGATAAAACATTTATTGATTTTTTAATCGACGTTCTCCTCGGCGTCGCCGTCGTCAGTTCGTAAACTCGCTACTGACACGTGTGACAATTCTTCGCCAAAGACACCCGTAGAGGTAGAAATTAATATACAGACATGAAGACATCTAGAGTATTCCTATTACTATTCCTAGTCGATCTTCAGAGCTTGTCAGACCTGGCTTCAATTGGTTTACTTAGATCCTAGAAGCCTCCAAATAAAGGTTCCCTTGCGCTGAATCTATTTCAGTCAGTCAGCGGGCAACCAGGTCGTTAGACTAAATGCCACGTTGTTTTCATTGCCTATGAATAATTTACCAAAAAAACCTTCCAAGTCACAACACTTGAAAGTCTGGTAACTTTCAGCTTGTTCTCATAATGTGTTCACAAGATTGAATTAGAAAGCTTTAGATGTCCTTGAGCGTCCACCTACGTAGTGTACCAATCTCACACGAAGCTACCTGTCGTCAGTGGTTGAACGGTGCCAGCCAGATTACTTGGCCCAAAACGTTTCCTTTCAATAAAAGAGAGATTCCACCTAGCGTAAAACTTACGAACTCCTCCTTGCTCGCCATCTGTATTTTCTAAAGTGCTCCGGCTGCTCGCAAGATAAATTTGGCACTGCTCTTGCTCGCAAAAATAAACGCACTGCTCGCGTGCCTACAAATGTTCGTAAAGACTATTCTATACCCCTAAAAAGCGCATAATTCCTTCAATGAACAGACGACAAGGAGTATCAAAACATTAATCACGCTCTCGAGATTTAGAGTGTTCAGTAAGACGAGATGCATCTTGGTAACAACCTATTAATGGAAGACACTTGTTTCGTTTGTCCAACATTTCAGGCAGGTTCTGGTTGTTTCTAAGATGAAGAGACAAAGTGATCTAAGTCAACCACTTTTCCACAACAAGGGAACAACTCGCCATTGTTTTTCACAATCCAGAGACCATTAACTCGATAGTCTGTAATTACTAATGCGTGAATTTTCGTTGAGCCACGGTCACAAAGAACGTGAAAGACAATTACAAGAAAATTAACTGAATCATCCCTCGTTACCAAGTTAAGACATTTAACTGAAGTGTTCAATCAAGGTATCTTAAGTTATTTCGACCGTGCACAAAAATATTTTTAAATTGGAGAAAACCTAAAAATAGTTGTTTACCAAGACAGAAAAACAACAAAGAGAGGTTATTAAAACATAGAGGTACAAGCATGGTTGATGATGGACAGGATTGACACGGATTACAAACGATTCAACTTGAAAAATTCAGGTTAAACTTTTCAAGATACACAAAAACTCTTTTTGATACTCTTATAGCTTGTCTACAATTTTTTCGGACATTTTTGCAACTGTCGGGAATACTAGATATTGGCTGATAATTATTTGAGTCGTCCCGTTTCCCTTCTTGAAAACAAGGGTTCTCCTTGCCGTTTCCACTCAGTTGGAAAGATACCAGTGCTAATCGACTTTGTAAATATTTGTGAGCGATGGTGCGATTATGTTGCTAGCCATTTTTAGAAGTTCGTTCGGAATATTGACTTAGGAGCTTTCGCTACTCAGGCTTTGCATTAGACGACGGTATTTCTGAAGCTGCAATGAGCGGCAAAAGTGTTGAGACAGTAAAATTCGATTTTCTGCGTCTTGGAAACATCCCCCCCCCCCCCCCCATTCCCCCAAAACAATGTTGATTTTTCTATTTCTTAGACAACGCAGATCACAGGACCTACACAACATTGAATTGGGGGGCCGGGGGTATCAGAGAATTAACGCTAGATACAGATAAAATGGAATACGTGCTTCAATATCGAAAAGCGTCATTTTCTATAAGTGTGTCAAGTGCTTTTGTCGCCCAATGTAGTCCCCCACCGATACTTGAGAAATACAGATTTAATCATGCTAAGGCTATCGCAAGAGGCTCAGTTACAGCTTGTTCCTTCACTTTAATTTCCGAAATATCCTTTCCTCTCTTTAGATGTCGTGAGGACAAATCGCTACTTAACTGCCACACTTTTTTAGGATATAACTTCCTGCACTCTAGATTGTCAGTGAAATATTAATATTTCCGCTTGACCTTATTAATTTCGTTACCTGTACAGTTCCGGGCAACGTTTGTATTAATAATCATGTCAAAGAGTCACTGTCCAAAGTTGCATTCATTGTTAAGTCTTTTCTGTGCACTTTACGACGCATTTGGTTAGTAATTAAAAAAAAACCACCCTAAGATATATCATTATATTTGCGTGAATTCGAATTGAGCCAAGGTCGTAAACAACTTGAAAGACAATTAACTGAATCGTCCCTCATTATCAAATTAAGATATTAGACTAAGGGGCTAAGTCACGGCATCTTGAGTTATTTTGGCCGCGTACAAAACTATTTTTAAATTGAAAGAAACCTGAAAATAGTAGTTCCTCAAGATAGAAAAACAACAAACGGATAATATCAATCCATAAAGGTACAAGGATGGTCGAGGATGGAGAAGATTAACTCGGGTTACAAACGACAAACTTGGAAAATATAGGCAAACGTTTACAAGATGTTCAAAAAGATTTTGAGAAGTTTGTATAATGCCTTAAAGCGCAAATGTTACAACATCATTAATTTACAAATATTAATTCAGCTTGTTTAGGCCCCGACCACACTTTTGCGTTTTTAGTTAAAAGTATCCATTTTCGCCTCAACGAACACGAAGCAATATTTTCGCCTACACTAGCGTTTTGGGTTTGTTTTCACCTGTCCACACTTGTATATTGGTCCTATGGTCCACTCTAAAACAATCAAAAACGCTAATGGAAACGACAGTATGCGACGCTTTTGTAGTTACCGTTCTTAACAGCATCTGTTTTCAGCTTTTCACACAAGAACGGAGCTTTTCAAAAGGCTCTACATTTGAAATCGTTTTCTAAAGCCTCCTCCTTGTGTGGATGATAGGCGAAAACGCATCAAAAGGTCTGCGTTTTTTATTATTGGGTTGCACGTGACGTCATCATTTTCTAAAATCTTTGCCTGATCAGTTCAGATAATCAGTGGTCTAGATAGCCAAAGTAATCTCCAGATGTTTACACTACTTTCCGGCCGCCATGTTGGTGACCAACATGGCGGCTCCATACTGGGCTCTGTAAATTTGTGCAAAATATTTCGACAAATATTTGAAGATTAAGAAAACTTACAGAGCTAAAACTTGGAGAAGTTTCTTAATTATTTATTTCCTATAACAAGATAATTTATTGATTTTATTCACTAAGGAGGAAACCAGTTAACAATCTAAGGACTCCTAGACGGGCGTCTAATCACGCAGAGATTTATAAAAACGTTACCTAGAAACTTTATTGACAAGTACTGAAGATTACAAAAATAAAAGCAAATGACACAC
>CM042752.1:23927732-23941578 GCA_022496165.2 Catalaphyllia jardinei
CATGTTCTGGATTAAGTATTTGTAACTAACCTTCCATGTTTTGTAGTCCTTGTGATTCAAGACCCTTATCTTTGCAGTAGAGTTCGTGGAAGAGGAACTCTCTAAGCCTGAAGGGGCTTCGCTGGCGGAAGTTAATGATTTGAAGGAAAACAACTTACTATTGAGAAAACAAAACAGAAATACAGCCACAAAATCAGACAGGGGTTTCATAGTTCGAAAGGTAGATAGTGCTATCCCCTGGATCAATCAATCCAGTGGATAACTTGGTTTGTTTTGTCAACACTCACCCACGTGATATCGATTTATCCGGTGGATACAGTTATTCAGTCTTAGAACGCCCATGGCCAGATCAATGGTACTTGAAGTCCCCCGGGAAGACTCTCATAAAAAAATCGCCGGAGGGTGTTTGTCGAAAGTTTTGAAATGAACACCTAACAGATATTATAGTCCTGTTTGTGGGCGTAGCTTGACATTTTTTTCACCTCTAGGAGCTACTAATTCTAAAACAATATACTGTCTAATTTGTCAAGACAAATGTCTAGTGTTTCCTCAAGTGGCACATTTGTAAACAGGGAGGAGACATCTAAAGTGCACATTATTCCACTGTCATGCTTGTACTTTTGGCCCAATCCGCGAAGCGTGTTTTGGTTGGTCGAGATTGGCTGAAGTATAGAAACAAGGTAAGAAGCGAGATTGTAGTTATAGGTGTTAACCGATGAAACGATAGGGCAGAAAGGAAAGCCAGTCATGAACTTTGGGAAAGCCATATAAAAAGCAAGGAGAAGATCCACTCGGTACCATTTTGTAGACAATTTTTCTTTACAAATTTCTCTTCCTGATCCTCCGGCTTTACCCAGGGTCGTAATACACTATATCCTGTCTATTTTTTTATGGGCAAAACCTTAAAAGGCGCTGTGGACGTTTTCAGACTGAACACCCCAAGAGATACCAAAACCGTTTTTTATCGCCCAACACGAACAACGATGGGAGTGCTACCGAGTGTAGCCCACCAAGTAGTTTTTTTAGAAATTGACTTTTCGAGCAACTTAGAATTCTATTGATTATTGTTTACAGGTACCGTAAATACGTTTTCTGTGTGTTTATTTGAGTTGAAATTTATGTTTCATGCCAGTTAAATTAAATCACTACAACAGTGAACTATGATGAAACGAGGGAATAAAAACGTACCTGGGCAATTTAAAAAACTTTTCCCGCCGAGCTCTCTTGATGTGCTTTTCACAGTAATAGCACTGACATCCGCCCTCCGAATCAACAGGAATGCGAGGCAAATTGTAAATATCTCGAATGGCCTGCAAACCTGGTAACACGTCACGTGGCTTGACTCCTTGTGCTTTCTTCACCTTAATATCCTTCTGAAGTTCCTGTTTTCAAAAGTTTAAGAGTCTTTCAGTTTTTGTGCTGTTAAAGGGAAACTTTCATGCCCGTGACACCCTGATACATTGGTGTACAAAATCGCCTACAATAAAACATTGAGCACTGACGCTAGCCAAAAAATTGTGTTCATCAAGACATATGAGACTTGTTTGGTCTTGTCATAATTGAAATTGTATCTTAGCTTGGCTGTGTCTTCCTAAAATACACGAGCAATGGTTCAAAAAAGCCTGTTATGCTACTGTAAGGGTAAATACTTCCAATCCTGACCTTCCATGTTTTGTAATCCTTGTGGTTCAACACCCTTATCTTTGGGTTGTTCCTAGCTGAAGCGTCTGCATCCACAAGTTTTGAAGATTCGTCTTCCCATCGTACTTCACGCTTGGCTTCAGGCCTCACGGTATCTCTTGGCTGTGCGTGGCCTATTGAGTAAAATTATCTCTTTTAACTAAGTTCGGGCAATTTTTAAAAGCTCTCATCCCTTTTGAGATTCGAAGAGCCTTTTGCTAGTTTTCATCATTATCAATACTTTCCCTTATTACATAGCCTAAGAGGGAGGAGGGAAGAAAAACGGCTGGGGTTTCACAATCCCCTTTGTAACTACTGCTTGAAATATGTTGTATGATTGAGTTTGAAAGGTCGAGGCGTGTAGTATGAATGTTTCAAATTTGTACTCAGCATCACAAATTTGACAGGAAAAGAGTAAACATCACTATCAACTCGGCTTGGCTTCTACCATCTCCTGTCCTAATCCTGCATTTGTTGTACAGTTGAGGTTGAGAGGTTGTACGAATGTGAATCGCAGACATATCGCAAGAGAATTGTAATTAACGTTTTCATGATCTAACCAACAACAACTTACCATCGTTGGAATTCTCAATCATGAGAGACGTTTCCTTTTTGTCGTTATCTCTTCCCATCATATCTTTGATAGCAATTTCTGCTGTCACACGTTTCATTTCTGTTTCCTGGCTTGTGTAAATCATTTCTTCTGTAGACGACTCAGAATCAGATATCACGTCACAAACGCTGTATAAGCGCGCGCGGGACAAGTCACGCTCACTGTAACGCACATATACCACAACACAAGTAACGTAAGCTGTTGATTATTCAAACGGTATTCGGTAGAATCGCATAATTTAATAAAATCTTGCATTCTGATTGGTTTACGAAGCGAGGTATTTAGCGTGGAATTGCGAGTTGAAAACGAGGCTAAGTGATATTGTTTAGCATCTACGAAACAACTGCCGTCAAATTGTAACACAACAACTGAAAAAAAGTTTTGCTACCATTTCATTTTAAAATGTTTTCAAAACCATTGTCGCCTTTCCAAGAGCCAAAAACAAACAAACGCGTTTTTCAAAGTGAGCCGGAGGTTCTTCCCTGCTTTGAGCTGAACTACAAGTTTTTGGAGAGGCATAAACCTCTTTCGCTTGCGACAACGAGAAAGCAAAAAAACCCTGTGAACACGGCGCAGAAAATAGCAAGCAAAAGTTCCGCCAAAAAGGACGGAGAAGCGACAACGGAAGAAGCCCCAGGGTCGATTTTCACATATGCAGAAGAAGAAATAAATACTTTCAAAGACGACATGTCTTCTGAAAACACGAAAATGAATACTAGTACCTCCGTACACCGCCTGCAATCGTGCTACTTAGAAAAGTACAAAACAGAGCTGAACTTGAACACCATTTCTACAACAGAAGCTCCGCACCTTCTGAAACATTTTTTTGTTGAAATACGACAAACAGGAAAAGAAATTAAAACAAATGCAAAGAATACGAACCGGGCTCACTACAGACGTACCGTAATGGTCTCCGAAGATATTTTCTGCAGCGTCCATGTCCTCCAGCTCCTGACAAATTTTGAAGAAGTTGTCGCCATGCTGTCAGTAAAGAAAAAGGATTTAAGGAAAAAAGGCCTCGGAAACAAGTCAAATGCAAGTGAACCATTAGAAGATCATCAGATTGAGCAAATGTGGTCCTCAGGAGCTATTGGGTTGCAAAATACGCA
The DNA here is from genome assembly GCA_022496165.2 of Catalaphyllia jardinei. Taxonomy (NCBI): domain Eukaryota; kingdom Metazoa; phylum Cnidaria; class Anthozoa; order Scleractinia; family Caryophylliidae; genus Catalaphyllia; species Catalaphyllia jardinei. Next base: position 23,931,135 of record CM042752.1, read on the forward strand.
CTCGCTTCTTCGTGTTGTTTGGTGGAACAATGTAACTCGTTTAGGAATGAGAGCATCCAAGGAACAGTATGATTGTCAGGTAGAAGATTTCACCTTCAGGGATTGAAGAGTACGTCGAATACTAAAAACGTCAAACAAAGAACCGCCAAGGTGACGAAAGAAGCTTCAGGAAACGGGCGCGAAAGTACAACACCAAAATATGGAAAACCGATCAAGGAGAAAAAGATCCATATCGAGCCTTTGAAGAGTATGTCGGCCATCGTCTTCAAGGTGACAAAGTTCCTGGGAATTAAGATTACTGCGAAGCCTGTTTGAAAAGTTTAAAAACAAATGTAAAAACAAGGACGAGGTACAAATAAAGTTGACGAAGGTTCAAACCTGTACGATTGACCTTGCTTCTTATTTGCTAACGTAATGACAGTTTTGACAGTTGACTTTGAAATGGCTTTCTGGAGCGCGCGCTCAGGATAAAACCATGGATTCAAAGTGAACAGACTGAAAATTGTAGTAGTTGCTAAAAAGGTATCTACGGGTTGTAACTGTTCATCAGTAGGATGCCCAAAATGTGTGCAATTAAATTGATAAATAATACACGCGCCCAAAATAAAATTGCGTGCGCACACGTACAATGATACAAAACAAATATAAGTAAGAAATAAACAATGTAAGGATACGATGGTGCAGTTCAAGCTTGGATTTCTAATCTCATCCCCCGCAGTGTTGCACCATACTTATCAACGATAATAGAAGACTGGATTGGAAACTTGCTGACGCGACCGCCGCAACCTAGTGGAAATTTGTGACGTCACAAAAATGCTCTTTGCTCGGTCGGCCATAATTCATCCCTGTGATGGCAGAGCAAAAGTAATTGTCCACAAGTTCTTGGCTTGGTATTTACAAAAGCCGATGCCTCCATTGGCATTAAGGACGACTGCTTGTTTCCTAAGGGCAGCAAATCGTAGAAAGGTTTTCTTGAAGATATGTAGCAATGGCAATCCAGTCTTGGCTTGGACCGTGCACATTCACGATAGAAAATTATCCTTGTCAAATCCTGAAAATCCGAGGCCTGCAAGAATCGAATCTTCCAGGTTTTCAAATATTGATGTTTTGTAATTGCGTTTTTTGGGTTTTCCTTCTCACAAAATGACATCAAGTGTTGGGAGACAGGCAGAGCGATATACGTGACATTAACAGAGGGAGCCACCAACATTTCATTTCGACGTTGTTTACTTGCTCAACACATTCAGTTGAAATTCACAAGAACGGCATCCGGATGGACAGATGTCTTCAAATTCTGTCAGTATGCAGTTATAATATATAGTAAGTTTTGTTTTTATATTAGTTGACCCTTTCACTCACAAGATTTCCATATGAATTCTGCTGTTTGCCATACGTTTCCCATTTTGTTAGTTTTGGTAATTTGCTGTTAAAAGAACAATCTCCTTTACATGTGGTTGATATTTGTCCTTGTTCTCATTTCGTGTCATTTAACACCTGTTCGCTTGACAATAATATATTGATATTGTGAGCACAAAATACTTATTGGTCACACATGGGGAGTTCAAGAACAAAACAAGGGAACTTGCATCCTATGGACCTTTTTGTACTTTAACATTATTTTGTCATTTATAGGCAAGAATAAAAATATATGTGAAAGATTAGAAATGACTACTTTGTAGTCCAGCTTCCCCTCCCCCTCCCCCCCCCCAAGAGGGGGTGGTACTACCATATTTGGGCTATATAGGTATGTGCTGCTGTGAAGAGTATGGTTTTCAAGCAGTGTACTCTAGCATAGGGTATGTAAATGAGAGCGTTGGGTCTAGAATAGGGTATCATGTTTCACAAAACTTAGGAAGCCAGGAATTGCTAGTCAAAAATATATACAAATTATGAAATCGGCAAGTTAAAATTTTCAAGGCTCGGCCTCAAGAGTGTTGGTAGATGACTATAACAAAACACTTAGTACTGGATATTATTGACTGTCAAAACTCAGTTTCTCAAAACAGCTGGTCTAGGATAGGAGTGATTTGAGCAGTTTACTCTAGTATAAGGTAGCAAAATTCAGCTGAACTAGCTCTGGTATAGGCTAAGGGTTCCAGGGTCCCGGCGGCACATCCCCACTCAGAAATTCCTAAAGTACCTCCCCTGGGAGTCCAGCAAGGTCTTAAATTATCTTCCTGGTTTTCATTTGATGCCATTGCTCTCATTTCCATCCTCCAAGATCCATGGATGATTTTTCTTTGCACACTGACTAATCATCCCTGGATCTTGGAGGATGGAAATGTGAATAGAGCAATGACATCAATTGAAAAAAGTTGCATAAAAGTTTTAAAAGGCTTGATCATGCACATATCTTTGTCAATGTCTCCTTATACCATGATTATTAACTGCCCATGTCGGAGGCTCATACAGCCCCATAATATGAGATTAAATACTTCCATCTTCATCTTTTGAATTCATAAACTAAGTGCACAAATCTCTTCTTGAAAGGTGCTTTCATCTAATTTTGGAAAACAAACTTTCTAGATTGGTGATAACTTTTTCAATACTGGACTCGTGAAATGAATATCAATGTCTTGGCATGATGTCATTCTACATGTTTTGGTGTGGAATTACAATCAGCACATGAATGAGTGAATGAGATTCCCAAAATTCCAGTTGACTTGTGGTACAGTTTTGCTAGCAGTCTGAGTCAAAGGCCTCTTCTATCAGGTCTAGATTTATATTCCTTACTGTTGCAACAAATTCTAAAACACATTCCTTATTATGGTTGCATAATAATCTAAGGTAACATATGGTCACAGAGGCCCACTCAAAAATATTCCTGAAGACCAGTCTAAGGAACAAATAGAAGCAACAACATAATAAATTATACATTCTTTTTTAATTCAGCTATTTACCTGTAAATTATTATTTCAAGAATGTGATGCTCCAAATTCACCTTTAAATTGAAGGAAAGCTGAAAATATACTTACTAAAACTATAGAAAAACACCAAAGTGATAATAGACCATAAAGGATAGTTGAAGACTGAAAAAATTGACATGGATTCCAAACAAGAAACAAATTTTTGGACAAACTTACGCTAAACTTTTAAAGATGCACAAACCATGGTGCAGCTCCTTTCATTTGCTACAGAATTTGTTACAGTAGATCTTGGTGAATTTTGTTGCAAAACATAATCACTTAGATGGAAAGACAGAACCAGACTATTATTAGAAACGATTTCACGCAAATCCGTAGCTCCTCTCAAGTCTGGTCATTTAAAACAATACGAATACTCTGTTCCTCCAATAGCTGTTTTAATTAAATGTGCAGGATCGCAAATGACATAGACAGACCTTGTGACCATAGCATACACATTTTCAGTTTCAAATATGTCTCTGTAGCAAGTAGGTACACCTGGGGGCAATAAAAGCAGTAAAATGTCAGGTGTGGAGAAGCACCATCCACATGCTAGTCAAACACTGGTGTTCATGAAGGGATATCAAAGCGGAATGGAATTGGTGCGGGGAATCCAGGTAACTGATTGGTCAACAGGAAACAAACCTGTCTAACCGATCCTCTGGAGTACATTAATTTGTACCTGTTTTGGGCGTTATTTGTACTAAAGGAAGTGCATTTGGATAATAAAATATTACTATTTACATCTCACCTTACTAATAATTTACACATAACTTGGGGCTGTGGCTTCATCATGACATCATTATTTTTCAGTTTACTCTAAATGATAAGTTACAAGAAAAGAAGCCAACATGCCCAAACTAAGCTAAAACAACTGAAAAAATCACTCAATAATTCAACCTTGGACAAACGGCAAAGTTTTTATTACTCCCACACAACAACTGTCAAAATATATCATGTAAACAAGCTCAATAATAAATGAAGTAATTTTTTTAATATAGCCTCGCTTATTGAGAACTGCCTGACCTGTGCACGCATACTGCACATTTACGCCACGACGACAATTAATCACGAAAAAGTTTAGTGTGTTGTCTTTAATTTCCAACAAAAGGTCATTTAATTAAGCTCAAGCCACAATTTCACGTAAATTCTATCAAGTAATCCAGAATTTCATCAGCAGTTACCTGAAAAACGTACAGATAAATGCGTCACAAAATACACAACATTTCCTCCATTTTTGAGCCTAAATGACCTTATTCTGTGACGCGATTTTCTCAGAAACAAGGCAAAATAAAAGTAAACAACAACATCAAGTGCTTACCTTGAAGATTCACGTATGGCTTGGCCGGGTTGAAATCGCCGTAAAACAAAAGATAAAGAAAACCTTATAATGTACCAGTCAATTCCAAAACCGCCCATCCCCCCCCCGGACAATCCCCGGGCATTTGACTCGCGTTAAGTTCCGTACAGTGGGGAATTTCACCCAAAATGAGGCCCGCCCGGTGGGGCATGACTTTCGTGTCCAAACATCTGTCAGCGGTGGAAAGTAAAAGGATTTCGCAATTCTTTCATTCAGCAGGTGAGCTGCGTTGACGGGTCATTGCTCTTGTCGATTCCACGCGGATTTTTCTCTTGTTGTCGTTTTATATAGTTATATCGTGGAATATGACTTTGTGCAAAAAGGGTGGAACAAAGACAAGCTGAACAAGAAATTCGTATTGGCTGAAAATTTTGCGGAACTTGTTTCCACAGTTGCTTTAACATGCCTGGAGGGTGGGGGATTTGACCCTCTTGAAGCTCTAATGGGTGGGGCATTTGCCCGTCCAAACTGGCAGCAAAGCGGGGAATTTGACCAAAATTCATCAAAAAAGTCAAATGCCCCGGGGTTTGCCCGGGGGGGGCATGGGCGGTTTTGGAATTGACCGGTACATAACTTGCAAATAAAAAAAAGCGGTAAAACAATCCGAATAGAGCACAAGCTGGACACGAATCTTCGCGATTCGTGCGATATCGGATTTTGCCTGCCTGCAGAACATGTGTTTCACATGCACTGACACTACTAAAACATTAGTTTATTCCATTTTCACTACAAAAAAAAGTTGCATGCAATATTAGAAAATAATAAAAATATTAATAATCACAATAAAAATCTAAGTGTAACAAGACAGTGATGAAGACTAGAAGTGTGTCTTTCAAGGGTCCTTCTGGATGGCTTAATCTATAAATTTTCTGATTTGAAGTCATGCTCTAATCAATTTTATGAATTTCATTGTTTTAAATTCGCTGACCGCTGAACAATAGCACTTAAGTTGCCTTGTCGAAGTTGTTGGAAATTGCTATTAAAAGATTAAAGTTTCTTGCGGCACTTACTTATAATCTCACGAGTAACAACAATAAAGCCGTATTTGAAAGTCCTGCAACCGAATATTGTACTTTTTTAAGTTAGTGAGGACAGCTGCTTCGTAGAATGCTGAAATGTCTCCTGTTACATTGGGAACCAAGACGCCATTTTGCTCACGGCTGTAGTCTCGCGAGATGCAAGAATGCGGGGAAAGCTGCGCTCTCCACTGGTTTGGTAGATACTTAAGGAGGCTGGAAACAGTATTTTTTTAAATTAATAGAGCGGCTTTTAACCCTTTAATGCGCAATGTTGACTTATAGATTTTACTCTGTCTAACGCCAGATGATTTTACTCGTCAAAGGGAGACCCCTTGCGCACTAAAGGGTTAAAAAACTATCCCCTTTAACCCTTTAATGCGCAATGTTGACTTATAGATGTTACTGTCTAACGCCAGACGATTTTACTCGTCAAAGGGAGACCCCTTGCGCACTAAAGGGTTAAAAAACTATCTCCTTTAACCCTTTAATGCGCAATGTTGACTTATAGATTTTACTCTGTCTAACGCCAGACGATTTTACTCGTCAAAGGGAGACCCCTTGCCCACTAAAGGGTTAATCGAGTGTCGTAAAACCAAATCTAAAAAGATTACCCTACACTAGACACGGAGCGTTTTCAAAAGGCTCTACATTTGAAACCGTTTTCTAAAGCCTCCCTTTTCATCATTCGATCAGTTTTGTGTGGACAATAGGCTAAAACATATCAATGCGCTTGGGGCCTTAATTAGGTTTAACACTTGAGCGCGTATGAAGGGGCATTTTTGGGCTAAGGGGGTGGTTACTTCGGTGTGCCAATGATACTTCAGATCAGCAGCTGATATAAATTATACACCTAATACGGTACTACTTAAGCGTTAATTCTCAAAGGGCGTAGCCAGGGGGGTCCTGGGGTGCCCGTGACACCCCCCCCCCCTCTTTTTTTAAGCAACAAACCTGACTCAGTGTGACCCCCCCGCCCCTTTGAAAAATCCTGGCTACGCCCATGAGTCTAGAAATAAGTTGACAGTTTAATCACGCAGAGATTTATAAATAATAGTTTTGAAAATAACGCCTAAAACAGCGTGTTGTGACGTTTTCTCTCAAATGGTGTTGCCCGAATCATGAGCGTTAATTTTTGTAGCTGGGAGGTGGGGGGCTCGCTCCTTCGCTAGCCCGTACACTTACACACAATTGTTACTACTAATAAAGAAAAGAGTTTTTTGAACAACATACTGAATGTGTTATGAATATGTACACAGTACTTCATAGGTAAAAAATTATTCATGATCAACACAATTTCTAACAAATGAGAGCATATCCACGTTTATTTTAAGATAGACTTCTATCCTTTAAAATTACTGATTGAGTCGACGGCTATTCTGATATCGATGTTTCTCAACCGAGAAATGCGTTTTTTGCTACTGTCAATCAAATGTTCGGCGGCTCTTCCCAACTTTCAACTAATGCCACGGTGCACTATTTCGTTGTCTGAACTGTGCTCAACGATTGTATTACCAGGCGCTCGGCAGCATTAGGAAGCTGGGAGGAACCGCCAAACATTTGATTGACGGAAGCGAAAAACACATTTGTAATGTGCCTTGTTGTATTCCCATATCGAATTGAAGCTCACGTTAAAAAGGCCGAGAACTGTTACTCAAAGCAAGAAACCATAGCTTCTTACTAGTTATCAAAGTGACTAGGAGTGATGACACCTCAGTCGAAAGAGAGGAAGTTACCTGTAGTATTTCAATTCCGGAAGGGGTCCTGACAATTTAACTTTCTCCATTATACTTCTTGGTAAGTAAACGTTAAGTGTTGTAATAGTCACTTGATCAAAACGCAGCACAATTTAACCCGTGTTCAAGGGCGTGTTAATGCGAGGCCACGGCGTCAGCACTCTCCCCGGAGGAAAATTGATCTCCACCTTTTAAGTATCGTACTTGGAATTTTTTTTTCTAGCGAAATGGATTCCATAACAAAAATTTATAAAACACAATAGATTTCTTCAGAAAAATCATTTATTATTGTACACTTTTCCATACGAGGAAAAGTATCTATGTTTCATGTTTCTGTTACAAAAAAAATTGATAAAATATTAACTTAAATACTCTTTGCCAACAAAGATGACCGTTCATTGAACAATATTGTTACTGTCTTTGCATATCAAGCGCAAGTCATTTAGCGGTTAAATCTGAAAAATAAAAAGGAAAACGTAACACCCTGTTAATAAACCTGCTTTAAAGTGTAAACCTTTACGCACCCATTTACCCACAATTCACTGCTGGTACTTAGGCCCCAGTCCACACTACGCCAGAAGAATTTGAAAACGTACCAATCACCGGTCGTTTTGGATTTGCGTTTGAGGAAAACTGGGGCCGAGAACATGAATTAGTGTCAACGGCAAGTATAAGCTTAGAAACAAAGCTGCGTAATGTGGACTGTGATTTATTCCTGATTTAATTGGTAGCATGGAGCCTTCAGAACTATCAAGGAGTATCGCTTCTCCCCTGGAGAGGATCGTGCTGTTTTTGAATCAAAAGTTACCTCAGGCGTTTTGTTAGTTTGTAAAAGAGAATAAATGAAACACAAAAAGGGTCCTAAAATTATTTCAAGGAAATAATTCATTGGTTCGCATTAATTTTATTAAAACAATTCAGCAAAATGTTATGAGATTAAGTCCTTTTGAAAAAAAAAGCCCTTTTCTCTGCCTAAAAATAGTTGTTTGTCAGGAAAGAAACATCCCAAAACCACTTCTTAAAATTTATGGACACATCACCTTCATTTGCATCCGACTCATATAATGAATAAAAAGCGCCTAGAATACAATATTGCACTTAGTAATTACATTGACAGATTACGATGCCGTTTGTTTCATGTTCAAAATTGATGTTTGACTAAATAGTCTTATGCCTCTCAACTGAACTTAAATCACTACAAAAGTACCTGGGCAGTTTGAAAAACTTTCCCCGTCGAGCTCTCTTGATGTGCTTTTCACAGTAATAGCACTGACATTCACCTTCTGCATCAACAGGAATGCGAGGCAAATTATAAATATCCCGAATGACTTGCAAGCCTGGCAACACGTCACGTGGCTTGATTCCTAGTGCCTTCTTCATCTTATTATTCTTCTGAAGTTCCTGTTTACAAAAAAACGTTTCCATGAGGACGTAATGTGAGTGTTTAGCACTATCCATGGGTAAATTCTCACTAGGCCCATGCTCTTAGCTAAATTCAGAGCCGGGGGAATGGGGAGTAGTTAAGTTTGGATCAAGCCCTTCATCCCGGCTTCACTACTGGCGAATTTCTTTCGCATTTTGAACCTCATAACTTGCTTATTTAGCTTCCCTGCCGAACAAAGTTTTCATGAACAAATTTTGGCCAGTTACGTGGGCTAAAACCAATGTCACGAGGTTCTACTCAGTGGCGGATCTAGGGCAGGGGCCCGGGGGGCCCGCCCCCCCCCCCCCCTTATTTTGTGTAAAAAAAGAAGAAATGACTAAGGGAAAAAGGCCAGCAGGGCAAGTAAACCAAGACCGGGCACCCTCTTAGCTCAAGGTCTGGATCCGCCACTGCTACTTTCAAATGCATGGTTAGAAAAATTAAAAATGTTAAATAGAAGTAAATTAGTTATGATATTCCTCTTCTGAGTATGATTTCCAGCGACAGCAAGCCGTTGACCATATATCCAATAACTTATCGAGGAATTTTGATAAAGTGGTTGTTAACTAACCTACCTAAATTTGTATTTGATGGCTATCAGAAATGTGGTAGTTCCTAGCTTTTACTCATGCCTAGATGTGTTAATATACAAATCAAAATTGCTTTTTTTACCCGGATAATCCAACAGAGGTTTTTATTTTTTCCGCACACGGTGAATTCATTCTAACGCGTTTCAGCATGGTTTTAGGCTTCGTTGAACTCGCTGAGGAAATTTATTTTGATACAAACTATTAAACTATGGTGTGATCAAAGCCCTCATTGATATGCTACCAAAGCGTGCTTAGAGGGCATGTTCTAGATTAAGTATCTGTAACTAACCTTCCATGTTTTGTAGTCCTTATGATTCAAAACCCTTATCTTTGCAGCGGAGTTCGTGGAAGAAGAACTCTCTGAGCCTGACGGGGATTCACTGGCAGAAGTTAATGATTTGAAGGAAAACAGTTTACTGTTGAGGAAACAAAACAGAAATAAAACCACAACATCAGACCCGAGTTCCGTTCGGTTCGAAAGGTAGATAGTGCTATCCACTGGATCAATCACTATCCAGTTGATAGCGCGGCTTATTTTGTCAACGCTTACCCACTGGATACCGGTTTATCCGGTGGATAGAGTTATTCAGTCTTGGAACGACCGAGGCCAGATCAATGGCACTTAAGCTTGCAGTAGTAGTAAAACTCTATTTATACACGGTATCAACTCATTTACATGCTCTTCCATTGAGCCGTGTTTTAAAAACAATTAATTAATTACAAAAATAAATTATCTAACTACATGTATTGTCTGTACAAGACTATTATGTAGGCTATTGCTATAAAAACTCTTTGCATGGTTTAAAGGAACTAATTGTTGGCTGAATCTTAGCGTTCAAAGGCAAGCTGTTCCAGAGAACAGAGTCACGATATTGAAAACTTCGTTTGTCTGCTTTGGTACTCGGTAGAGGAACGAAAAGGATGTATTTTGAATTTCTCAGATTATGTGAGTGAACTCTGGATGTAGTTTTCAAAAGGCTGTTTAGACAAGTCGGAGGAAGATTATGAAGAATCTTAAAAACAAAATGATTGCTAGTTGCTTAGAACGCCTTCGCTCCAGGGAATCCCGACCGAGGTCATTGAGTAAAGTGGACGATCTAATATTTAAGTCAGAGAAAGTGTCTCCTGGGAAGACTCTCATATAAAAAGAACGGGGGTGCTTGCCGAATTTATTTGAAATGAACACCTAGGGGATATCATGGTCCTGTTTGTGGGCGTGGCTTGAAAATTTTTTTCACCTCTAAGAGGTACTAATTCTAAAACAATACACTATCTCCTGTGTATTCTCTTTTTTCAACTTGTAAAATTCATTAATTATTCATGAGCGTGCAAACCAATCCCAGCACAATATTCAGATCACATGTACACAACTGTAAACCCCAATACAAATCAACTGTCTGAAAGCTCGGGGAGGGA
>CM042752.1:23941678-23971619 GCA_022496165.2 Catalaphyllia jardinei
TACAATGATATATTTGTTTTCCATTGTCCTCCTCAAATGCCGGAACAATAATTTATGCAGCGATTGAACTTTGCCGTTTTCCGTAACAAGGTTAACGTGCGTTATAAATTGTTTTGGTTCAGCTGGTGTGTGACCATGAGTGAAGATAGAGAGGCAAGATATAGGGAGCCGAAAACTGTTTACGAAGAGCGCGAGTTAGTCGAAAAAAATAGGCGGAAACAGTTTTCGGCAAGTAGCAAAATTCCTCGATCCGTTATAGCTCCCGTTTTAGACAAGGCAAGGAGGGTTATTTTACGATTTACACAAGGTCGCACAGCTTCCTCCCAGCATTGAAGAAATAAAAGCAGTAACCTTGAATTACTCGTTTAGCAAGTTTGTGACCGAAGTGTGGCCAAGAAGTCGGAGGAGAGATATCCACCGAAGACCGTTTATGGAATAATTTGTGGTATCCGACGCTATTTGGAAGAGGAGGATTCTACAGACGCGTTTTAAAGGGTCTAAATCCTCTTGATGATAGTGACCGAAGGTGAGGTACAGCTATGAAAGTTATAGTTTTTTTTATCGTCTCGTTCGAAGGTTTTCCTTATTTCGTAGAGCATTGGACGTGAAAATAAAAGATGCCACAAGTTATGGTTTGCACTTAATGTATAGGAAAGAGGAGAAGGAAGCAATCACCAAAGAAGAGGAGGAGTTATTCAGGCCGCGGTTGTTCAAAGGCTGGATATCGCTATCCAGCGGATAAGAGTTAACAAAACAAACCACGCTATCCACTGGATAGTGATTTATCCGCTGGATAGCGTTATCCAACCTTTGAACAACCGGGGCCTGGAGTTTAGAGAAATTTACTGGGCACTTCAACAGCTAAGTCTTAACTGAACACTGTTTACTTTTTGGCTTAAGAGGGGGTGGACACAGAAAGCTTGTTGTTAATTATAACAAATAATACTCAGATCATTTTTGGAATTGTTCTTAACGATGTATTAATTATTGAAAAATGCTTATTAAAATGCAAGTGTTTATCTGAGATCAACTCGTATCAAAACCTTTAGATTTTCGTCTGAGTGTCCATTGGGTATCAAGGTTCATGCATGTGACCCAAATATGCTTCATTTGGCGCCTGTTGACCTCATGAATAATTAATGAGTTTAAGAATTTTATTTCGTATAACGCTAATGCTGCTTTCTCCACAGGCTTTTCTTATTTCTTTTCTTTGCGCAAAGAGCGATTGGGAGACTGGGGGAGTGAGCAAAAGAGAGCCAATGGGAGCTGGTAGCGAGTGAGGAGTTTGAGGGCAGGGAGCGATGATTCCCTGCGCTCCTCCTCACTAATCATTATATTTTTATTTTCGCGCGGGCGACTGGGGACGAGGCAGACTCTAATGGAGTTCCACGGAACTAGGACTTTATGACAGGGACATGGGGACCAGTAAATCCACCGCAGAACTGAGGTTAGGATTAAATAACATCGGGTAAGGTGGATTTAGTGACCAGCGGTTAGGGTTAGGGCGAGAGGTTTTGTGAGGATTGTCATTATATTGCGGGCGCAGAAAACTATTTCACCCCTGTGTTATCTAATGCTGACCCAGAACTGAGATCATTCTTAGATAAGGTACCCAGGTAATTTCTTGGCTAGTGACTGCATCGGAGAAACAGATCAGACCACTCATACTTAATAGACGGAAATGGTTAAGAAACCTGACAAAATTCTTTGTTGTATATTTTTGTTGGCTCTTTTGTACATTTTGGAGGTTGACCCTGTACAAAACCTAGCAAAATACAAAAAGTGGTTATGTGTGCTCATGCAAATAACCAATAGAAGCATTACGATTACGTAATTCATGCATAGTCCATGGGCAGAAAACAAAAGATGTTATGTTGAGTTTTTTAATGACTATAGTCAAAAAACACAATTTGTATTGCTAATTCTCTTTAAACTCCATGTTAAAGATCCATGCCAGACAGGCATCAAATTTTCCTCTTTCAACTGTCGGTTACACAATTTGAAAAACTCTCAAACTATCATTACAGAACAAGAAGAACTAAGCAGTCATGCCTCTGTTTCATCTACTGTGACGTAAAATAATTTGCTAAGAAAAGGCAATGTTCTTATTGATGACTCTAAAGGCTCTCGATCCTTAGGTGAACCCCGTCTCTTGGAGAGAGCGTATTGCCAGCGTGCATTACCAGGGGTACTTGAGTCTCGGGAGATAACACAAACTTGTACTTCGCCAGGATTTTTACCAGCGTAATCTTGATCTCCATCAGGGCGAACCTCATCCCGATGCAATTCCTTGGGCCAGCTCCAAACGGAAGGTACTGATATGGATGCCGAGTGTCTTTAGCGGGGCCGCGAAATCGATCAGGGTCAAACTTCTCCGGCTCTGGCCAGGCCTCAGGATCATGGTGAAGAGAATAAAACGGAATAACAATCTCCAAACCTTTAGGAATAGAGATGCCGCTGACTTCGCAATCTTGGCCGCATTCCCGATTCAGCTGGTGCGCCGGAGGACATAGTCGCTGGGTTTCGTTTATGACGCAGTCCAGGTACTCAATTCCGTGCGACAGCTCGTAAAGGGTAGCGCTGGGATTGACCTCCGTGTACCGACAGATATCCTTTCGTAACTTCTCCTGGATGTCTGGATATAACGCCAAATGATAAGCGGTAGTAGAGAGGGTGATCATCGAGGTTTCATGCCCAGCCAACAGGAATGCCACACACTGCGCGACAATTTCTTCATCTGTGAGTTTGCTTGCTCCTTGGACCGTAAACTCTTCATGGGCTGTTAGCATCAGCTGCATCAGATCCTGCCGGCTGGTTTCACCTGCCCCTCGTCGCTGTCGGATCATTTCCAAAGCAAGCGTGCCGAAGTAGCCCATACGTCCTCTCATGGCCATCCGCAAAACCGTTCTAATGACCGGCAAGCGACCCACCACGCGCAGTATGAAGGGGAATCGAAATGACTGCCTTGCCTTCGTGAGGAGTTTTTCATCTGGATCAGTTTGTACGTCAGCTTTGATGCCAAAAGCAGACGAAAGGATAATCTCTAATGTCAGCATGCTGAACCAGTCCATGATGTTCACCGTTTTACCTACAAAACCAAACTTAGTGGTGAATTCAGACACACTGACATCACGATAGCTAACCGTGTAGAATTTTTGTTGCATGTGAAGACAATGCCTTACGAGCAACTGGAAGTCGAAATTTTCAGGCTCGATCCCGAACAAGCAAGGGCCCCGCCTGTTCCGTTAATTCTTGGACAATATATCACGAATTAAGTCGTTTGTTTCAGCTATCCCTCCACGAGTAGGCCTTTCTCAATTCTAGAGGTAATAAGAACACTTTCCATCCCGACATAAGCTTTCCCTCCTCCCACTTCATGGCCATATCAAGTTGGTCACATCCTGCACATTGTACTTCAAACAGAAACAGGTAATGACTGTACGTTTGCAAGCGGAATCCACATCAAACAGGGTAATCAAGGTGGCTTTTTTAAATATACCGCTCATTAGAAACTAGTCGCTTTTTTGTCAGCACATTCCTAAACGCTTTGTCACATTAATATACCATATTTGTATCCCTGGTATTGGACTGGAACTAGTTTCAGTTCCAACACAAGCTAATACACCATTTTGCTAATGATCAGTTCCTTTTGAATTGTGTGTAGATCCAGTCCTTTGTGGGGGCAAACGGCCAGTTTAGGAAATAATTTGAAATTGTAATTTTGCCCGTTTGCCCCCTCCTGGCCCAGTCTATACAAGTGGAGTCTATATACAAGTGGAGAGCAATGTTGGAAGCCCTGTCTCAAAAGGGGAGAAGAAGACCAAGTCAAGTGGAGGTTTGCAGTATTTCGTCTCTAAACACAGGTGGACCAAGTCGTGGCATTTTTTACCTCGGATGTTACATCACAACTGCTGCAGATACCGTACGTTTTCACTAAAGCAGAGAAAGAGCCCCGCGACCCAGGCGGCAGAGTGCGGATCCCTTCTGAAAAGCTCACTTAGATTATTTGTATTGTATTATTTGTATTATTAAGTACTGTAATGAATCAGTGGGTTGTGAATTTTTCTTTAGTATTAAGAGGTGACTCCTACTGCCGGGTGGGACCTGACCAACATCAGATAAGTTTGCACACCCCGAGAAAACCCAAGAAGAAATGTAATCATTTGTGCTGTGATGAGACATCAGACCAGATTATCATCCCTCCCAATCAACCCCCCCTCCCCCGTTCATCATACCATGTACCCACCGGTATCTGCTATACTCTCAAGTTTTTTTAGAAGCACATCACACGATTCCTCTATCAGTGAAACCATCAGCTTCATTTTTCTTGCGCTGAACGAGGGCGTCAGAATGTTGCGAATTCTCTTCCACGTCTCGTCACGCGCGGAGAACACGTTTGAACCCATTGGTGGCGGTGGAGTCGGCATCATTCGGTTGTGAAACGTCGCAAACTCCTTGACCATGATGGTTTTCAGCATTTCAGGATCTGCCACGACCAAAGATGGTTTCCTTCCCAGCGAAATCGCAAAGATCTTGCCGTACTTTTTCACGTAATCGAGGATCATCAAATGAATGCTTCCATACTTTCTCACCTCCAGAATATTCCCGACAAACGGCAGCGGTTTTGGACCGGGAACATTCAGTCGGTTCAAGACTGAGAAACCAAGCATGCCATACCAGTAGATTAGTATCAACAGCAAAATCACAGTAGAAAACACTATCAAAGGATCCCAATTGCCAAACGTTTGGATTTCCATTGTGTGATCCGAGTTGCAACAGACGTCACGCCTCAATGACGATAGCGTCCTATCAGTGAAAAGTAAACACGATTTAAAGATATGTCACGAACTATAGACTGATCTCTTTTCAAGTTTCTCTTTTTACGACGCAGTTTGGATGCTGGCTATTTCCAAATTGCTCTTAGACAATGTCCAGCAATAATTCTCCCAGTAGCATGCGTGATTGTTCAGATGGATCGCGCGACCTTCAGGGGTACGGTTTAAATTCCCACTAATTATGCAGGGCTCTTTACTCAAACAATAGACCAATTTCTATATATTAAAATTCAGCATAAAACAAAAGACCTCAGTACTAGGCTCTGGGGAATAAATACAGAATTTGTGGGGTTTATTTCCCAGAGCCTCGTGCTGAAGTCTATTGTGTTAGGCGGAATTTTAATATATCGAAATTGGTCTATTATGCCTCGACGACAATAAAGATTGAAAGGTCATTGACAAATGTAACAATATCTGATAATACACCTTAGACCATGTATGGGCCTTTTTTTCTTTTTTGAGAGGGGACGACAATATCTCTAGAGCATAAAATGTTTCCTCATCGTTATTTTGTTTATTTTTTTGGTGGGCAATAGCTTGTGCGATAATTTTTCTCCATAGTTCCCTATGCACAATTTTTACTTTCCTGCAGCAGCTTTTGCTGTGCAGAAATTTTTTTTGGGGTGGGGAGGGGAGAAATTTCCCAACCCCCTGTAAGGTGGTAGTGTTTCCACTGTTGACTAAGGTAAAGTCTGCATACGAACCAAGTGGCTCATCAGGCTGGAGCTTATCCCGGTTTCAGTAACATAAAACGACTAGGAGTATCCACCCCCCTACTCTGGATGGGATGCTAGTCCATCGCAGGGTTACCCCCAGCATTAAATTCGCCGGTACCCCTTTATACATCTGGGTGGAGTGATTCAACGTGAGAGTAAAGCGTCTTGCCCAAGAACACAACACGCGGTCAGGCCTCGAACTCGGACTGCTCGATCCGGAGTGGAGCACACTAACCATGAGGCCACCATGCCTCCCACAACTGCTGACTAAACTAGAAGAAAAACTCGGCAAACATTTTGGTATTAAATAATGTGAAATTTTTGTCCACTTTGAATCGCTATGACACTGTTATTTTAACAGCAAACACAGTTTTCGCAAGTCATGCTCAAAATAGTTGCAATCAAACTCTTTGAACTCAGTTCTTTGAAATACATGCCAACTCGACACAGAAAGCGACAACGAAATTTTGAAGATGGTTTGTACAATAATGCTGAAAATGTTATAAACAGACAGTTAAAATTACCAAACTATTCTCAGCGTACCTCGCGGTAAATCTTAATTCAGTTCGGCAGACAGGGCCAGCCGAACGGGTTTCATTACGGACCAATCACAAGGAGCTGCGTCACGGTTAAACGGTTTGAAAAATTTAGCCTACACTTTTCAATTTCGTTGTTGGTAATCCGTGTCAATCTTCTCCTTCCTAACCATTCTTGTTCCCTTATGGTTTATTATTATCTCTTTAGTGTTTTCCTATTTTTCTAAAGTATTATTTTCAAGTTTCCTTCAATTTAAAGGTAATTTTGTCGATGGTTAAAATAACTCGAAATACCATGGGATAGTATGGGGTGGTTTACTCGTTTGTAACTTTTGCACTTCTTCTGGAAGCCTTGACAACACTCTGTAGTGAACCAAAACTTCAAATTTAACACATCGTATCCTTTATTTAACAACTTGTGAAGTATATACAGCAATGCAGTTTATCTTTTCTCATTTGAAATAGCAGAAGCTGAACTCTCCAGAAAAAAAGGGTTGCCTTCATGGAAAGTAATATTACATTTACAAACATTTTAATCAGAAGCGCTAAGCAAGAAAAAGCGAAAAGGTGAAAACAACTTGAGTTAAACTCAAACATATTGTAAATAAAACCGCACTGCTGTTTGAATTTCCTGAAAAAGGAAATATAAATTGGAAAAACTGTTATATGTTGGACGCGAAAATGCACTGACGCCCTTGGTTGCAAATTATAATAATGTGTTGATAAAATTTAAGTCTGGTAAAAACGTTTTATATGACAGAATAATTACTGACTGTTTGTTGTCTTTCTTTTTTAAAGTTAACAAGATTTATTGTTATTCAACCTAGACCGGGCTGGAAGTCGAATTAAAACAACTTCGATAACAAATTTTGCTCTTAATGCTAAGCCAACAAAAGCGAGAGATCATGTAAAATTATTATAGTTAATCAGTTGAGAAAAGTGGGCTCTAAGGACAAGACTGCCCGAGGGGGAGGGGCACTCTCATAAAAAAAACGCGGCTGCCCGTCGTACCTTTCAGGGGTCAAAAAAAGACGGTACATATACATGTACCCCTTAGGGCGTTCAGTCTCAAAAGGGCCGCAGCGGGAATTTTTAGCGGTACCCTTTAGGGTATTGAGCTGAATAAAATATGACAAAAACAAATGTGTTGTTTCAGCCACAAGAAGGGTCTTGGTACATCTTAGGGGTTCTTTTCAAAATTTCCCACGAGCACCTTCGTCCTTTTTCGGGGTGAGATTGATCACGTAAAAGATGGATTGTATCTTGCCAGATATGATTGCTGAATTCTGATTGGCTTGGCCAGGTAGGGTCGAGTGTAAACATGC
Organism: Catalaphyllia jardinei; assembly: GCA_022496165.2. Lineage (NCBI taxonomy): Eukaryota > Metazoa > Cnidaria > Anthozoa > Scleractinia > Caryophylliidae > Catalaphyllia > Catalaphyllia jardinei. Next base: position 23,949,091 of record CM042752.1, read on the forward strand.
GATTATTAAAACTAGTATTAAAAAGTACAGCCATAGCATAGTATGATATCCGTTGCTATCATGTTATGGTATCACTGAAAAAATCTTTTAACTTTATATAGATTGAACTCTGACTAACACGCCATCTTTTGCCGACAAAGTAATGCCGGCATGGATTTTCAGAGGAACTTGAGTTTCAGGTGATGCCACAAACTTGAACTTCATCAGTATTCGCGCCAGTGCGACCTTGATCTCCATCAGGGCGAACCTCATCCCGATGCAGTTCCTAGGCCCGGCCCCAAACGGTAGGAACTGAAAGGGATGGATGGCGTCTTTTGCGGCACTGCGGAATCTCTCGGGGTCGAACTTTTCCGGGTCTTTCCAAGCATCAGGGTCATGGTGAAGGGCGTATATGGGAATCACGACTTCTGTACCAGCGGGGATGTGGATTCCATTCAGGTCGTAATCTTCAGAGCATAGCCGATTAGGGAATGCACCCGGTGGACAAAGTCGCTGAGACTCCTTGATGACGCAGTCAAGGTATTCCATGTTCTGGGCCAGTTCGTACAAAGGCTTTCTCTTGGAATTAGCCTCCACGGCCTCTTTGATCTCTGCCCTCAGCTTGTCTTGAACATCTTGGTTTAGAGCCAGGTAATACAAAGTGAAGCTCAACGTGTTGCTTGACGTTTCGTAGCCAGCCAATAGGAAAACGATTGCCTGGGCTACAATCTCTTCATCAGAAAGTTTGCTGACCCCTTCAACCGTGGTCTCCTCGTTGGCGGTCATCATGAGATGGAGCAGGTCTTTGCGTCCCGTCAGTCCCTGCTGGCGCCGGCTTTTGATGATGTCTTCGGCAACTTCTTTAAGATATTCTGCTGGGTTTCCACGTCGAGACAATATTAGTCGAAAGATAGAACGACCAAGTGGTAAGCGGGCTATCAGTCGGACGATAGTAGGGATTTGGAACAGCGCTTTTGCTTTTTCCAACAATTCCTTGTTTTCCCCCAATTGAATGCTTGTGTCGACCCCAAAAGCCGTGGAGAGAATCACTTCAAGCGTCATCCTACTGAACCAGTCCAGCATGTTCACACTTTGATCTGTAAAACAGAACACGCCTTTAGATTTTAGAATTGCTGGTTTTCACATGACCTCACTAAATATCAAACTTCAGAACAATTGATCCTCCTGGGATTTTACTTTCATGATGTATAAGAGCAGCTAAAAACTAGCATTCATACAAATTTTCACTCCAAATGGGTTTTTGGTTTAGTAATAGACTACGCTTGAATATTCTAAGCTTTTGCGTGACGTGGCATTTACATGACGGGCGAGATGAAATATTATTGTTACGTTTTTGAGTTCTTCGAGATAAATTCACGCTTTTGTAGCAAAACTCAGTGACAGATGTTTCTGCTGGTTTCCGGCCGCCATGTTGGTGCCCATCAGGATGGACACGGGCATGGCGTCTCCATACAAATCTCCATAAATTTGGGGAAAACATTTCTCCGCATATCTTCCATAAGAAAAATTGCTGTGACCTGAATCTTGGCGAGAGTCTTTGCATATCTACCTCCTTTCTATTTCCAGATTCTGGACTTAATCTATTGAACAGTTTTGATTTTTTATATTGATCTATTTTGAATGGCGTGACACTGAAAAACAGCAATAACGACTTGCAAGTCACGTACGTATGTGTCACGCGTTTCTGTAACACCATACTTAGATAGTCGGGTCAGGACACACTGACGAAAGCGGTGCGAACGACTAGTAAACTTTTAATCAATTTTGAGCCAATCACGAGTGCCGTTGTACAAAAAATACGTTACAGTAATTTTTGCATTGGGATCGGCATATGTGGAAAACGCCGTGCGTACGAATCAGCCGCCGCTGCCACGTCGCATAGTGCGACAGAATCCTGCCGCATTTAACGTTGTTTTGCCGCTCCAAACCTAAAATGCCGAACCAAATTGATTCAAACGCCGCTCTTGTGCCGTACGTACCTAATCAGTTAGGTTCGGCGCATGGACGGAGCTGCGTTTGGAAAGGGCCTTACCTGAATCAGCAATTTTCTCGAGTTTTCCCAGCAGTGTGTCACACGATTTCTCAATCAACGGCACCATGAGCTTCATCTTTCCGGCGCTGAATGTGGGAGTCAGCGTGTTACGGATCCTCTTCCAAGTGTCGTCTTTTGCATTTAAGAGGTTCTTGTTAAACAGCGGACCCGGTTTTAGTGGATTATAACGATTGCGAAAGTTTGGAAAGTCCTTGATCATTATTTGCTTCAACAACTCCGGATCTGCAACAACGAGCGAAGGTTTATCACCCAGACAGATGGCAAACACTTTACCGTACTTCTTGAGGTAGTCGAGATGCATGAGATGCAGACCATCATATTTTCTCGCTTCAAGAAAGTTTCCTAAGAAAGGAATGGGTTTGGGGCCAGGGACGTTAAGTATCTTGAGAGCTGCGAAGCCTCGCGTTCCATACCAGTAGAGGAACAACACTACCAGGAGTAGAAGCGACACGATGGCAGCAGGATGAGCAAGGAATCCCAATGGCAGCATCTGCTGTAGCAGTTCCCTCATTATGAGATCTTCTTAACCTTGGAGAATCAGAAAGAAATACTTAAACGAAGAGAAGTGTAAACAATTAGCATCAATATGTTAAAAACAGCAACACATCTTGTTTACACAGAAAATGCTAAAATTGCGGCGCAGCTCATTGCAATGTTGATTCTATTCATAAGCAAGAACAGTAATTACCAAATACAAATTACCTTTATATTTCTACAGTATAAGCCTCCAACAGATGAGGTGATTCAGTGAACGCTGGTTGAGTACTTCTGACTAAATGTGTTTTGAACTGCTAGAACAATAGCGTACAGATGTAATGACACCGTGACTATTGTGCATGTTTATTTGCATAATCAGTTGCGTAACCTTGCACAATAATAGAAATAAAATAATTATCGAATTAAATTATGTGTACAACGTGAACAGTTGCGAAAATAGACATTGAACTGAAAACCCCTTCGATCTCAACTGGATGTTAAGAGGAGAAGGATGGAAGGCGAGTTTAACAGCGGGGAGCATTTTGATCATTACACAACTGTATGAACATCTATATTTTGCGAAGACATCAGTTTTTGACTGACGTCATCTTTCGAATCACCCAAGCGTGTGATTGACAGCTGACAGAAGCAAGTGAAATCCTCGTTCGCGTTCCTGTTTGTTTTCGATAGTGAAGCATTCTTATATTATTCTAAGAAAATCATCAACATCTTGGTGCTTCACAAGAGAGCTTAGAAACAACAGATTTTCTATCGTAACGTGCCGTGCCGTTTTTAAACAGCTCACGAAACAGTCGTCTGAAACTTTGTAATGTAATTTTTATTTGGTCTAAAATAAAAATAATCCGAGCAAACAAAATAAGTGTTTTGGCCGCTAAGTTTTAGAACAAAATTTTCAATAGATATAAGGCGACAGTCGATTAAAGAAAACTTGATCTTTATACCATCAACGCTTTTAATCGCGTTACAGTGCTCGTGACGTCACTGTAATAAAGACGGTACGTGGCGTTGTATACATTTTGAAATTTTGGTCATATGCGTGTATTGCAATTTGGACATAAATATAGCAACTAGACATTTCAATATCATTTTCAAAATTTAGATGCTATTTGAAAAGCATTGATTTCAACATAACTTACCCGCTTTTTTAAAACATACAATAAACCGCCGGTTATTTAACAGTGGAACGCGGTTAATCCAGGCGTCAATAGTAAGCGGGCTCTTAGGAAAAACGTCACGGAAAAATGACATCATCGATAAGCCGATCGACGGGGGCTGAAAGCTTATTTAAAGACTACAGTACAAGGGTCAAACACCGGAAAAATCAAACACGTCACGTTATTTTGCTACTGTTTGGTGACCTCATTATCAAGTTAAAGATGAATAAAACTGTGTACGAATATAAACGAGAAAAGATTTCGTAACAGACAACAAATAGTATAATACCAATGTGATGATGATGTAATCAGGTATTAGCACGAAGCAAACAATTCTCTGTTTTGAAGAAGTGCAGATCGAAATTTGATGGCTCAAATTTTAAAGCGCTCCTCCTGCATTAAGGTGTTGAATCCTGCGTTAACCACTCAAAAAATATTCGCGCCAAACATTTTACATGACTCTACGTGATAATAGCTGACGTCTTATATTATATAATTTTGTCCCTTGGGAATTCTTTGACATTTATATTCACCCCGATATTCACATACAATTTTATTCACCTTTCACTTGATATTGACGTTAGGGAAAATCGTAAGAATGGTTTTAAAGTTCTCAGCAATTTGTACTAATTTATTTCAGCTCTTGTATAAAAAAGGGAAGGAAGAAACAAGAGCCGAAAAATCCAGATACTTTCGCAGGACAGGGGAGCATATATATGTGGTTATATATTGACGACACTTGCTGTCAAATCGTCACTATCCCTTCCGAGCATGTCACTTGTCTACATATGGTAAGGGATGGGAGGCAGGGAATTGGACATCAGTGGTTACATAGCAGCGGGGTTTTGAGGCCGCAAGGGGGAGCTGGAGAAGGGGGGGGGATTTTTACAATTTTTACAATTTGCGTCCAAATGATGGTGGAGCCAAAACACTTCAAAGAATATTAATTTTAGTCCCAGTCCCATGCTGTCTTTACATGGAAATATATAGCTTTGTTTTCGATTTTATTCCTTTATATTTTCGTGATATAAAGAAATTACTTGGGATACAGTAAAAGTCTAAAGCTGGTGTTCGTGGGTGCCACTCCACGTACGTCCCGTGGGTATGATTTGATCACCTTACGTGGCCCCAACCTTGGTAATTCTTGGGTGAGGATGACAATCAGTAATGTTCAGGCAAAAGTTCAAATGTCGACGCCCGATGAATTTATTTACCGTCGGGGAAGTAAACGTGATACTCATTCAAATGGACTCTATTTTAAACCATCAACCAAGTTAGGGTGCAGACTAGAAGTCGAAAAAGAAAATTTACTGTTTCTTGACTTTAATTAAAAACTCGAAATACTGATATACGAGTACACAGCTGTAGCATTTATAAACATTACGGCCGTCGCTCTCATTGAAACACGTCGTCCGAAAAAAGTGGGGTACCCAAGACGATTTGCGCGCCTATAAAAGTTTGTTACCCTTTTCTCCCAAAAGGGAGTTAGATAATTCTCCCTCTCGGTCCGCTCGAGACACCAGGAGCATTTAGTATTGTGAAAAAGTGTAAAAATGTTCACATTTTCAATCAATACTAGCTGTGAAGGAAACAAAGATAGCTTATGCAAAACTACAAAAGACAAAACAAGCGACCACCGCGTGGTAACAAACACAAGTCGTGTGGAAATATACACGGTCCTGAGAGAAATTCAATAAGCTGTTTCCGAAGAGTGAATTCTACAGAGAGAAATAATTGGAAATCGTCAGGGGATAAAAGATTCCGGTTAGAATTCTGCTAAAATAATTAAGCTATTCGCTCTTAATTTCTATGAGCTCAACATTCCAATTCAAACAGGGAACTGTTATATTTGTTTTCATATATCTGGGAGAATGTTTCAGTGTCCACTTGTGTAAGATGGCAATACTTTAAATGAAAAAATCATATTTTCGTACTGGAACATTTGGTTCAAACACACAGAACACGGTAACCTGCCATAGTTTTCAAGTTACTCAGTCTTTAAACTATAGTCTCCACTCGAACAAGAACGCCATCTCTTGGGCTCAACGCTCCACCAGGGTGTATAATCAGTGGCACTTGTGTCTCAGGTGACTGCCAAAAATTGTACCTCAGCAGGATTTTCACCAGAGCAATCTTGATCTCTATCAGGGCGAACCTCATTCCGATGCAGTTCCTGGGCCCAGCACCAAACGGTAGGAACTGGAGGGCATGGATGACGTCTTTAGAGGGACCACGGAATCTCTCAGGGTCAAACTTCTCCGGGTTCTGCCAAGTATCAGGGTCATGGTGGAGAGCATATATTGGAATCAGTATCTCCGTTCCAGCTGGAATGTGGATTCCATTCAGGTCATAATCTTCAGAGCATTTTCGGTTCGCCTGGGAACCCGAAGGACACATTCGCTGAGATTCCTTAATAACGCATTCGAGGTATTCGATGCTGTGAGTCAGCTTGTAGAGAGAAATATCGGCATTGGACTCCAAGGCGACTTTTATCTATGTCCTCAGCTTTTCTTGAACATCCGGGTTCGTGGTCAAGAAGTACGCGGTAAAGCTTAACGTGTTGCTGGAGGTTTCATAACCAGCTAATAAGAAGAAGACTGATTGTGCTACAATCTCTTCATCAGTAAGTCTGCTGACCCCTTCCACCTTGGTTTCGTGTTTGGCCATCATCATGAGTTGTAGCAGGTCCTTCCGTCCCATGCACCCTTGTTGACGACGAGTTTTGATAATTTCGTCGACAATGCCTAGAAAATATGTGGGTTGGTTTCCAAATATAATACTCAGTAACGAAAAGAAAAGAGTGCCAAATGGCAGGCGTTCAATCTGGCGGACCCAAGGAATTTTAAATATTGCCTGTGCCTTTTGCAGCATTTCTGTGTTTTCTCTCGTTTGAATGTTCGCATCCACGCCAAAGGCCGTTGATAAAATCACTTCGAATGTTAGCTGACTGAACCAGTCGAGCATATGCACACTTTCACCTGACGGAAAAGAACACAGGAGATAAAACCTCTCAAAACTAATTACTGAATAACAAGGCTTGCTGTAGACCAAGTAATAGCCTCTCACGGGCTCAGGGCTTAGGGCTTAGACGCTAACCATGTAAGAGAGTAAAGATTTGTCGAGAAATCACTTTCGACCTCCAGATAATTGGTTATTGCCAGACATGACTAATCGATGATCATTCGAGTAATCAACTAATTAAATCATTGATTATTGACGATAATCAATGAGAAACCGATAACTAATCGCTGGCCAAACATTTTGTGGCCTATGGATTACTCAGATTAGATCCACTGGTGCCTTTAATTATCCATTGATGCTTTTGATTATTCTTCGATTATCTATTGATTACTACTCAATTTCTTATTGATCACATGCCGTTCATCTATTTAACAATTAGATTATGAGCTCGAGATTTCTATTGCGTGATAGTTGACGAGGGCGCAGCCCGAGTCAACTATCACGCATAGAAATCGAGAGCGAATAATCTAATTGTTTTAGTATAAATCTGCTAGTCGTTCAAAACTTTACCTAAATCCTGTTCGCAAGCACTTCGAAAACGCCAAGAAACGGCCTTCATTTCGTCGTCAACAGTACACTGCTACGCGACTCACTATCTATCACAGAATAGAACGTGAGTAGCGTAGCCAATCAGAGGACGCCATTCGTAATAGAACGCTAGTAGATTTATTGTGGCATTTTTCTTTACCCGTGAGTATTGACCAATCAATGTTATTATTATGCATTGTACTCACTATCAGCATTCTGATTGACCAAGAGCCCCCCGCTTGTTTTGAGAATTCACGTGATTTTGTGGACAAGCATGAGTATAGCATAATCGGCTATCCTATTTTAGTATCACCCAACTGGTGGACTAATGCAAATCCTGCATTTTGATTGGCTACGCTACTAGGGGTCTAATAGTGATAGTCATCCGGTAGCGAAATTCGCCAGTTTTTCTTTCGTTTTTCCCCCAAAAAAATATTTCTTAAACTTGCATTTGCTAACTTTGTTATTGCCTTTTCTGACCGACTAGTTGGGTGATACTAAAATAATTAGACCCTTCGCCCTCAAAGGCCACGAGTCAATGGCCCCATTCGGCTTCGCCTCATGGGCTATTGACGCGTAGCCCTGCTACGAGTCTAATTGTTAAATATCTGCAGATTATATCGCGCGCAGTGCGCATGCGTAATACTATTAGGAGGCACAATTATAAATAAACAAAAATCACTTTTTTCTTATTGAAAGGAAACAATTAGAACTTTGTCTTTGTTTTAAATTGCAGCTAGTGTACCCAGAATATACACTGTATACTGTGTTATAATAAAAATAATAAAATATCAATTGTAATAAATAAATATTAGAATTTGGTATCTTTATAAATATTCTATTAAACTATTTGTGCCCACAATGAAAGTTAGAGTATGGGTCTTATCGCCTTAAAAAAGATTTCTATAATAAGATGAAAAAGTGCATCCACACATAGTAGTAAGTGGTAAAATGTTACATGTCATGTCAACAACATAAACAGAAACACTGCCACCAGTTCTTTCAACAAACATAAAGTATCACAAAGTATGGTTTTCACTGGCAGTCTACCTTTTGCAATGTATCGCTGCTCGGTCGAACTTTCAGTTCGATATGATGGGCAAGGTCAAAGTGAATCGAAAGTGAACACGCTCGTTCAATACTGTGGCAAATGGATCCGATTTGTTTTTTTGAACACTGGATTTGCTCCAGTGGTTCGACTGCATGTTAAACACACTCGTTCCGTTCTGTTTGGAAACGCTGCCGACTAAAGCTCCCGGGGGGGGGGGTACTTGATCCATGTTTGGGTATAGGCACCGAGGGTTTAAAATCCTGACCCTGTTTAGGACAAAAATACGCTAAAAACCCTACCCTGTGTAGGACAACAGCCTCCATTTCAAGACCCTGTTTAGGACAACTGACAAATGCACACACACTGGATTTACAGGAATTTAAACTATTTAAGACGTCATTCAAATCAGAGAAATCATGTTCGATGCCTCTAAAACCCAGTTTTCAAATGTCGTCATTGCATCTATAGAAAGGTGATTTTTTTTAAAAATAACGAATCGAAGAGGAATGGTTTCTTTAATTACTGTATACTATAATTAATAAGTTGATTTTATTTTGATTAAGGCACTAATAGGACTTTTACAGAGAAAAATATTCCTAAGCAATATTTATACCAGCGGGATCCCTCACGCTTGTGCGACACAGTGTCATCTTTCTTTCATCACGTTATCCAACACAGAGCAACTAGACTTACCGGTACGATCTGTTCTGTAAATGCGTGCGTGTTATAATACTGTTAAGTGGAAATATATTTTACATTAGATACCGAAAACAAGTTACAAGTTACAAGTTTATTAAGAAAATACATAAAATACAATGCTATGTTGATTGAGTGACATTGTAATGTCCGGTTAGCAGTCGCTTTACAAATCAGGACAAGAAATGCGTCGCTTGTCCGCCGCTCGATCGCATGCTTTTTCAACTTCTCGTAGGCCCCGGGTCGCAGGCTAAGAAAAGAAAGAGACTCCTCTCAGTCTGGGTTAAAGTCTCTCAGCTCGTAATACCGTACCCTGTTTAGGACAGGTTTTTATGTTTAGGACAGAGGCAAGTCAAATTGTATACCCTGTTTAGTATACCCTATCCAGCGGCACGTCCCCGTATAGCCCAAATAAGGGAGTGGGCCCCCCCCCCCCCCCCTGGGCTAAACCTTCCGTTCGATATGCTAGATTTGAACACTGGATTTGCTCTAGTGGTTCGACTGCTGACCTACAATGGCTCCAATAGTTCTGTCCTTACAATTGGCTTAAACTGAGCCATTCTTACATCTTACACTTTACACTTACACTTTCAAATACGCCATTCTTCGCGCGGCACTATTCTTTGCCGCCTCTCCAGCCGAGCGTCTTCGCTTGGCAGGCTCGTTGGCAATAAATTAACGTAAACACCCAAACGAGTACTACTACTTTTTAGCATATTGTTTAAGTAGTTTTTTGTTGGTAGTAAAAACTTATCCCATGACTCACCTGAATCAGCAATTTTCTCAAGTTTTTCTATCAGCGTGTCACGAGACTTCTCTATCAAAGGAACCATCAATTTCATTTTCCCTGCGCTGCATGTTGGCGTTAGTATTTTTCGGATTTGTTTCCAACTGTTACCCTGAGAATGAAAGACGTTCTTGTTAAAGGGAGCACCTGGAAACTGGAGAATGTGACGATCGCGAAAGTTTGGAAAATCCTTGATCAGTATTAGGTTTAACAGCTCTGGATCCGCAACGACGAGCGATGGTTTGGCACCCAGACAGATGGCGAACACTTTGCCGTATTTTTTAACGTAGTCGAGATACAAGAGATGCAGTCCATTGTATTTCCTGGCTTCAAGAAAGTTTCCAAGATATGGAACAGGTTTGGCAATATGAGGGACGTTGAGTTTCTTGAGGCCTGCGAAGCCACGCGTTCCGCAACAGTAGAGGAATAACATGAACAGCACTACGAGAAGTGGAAGTGTCGTGATGGCAGCAGGATGAACGAGGGGTTCCAAAGACAAAATATTCTGCAGCGATTCCATCGTCGATGGCCTTTAAGATTTGTACTATATGAAGGTCCTGAAGCTAGCCTGGAGTAGAAATGAGGAAAATCAAAATCCCACGTCAAGAAGTCTGCAGCGCAGAAGTGTTCAACGAATCTCAGAGTGATCTCATCTTGTTAATTCAATTGAGTTCAACGTTCAGTTGTAACGTTTACAGATACTGCTGCATAGACGTAATGGTTGTATAAAGGGATCTATGTTGAACAGCTCTGACCGTCTAGCCACAATTAAATTAATTAATTATCGGCGATTTTCAATTCGTTAGGGCCTAAAAGTGTCCGATATGTTCTTTCGAACTGCACTACTGCGTGACGAAACAGGTTTAGGTCATGCTTTGGATCATGGAGTGGACTGGTCGGATCGGGGAGTTGACTTCCGGCGTTGTTGCGCGGCCCATTTTCCTCTCGGTTTTCTTTCGCGTCACGCACGACGGACAGCTGAGCAAAAGAGGAACTAATCGTAGTCTTCGTCCTTCTTGATACGGTTACATCGATAGATTTCTCGAATCGTGAGTTTTGGACGCCTGTGATTATAGCAAATGAAATTGTGGCGACACTTTAATTTAGCGATTTTGAAAAAATCTGTATTCAGCGATTTTTCATGGATTTTTGAACATAAGCGACTTAATTTTCGCCATTTCACAAGCCTAAACATTTTTGGAAAATTAAGGTAAGGTATTCAAAACTTTTGCAACGGCAATAGAACTTTAAAATTATTAATGGTTTGTCTCATGATGTGGTAACTTGGCGATTCATGGCACAAGTGACCACATCGTGAGGCAAACTATAATACGTTTTTTATTATTGTATTATTACTGAACTTTATCATGATGAACAAACACAATTCATTTTACGAAATAGAAAGCTTATTAGATTAAATAATAAATGTCAATGGCTTCATTAGAAAAGTCATAAAAAAAATATTTTAGTTTGGGATTCCATAAGCCCGATTTCCGCCGCACTTTCGTCTCCGGTGTCTCCCGGGCTCATTTTCCGAACAGCGCCACAGCGCCTCAAAGACGTGGAAGCCGCTCAGTCCACATGGGAATGCGAAATTTAACACGAGCGAAGAATCCATTTCTAGGCTTTTGTACATTATGCTTTTATTTTCCCACAAAAATGCTCTCCCTTAATGCTCATTTTTTTCCACTAAAATGCTCGCCCCCCTCCCCCCCCAAAAAAGTTAATGCTCAATACGTAGGAGTTTTTAAATTTTCATAATTTTAACATTTTAACACAATTAACAGTTCAAAGTGCTTAAAAAGACATATACTGAGTAACAACAATGTATGAAAAAGTTTTAACACACCACAAGGTAATTCTCCAAATGATCTGTTCCTTGTTAATCCTTTGTTCCCTTTCAGTGATACATATGTGAAGAGGTTAAGCAAAGTCTTTATTTTCTCGTAAAAAGTAACTTTTATTTCTATATTCTGTGGAAAAATTTTAATTTTCTGGGGAAATGCCACTAAAATGCTCGAATAATGCTCAATTCTTTTGACTCACTAAAATGCTCGAAGATGTATACTCGTGGACATCCGATACACGTCATAGTCGACCGTAAAATAGCGTGGTTGTGTGAAACCCACCGGATGGCGGATTTTCATATTGTACTCTCTTTAATTTAGCGATGATTTGAATTTAGGGACACTTAACTCTGGTACATTTTAATTTAGCGATGTTTTAAAAAATCGCTAAATTCGCTAAATTTAAGTGTCGCCAAAATTTCATGTAATAAGGTACATTTTTAAGTACTTTTGATGAAATGAAGCTATATTTGTTTTGTGCCCGGTCGGTTAATCCTTGGCTCTGAGATGTGAAAGAAAATTGTTTGGTTGCTATGATTGTTTCGAGACATACACCATATCACAGATAAAAGAACGTGACGTGTGGAAATAAAATACACTTCACCTCTTGTATGTAGATTACAATGACCCATACTCATTACAAAGCCTAATAGTACAGCGTCACGAACTTCACAATTATTTCATTGTACCAAATATACTTCGATTAGCTGCTACTCTCTCTTGTACTGTCGCTGCTAGTTACTGTTGCTCTGATTCCAGTGCAGCGGACTAGCCATAGAGCAGCGATAAAAAAATTTACTTCACCTCTGACGCAGCAGTACAAAGTACAATAGCACGTCACGGCTAATTTCAAAATCAACCTATTGTAGCATATATAAATCGATTAGCGTCTACGATTTCTGCTATTGTCGCGCAATACCTTCGCTGGCTAGTGAACGTTGTTCAGGCAAATTACTGCAGGGCAGCGGAAAAAGGGTAAGTTGCTACCATTCGCGGCAATGTTTCTTCACGTAGCTAGTGCCCCCGGGAGCTAGTGTACTACTAAATCGTTGGTTCGTTACTGATGTACTAAATCGGTACTAACGATGGAAACGTAGCGAGGGTGCCATTTGCAATTATTTGAATGTAAACAAAGAGAGATTTTACTTTCATTCTTCATTTTAGGATTGCGTCAGACACTGTACCGAGTTAAACTGATATTATAAAAAGAGGATGGAATTTTTGGAGCGGACTTCTTTGGAATTCCTATCTCATCCTGCTGCCATCGCGTCGCTTGTTCTCCTGGTAGTGTTGTTCCTCTACTGGTATGGAACGCGAGGCTTCGCAGCTCTCAAGATACTCAACGTCCCTGGTCCCAAACCCATTCCGTTTTTAGGAAACTTTCTTGAAGCGAGGAAATATGGCGCTCTACATCTCATGCATCTCGACTACTTAAAGAAGTACGGTAAACTTTATACCCTCTGTCTGGGTGGTAAACCTTCGCTCGTCGTTGTAGATCCAGAGTTGTTGAAGCAAATAATGATCAAAGATTTTCCAATCTTTCGCAATCGCTACATAGTTCAAAGGGGAGGTGTCTTCGATAAAAACGTCTTGAATGCAAGGGACGAAACCTGGAAGCGAATCCGTAACACGCTGACGCCTACTTTTAGCGCCGGAAAGATGAAGCTCATGGTGCCTTTGATTGAGAAGTCGTGTGACACGCTTATGGACAAACTTGAAAAAATTGCTGATTCAGGTTAGTAACGAAATACCTTTCTGGTTCATATGCTTTCTGCTTCATCGTGTAACGCAAAATGGCTAACTGATCCATGGGTACACAGCGATATCCTAGTCTCCTTTTGCATGTTTTTGGGATGTCACGCAACCTTCACCCGGTTTCCCCCAGAGTAACTCCTAACGAAACCCCTAACCAGTGGCAGATCTAGGGGAGCCCCCTCCCCCCTCCTTATTTTGGGTAATAAAAGAAAAAACCACAAAAGGAAAACTAGTCGACAGGGCAAGCAAAACAACAACGCACCCACCCCCACCCCCCACCCCTTTAGCTCAAAGTCTGGATCCGTTACTGCTAATGCTCCCAAAAGATCAAAGGAACTCCCAACGAAAATCCTAACGCCCCAAAGAAGCTCAAGGCGAAAGTACAACCCGTGTGGAGTGGAGGTACAACCCATAAGAATTGAAGGGAATGACACAGAACGAAAAAAAGAATGCAAATGGGAGTAACTGGAGGGGCGCAAATCTTTTTTGTTCCATGTGATGTCGGTTGTAAGGTAATAAACTCGAAGCTCCTAAATAGCACTAAAAGAAGTAGTTTTTGTTCCCTACCCGTCCCCCAGTGTTCTGCAAACAGAGTAAAAGAACGTATGGATTAACAATTGCTAACGAGTCAGGCGAGCGAAAACGTGACAGTTTAAAGGTTATGCAGAAAAAATCTCAGAATTTGGTCTAAGTGATTTCCGGTGCTTCTGTCTCGTGCCATATTAGGATGTAGTCGGATGTTGTTTATATTTTGGAACGAGCCAATCCGAACACGGCATAAGGCTTCAAAGCGTTGAAGTTACTGAAGATCTTTTCAGCGTACAGTTGTTCAATTCTTCTGTTGGGTATGGATTCGTCGTTTATTTCGGTTTATTTGCCTGAAAAGGCAAAACTTGGATTCTCAAGTTGTTTGGAGTCAACTCGAGTTTGTGTTTTCAAGGGAACTGGCTTCGTGTCCAGTTCTCCTCAGTTTGATTCTGAATAAATCATACACTACCTTATATCCACGTATGACGTCATCGCTAAAAAGCGGCTGCGGAGGAGAATATGAAGATGATTTCCAGCGCGGTCTCAGCTTCGCAATGTTTGTGAGCTTAATCGATCTCTTCTCTAGACAGAAGTGTACCAGCTCTCGTAAGCTTGGAACTCTTTATTATATGGCCAGCTCCGTGAGCAGACATGATGAACCAAATCGCGCGCTGTGATTGCCTACCCGAGCGGGCAAGATAGAGCTGTCTTTCCTGCTCGGGATTACCCGCCGTGTCCCGCGAGAAAAATTTCCCCTCAAGCCAAATAATAAATCTTTTATTGACGAAACCTTTTCGGTCAAGATGGCTGGATATTGGCCTCGTTCTTTTTTTGGCAATATCCAGCCATCTTCACCTCATGCTTGGCCAATAATCCATATAGCTTGTTAATAAACAATTATTAGATGAGGTTTTTGTGATATGCAGAAAAATCAAGGTCGTGGTAAGGGTTGTCAGCCGAAGCCAAAGGCTGAGGCTGATAACTCTTACCGAGACCTTGATTATTCTGGATATCACAAAAAAACGAATCTAATAATTGTTTTATAAGCATTGAACGAAAAACAATTGAAGTCATGTTTTTGCTTCTTTAATAACGGGAAGCAACACAAAGCGCGCGAACGTGATATGATCGATCACCCGTGACCTTGAGTGACCTTGAGTTATGACGTCACGGACGCTGATCACCCGTGACCTTGAGTGTCCTTGACATGATTATTGTATAATCTGCAGTTACGACGTCACGGACGCTGATTTCGATCCGAAAATTCACTGTACGCTTTCGGCCAATCAGAAAAGAGTTAGAGAGTTCAATGTAGAATAGCAGCTGTTATTGTTTTGGGGCTAGGGGCATTGTTTCTGTTGTTTGTTCTATTGTCCTCTCAAAAGGTATAAGCCAGCCTCATCAGAATCCATATTCCTCTGGGGACTACTCCCAGAACAAATTTATAGGGGTGTGCAGCTCCCTTCTCAAAAACCTTACCCTGTTTAAGACCCAAATCTGCGCTTTTTCCTGCCCTATTTAGTAAAGGTAAAAGTAAAGTCGGCATAAGAGCCAAGTGGCTCATCAGGCCGGAAGGTGTATTTCTACTCCCCCCTGAATGCTAGTCCATTCCGAGTTTACCCCCAGCATAAAATTCGCTGGTACTAATTTATATACCTGGGTGGAGAGAGGCATTGTGAGAGTAAAGTGTCTTTCTCAAGAACACAACACAATGTCCCGGCCAGGGCCCAGGCCAGGACCCAGACCGCTAGCTCCGGAGTCTAGCGTGCTAACCAGGAGGCCACTGCGCCTCCCACGCGCCCTATGTAATACATGGGCCTGCAAAGCTATTTTTGATATATATCTGTATCTAAACACAGATAGGTTACGCCTGAAACTTCTTGTATGATGAGAACCTCGCTGTTCATATTAAGACTGTGTGAATAAAGAAGCTGTGTAATCATAAGGTTTGAAATTTTGCTACGGCTTTCCTGGTGCGAAAACTTTTCAGGACTTTCCAGAAACGGGCCCTAGGCCCGGATTGTTCGAAAGGTGGAAAACTCTATCCACCGAAAAAATTACTATCCAGTGGATAGCGTGGTTTGTTTTGTTACTACTTATCCACTAGATAGCGTTATCCAGCCTTTGAACAACTGGGGCCTGACAATTAGATCAATACCCTGTATTAGACCGGCCTTGCGATCGGTTTCCTAGTTCAGATCAGTGTTAAAGGCATTGGGCGCGCTTATCGATCACGTTAGTACCTTCTTCAAAAAAAAACACACCCAATCGAAAACCGTAGAATACAAAACCATACCCCCAAAAAATTATTTCACAGCCAAAGTTTATTCATTTGTGGAACACATGTTTTATTTTACAGATCAAACAGTGGATATGTTGGACTGGTTCAGCAAGCTCACGCTTGAAGTGATTTTGTCAACTGCCTTTGGTGTGGACGCGAGCATTCAGCTGGGAGAAAACACGGAAATGTTGGAGAATGCGAAGGCACTGTTCCAAACCCCGGGGATCCTCCGACAGCTAGCCCGCCTGCCATTTGGAAAATCACTCCTTAAGTTGATGTCATCTTTATCCGGCAACAAACCACTATATTTTCAAGGTGTTGCGAAAGAGATCATAAAATCTCGGCGCCAGCAGGGGCTGACGGGACGTAAAGACCTGCTTCAGCTCATGATGATCGCCAACGAAGAGACCACGGTAGAAGGGGTCAGCAAACTTTCTGATGAAGAGATTGTAGCCCAGTCAATCATCTTCCTTTTGGCTGGTTACGAAACGTCAAGCAACACGTTGTCCTTCACTCTGTACCACTTGGCCGTGAATCCAGATGTTCAAGACAAGCTGAGGAAAGAGATCACGGAAGCTATGGAGTTCAATGCCAAGAAACCACTGTACGAAGTGGCACAGAGTATCGAGTACCTTGATTGCGTCATCATGGAGGCTCAGCGTCTGTATCCGCCGGCTCCACAAGTCAACCGAGAATGCTCTGAAGATTATGACCTGAATGGAATCCACATTCCAGCTGGAACGGAGATACTGATTCCAATTTATGCTCTCCACCATGACCCTGATGCCTGGCAAGACCCGGAGAAATTCGACCCTGAGAGATTTCGTGGCCCCGCCAAGGACGCCCGCCATGCTTTCCAGTTCCTACCGTTTGGTGCTGGGCCCAGGAACTGTATCGGGATGAGGTTCGCCCTGATGGAGATCAAGATCGCCCTGGTGAGAATCTTGACGAGGTATAAGTTCGTGCAGTCATCCGAGACACAAGTACCGCTAATTATACACCCCGGTGCTACACTGAGTGCAAAAGGGGGCGTTAGAGTTCGGGTGGAGACTGTAGTTTAAACTGAATCAGTTAGTGTAATTTATGATTAACATGTTTCATATCAGGTAGATAAGAATCCAATTATAAAAAGGTTGATTTGCGAAGATGCAAACTGAAAGATAGAAACACATTTTTATAGTGGTCTGACATTTATTTCTAGAAAGCTACAGATGTTAAACAGGAATATCTGTCTCTTCTTGTAAAGCTAAAATTCAAATTCAGAAGGAGATAAGAAAAGTAGAACAGGCTAAGCCTCTTTTCGAAAGCAACTTAGCATTGAACTATTTTTTCGTTACTGTAATGTAAGAATAGATAAGAGAAGATACCTGATGTGTTGGTGATTTATTGTTTAGGCAGTGTTGTGTAAAAATCGTGCTTTTTTGTCAGGAATAAAGTTTATTTACAAACACAAGTTATTTTATCACCTTAATTATTTTAACTTCTTTGGTCAGCTAAAAACAGTAAAATGTGACATGCAAAATCTGCCAAAAACTTTAAGTCTTTCATACAGTGAAGTAGGCAAACATCGCCGTGGCCACTGATAAAAGAAGAAGGGTTAGTTCTGGTAACTTCCTATTCCCATAGAGACGAGAAATAAATGAGCTAGAACAACAGTAAGCTTATAGCGGAGCTCCGGCGGCTCGAAGGGCTACCAAGCGGAGCGCCACACCCATATAGTAAAGATAAGGAGTCCCATGAATGGATTTTCTCATGGTTATCATGGCTAGCGTTGTTTCTCCTGGGTGCGTGCGCACGACGACGACTTCGGCAAAGTCGCACAAGATGGCGACCATACAAAAGTTAATAGGTTAATAGAAACATGCAGCCTTGGCTTACAGCGTCCCTCTTTAATATTGGACATCCCTGTTATGGTCAACTGACATTTGTGAATTGAGGTATCCGCTGACCAGTATCGCGTAACGATATCGCAAGTTTATAGCTCAATAACCCCTCTTTTTTCTTGAGGGCTTTCCTACAGTGCAAGTTGTCACTGGTATGGATGGAAGCAGACAAAATAATAGAAAGCTTGGCAAACTATGTATGGTTTTAAAGAGTACCAAATGCTGTTTGTATTTCACATCTGCTTTTGATTGACAGAAGAACCCCTGTGGATTTGTGACGTCATAAAAGTGCATTTTTGGTTACATTTAACCTAGAAAAGTTAATTATTTTTGTTCATTCAATCAAGAAAACACAAGCTAGAACCTGTTTAGGACTCGCATCTAAAACAACGACTTGTAGCAACTTGACTGCGAACGTTTCAGTTAAATGCATTAAATGGTTTTCAATATGTGCTTCTTAGAAGTTGACAGACCTGATCAGCTTAATTAGCATATTTCGCAATGTGCAAAATCACAAACTTGTTTGAGATACAGTTGACACGTTTTTTAATGCTCTCTTTCTTAATTATGCTCTACTAAAAAGTCTTGTTATAGTCGAGAATGTGTGATCAACTTGGAAACCTTTTTTCCATAATTAACATGCTTATAAGTCATCGTTCGCCGGCGAACGATAATTTAAAGAAAAAAATTAAAGAGTTGAGGTATCTTTTTTTTTTTTAAGCTGACCACTGACCAAGTGCTGCCTTTCGGTTGGATCGCGGGTTTATGTTAGGTACAACTTATCTGTGTCTAAAAACAGTGGAGTGTATACGCTGGAAACATGTTAGGATCCCAGGGGGGTACTTAACAAAGTTCAATACGGGGAGGCTCTGCCCCGAGGTCCAACCCCTTACCCTTTTATATACTCTTTTGGCAGAAAAGGCACCCCTTTTATATACCCTTTATTGAGAAAAGGTACCCCTTTCACATACGTACTTTAGAACACTGCACCCCTTTTTAAGCCCTTGTAATAAAGTTAATAAATCGTGTTTGTTGTCATTTTCATGTAGTGCTTAATAAATAACCTGATACAGCCATAAGTGCGTCGAAATATTTTAATTAAAGGCCCTTTTAAATACCTAAATGACAGATTTCCCCACCCTTTTATATACCTAAACTTGTGAAATCCTTACCCTTTTATATACCTAAAGCCTGAATAAGGTACCCCTTAGGGGAGGAGCCTCCCTGTATGCCATTGCAAGAGTGTCCCCCCTCCGGGGGGAGGAGATCGTGCGAATAAGACAGCTCTGTAATCCAAAGGTTTGACATTTTGTTACGGCTTTCCGACCGGTGCAAAAATTTTCTGGACCTTTGAGAAACGGGCTCCAGCAAAGCCGTAGCAAAATTACGAACCTTATGAGTACAGAGCTGTTTTATTCACACAGTCTTGATATGAACAGAGGTTCCCTATTCGAAAAGAGTAGGGGACGTAGTTCCCGGTGTTGTGGTCTATCTTCGTTCACTTACATCATCACTCATCATGGTTTGGGAGGGTTCAGTGAGCTCATAAATGGACTGATAGCGGCTGCCATCGAAAAGATGTAATGTAAAGAGGACATGTATGTTAGTCCTCTCACTCGCAACGTATACATATACGTATACATTTACATAAAAGAAAAACACGTGACTCTAAACATGATCCCGCGATATGGTCACATGATGTTGATCAGCGGATACCTTGTTTTACAAGTGCTAGTGAAACAGAACTTAAATGCTCAAAATTTAAGTTGATGTTACATTTTGTCGATTTCTCTCCAAACCGAAACTTGTCAGACTTCAAAACTAATATCCATTCCAAAAGTAAGTTAATTTCCTAATAGAAAATGATCAGGCGCCCCTAAGCGCCCCTCTGGTTAGTGAATTATACGATGCTGAACGTTATCTTTAAGAAGGTTACGACACTTCTAAATTTAAATTTCGAAGACATGTTTCGATGTTACGAACATCATCGTCAGTTAAAGAATATTTGAAAAACCGTTAGGACTATATAACAACTAGGCGAAACATGAATACATAATTAATTATGATTAAGTGACATATTTGAGTGAATAACAAAGTGTTGGAAAGAATATTAAGCCTAAAGGGTAAGTGTCAGATTGACGTGATGAACTTGCTGGTTTAAATTAGGTTTTTCCCAGTTTATGTGCATAGCCTCCTTAAGTTTAAGCTGAAATTTAGTAGGGGCGGAATCAAGGATTTCAAAACAATCCGCAGAGCAAGATTGACGACAACTTTCTGAGTTTTGTAAATGTTTGAAGATATGTGAAGACTTGTCTGAAGAGAGATGTTCACGGATGCGTGTGGAAAAATGACGACCGGTTTCGCCGATATAGCAAGCATTACAGCAAGCACAAGTAAATTTATAGACCACACGTGCACGAAGTTCTCTAGGGACAGAATCCTTCACTGAAAAAAGATTAAGATTAAACATGTCTTCGAAATTTAAATTTAAAAGTGTCGTAACCTTCTTAAAGATAACGATGCTGAAGTTGTTGAATTTTTGCCACTATTCGCCTTTCACGCTATGAAATGTGACGAAGAACCCGCGAGATTGTGCGTGCAGTCCGCGTTATCTCCTGGTTTAAAAAAAGCAAATTTAACTACTTTTCTCTATTTTACCAGGTAAAATCATATAATAAATTATTTCTTGCTCCGAACCAATGAATTTTTCAACCAAGAATAGTTTTAGTTTGCTTTTAAGACGTCGCACCTCTTTTCGTCTGAAGTTTGAGATTTTTTGGCGGTAAATAAGACAGCATGACTGCCAAACATTAAGGGAAATCTGGTTGTTTTCGTGGTATTTGTATCCTTTTAACTCGCTTTATTTTCCTTGCAGTTGTTAGGTTGCATTGATGTTATTATTTTTATGTCTGTTGCCTGGTAGATTGCTGTATTTCTACAGGTATTGATCGGTCGATCGCGCGTGGGCTCATTTTTACTCTGGGACTCGATCAGAAAAAGCCACGATTTTGTTGTCTTCATCGATCACCATGTGTAGGCAAGGTAATCCAAAGAATTGTGGGGCAGAAGAACGTTCGATGTCCAGCATTTATATCGAAAATATGAGCGAAATTCCGCTTTAAGCGTATCTTCTGTCGCCTGGTCAGAGATCCGAACGCCACGAGAGCTCGCGTAATGTACCGGTCAATTCCAAAACTGCCCATGCCCCCCCCCGGGCAAACCCCGGGGCATTTGACTTTTTTGAAAAATTTTAGTCAAATTCCCCGCTATGTTGCCAGTTTAGACGGTCAAATGCCCCACCCGTTAGAGCTTCAGGAGGGTCAAATCTTCCAGCCTCCAGGCATGTTAAAGCAACTGTGGAAACAAGTTCTGCAAAATTTTCAGCCAATTCGAAATTCTTGTTCAGCTTGTCTTCGCTGTACACTTTAAACAAAGGCATATTCCACGATATAACTGTATAAAACGATAACAACAGAAAAATTCGCGTGGAATCGACAAGAGCTATGACCCGTGAACGCGGCTCACGTGCTGAATCAAAGAATTCCGAAATCCTTTTGTTTCCGGATGTTTTGACACTTAAGTCAAATGCCCCACCGGGCGGGCCTCATTTTGGGTCAAATTCCCTACTGTACGGAGCTTAACGCGAGTCAAATGCCCGGGGATTGCCGGGGGGGGGGGAAGGGCGGTTTTGGAATTGACTGATGCATAAACTGAAGCTTATTGGATTATTTACGCATTTCGCGGCGCATTTCGGACCGTGTCTAACCTCCTCTGATGCAAATCAAAGTCATTTTCATAGGAATGGTTTCGCACTTTGACTCGCTTTGAAACAGAGGCACAAAGGCACTCGGAAGTGGCCTTTTGTATCTAGCGCTGACATACGAAGACACAAGAGCGATGGTACAATTGGGCCTGATTGCAGGTTAATCTTCTGGCGCTGATTGTCACTAAACATAGATAAGCATATTAATTAAAAGTCAAGGAAGGGTTAAACGAAAGGTTAAACAATTTCTTTCCAGTTTCTCAAGGCGATTTTTCTTGATGTTCGCGTGATATTCAAGAATTTACGACTGTTTTGCTTGACAGTACGAAGCATTATATACGAAATCCTACTTACACTGAAAAACCCAATTGTTTTCGAGTCTATCGCGTCAGGTCACTTCTGATTTGCTCTTTGATAGCGCAACAATAGCGATACTCACTGTTTACAAACAATTCTTTTGATATTTAAATTTTGCCAACCACAAAACAAAAGAATCCTTTGTTTCCACAAATTGGCACATTAATGACAATAGGTGACGTAACGGTGCGTATCGCTATTGTCCAGTCATCAGTAGATTGTCATTGGGCGCGAATTGGCAAGCTCTGGAGCAGATGGTCTGTAGTCTGATATAAACGAAATATAGTCAAAGATTTGTAATTTATTTGGCTTTTATTCCCCGCAAGA
>CM042752.1:23974219-23981719 GCA_022496165.2 Catalaphyllia jardinei
TTTTTCTCGTTCAATTTCAACTAATTTGCACTTGTTTTAAAAAAGCTGAAATTGCACTCACTGAAGCGGCTTGCAAAATGTCAGCTTTTTGAAACCATATGATTACCTATACAAATACAATCTGCTAAAGCAGTCTATTTCTACAACACTGTAAACTTTATCACTAGCCCATGTTAAAGTTACCTTACCAGCTTGCGAATCCTGTCAAGAACAAGGTCGATGATTTCCTTGCCAATGGTGTAATGACCACGAGCATAGTTGTTAGCAGCATCCTCTTTGCCAGTGATCAACTGTTCAGGATGAAAGAGCTGCCGGTATGTACCAGTGCGGACTTCGTCTGAAACAGAAATGGTTATTGGTAAACAACTGATTCGTAGGAAGAGATTTTGACAAGCTGCAACAAGTGCTGTTGTGACTGCATTTTTACAGTCAACGCGCTCCACACATGAACGCACAGCTTCAAACATTCATAAAATATTTCATTCACCGATTTGATTTTTCAATTATGAAATGATTCTTCGTACCTTCAATTGCACAATTATAAATCAAATTAAAAGTGGTAAAAAACTCATGGTAAAATTGAAAATAAGAAATCTGCAGTTGTTACAGATGAAAACTATTTTCAATTTTTTTTTTTGGCCGAGTGCCGTTGTTTTTGCTCAGGAAAAAATGAGTGACTGTGTCACCACCGCGTTAGGTTTTTAAAATACACACTCGTTCGCTCGTGGTTTCATGTATTAAAACCCAGGATGTCTAGAAATTTCCTTGGTGGATTTTACCAGCCCGGTACACCATTGCCTGTGTTTGTCAAGAAACAGATTGTTGATCTGTACAATAATGGAGTAAGGGTATCCGAGATTTACCGCAACACGAGGGTAACAAAAGGAGCGGTTCACAAAGTCATGCAACACTTTGCCCTCCACAGCACGATGCAGCCATTTTCTTGTGGAGGCAGTGAGCCCATATTAATAACAGATGATATTCTCGAAGTAATCAAAATTTGGAAGCTACGAAAACCAAGTCTTTATGATTCCGAAATCCGTGAGAGACTGCTGTGCGAAGGTATTTGTACGTCAGCGAATGTTCCTTCCATTAGGAAAATACAAACAGTGACAAACAAAAAGTTGGGAATGACTTACAAGAAACTTACCAATATCCCGAGTGAATATATGACACCAGAAAACTTAGCAAAGGTACAAGATTATTTAAATATAACTTCACGGCTTAAAAGAGAGACTTTGCATTTTTTCGACGAAGCATCTGCTATTGTCACTCCCAGTAATCGCATTTTTGGTAGCGGTTATCGAGGACAACCAGCAATTTAAGTTCAAAGATATGCATCAAACGCCAACTACATGGTAAATCTGATGCACAGTATATTTGGTGTTGATTACTTTAATACTATCCCTGGTCCATCAAATGGAGAACTGTTAAACTTTTTCCACGGCATTTTGGACATGCAACGTGCCAACGGGGTGAGGATAATGACAATAATTTTACCTGGATATGCAGTGATTACGGGCAATTGTGGGTTTCACCATGGTAGTGTAACAGAACGATTGCTTAGAAATATGCTGGAGAGTTGAGGTGCTTAGTTAATTTTTCAGCCTCCTAAGTCGCTCAACAAACGCAAGAGCGTTGCTGTTGCCCTCAATCTTTATCTTTATAAGAATTTCCGCCATTTTCAATCGTTTGAGCAGGAAATCTTCAACTGAATGATTTGATTATTTGAAACCTGATCCTTATCTTTCAATCTCGTGGCGAAGGCATGTCAATCAAATTCATTCACGAACCATTTACCTGAATATTGGAACCTTACGTCGCTGAGCGTTTATGCGTGAAGAGAACTGACTGTAAATAGAGCCGTGATTGGCTTGGAGTATGTATTTAGGGCTGAGAAACGTGCTGTTTCCAGTTGATTCAGTCCATAAATGAAAACTTAACTGAAGTCATGAAACTGTGAACCCTACAAAAAGGATCAGATTTCACAGCCTCCCATGAAAACATTTGATAAAGTACTTAGAGGCATGTTTATCCCAATTAAAACTGGCGTCCAAAAAATTTAATACTTCAAATAACGCCATCCAAACGCAAAAAAAAATTCTCAGCAGCAATAATGAATTCTCTTATTATTATTTTTCTAATGTTCAGGCCCCAGTTGTTCGAAATTTAAGGTGGAGTAACTCTATCCACCGGATAAATCGCAATCAAGCGGATAGCGTGGTTTGTTGTGTTACTAACACTTATTCACCGGATAGCGATTTATCCATCCAGCCTTTGAACAACTGAGGCCAGTTTGTTTTGTAGTTGTCAACAACCCAAATGTGAAAGCTATTATTGGCTTATCAACTGGTATTCAGAATTCTTAAGTGAAATTTTCACTTATAGAGGTGTACGGAAACGCCAGTGAAAACGCCAGGAATTGGTTTATTTAAGACCTACCCACTACCGTTGGTTCCAAATCAACAAAAACTGCTCGAGGAACATGCTTTCCTGCTCCGGTTTCGCTGAAAAAGGTGTTGAAAGAATCGTCTCCGCCTCCAATGGTCTTGTCACTCGGCATTTGGCCATCAGGCTGAATTCCATGCTCCAAGCAATACAGTTCCCAACAAGCATTGCCAATCTGTACTCCGGCCTGTCCAACGTGAACTGAGATACACTCACGCTAAAAAAGAAAAAGAAAATGAATTAGAAAATCGCTTCAAAACTACGCGCGAGTGAAGGTGTTTACTTACAGTACTTCGAGCGAAACTACGGAGTTAGTGAGTTACGGGAAAGAAACTGTCCTACAGCAACTGTAGTTATAAAACCAATGCCACGTCAAGCAGTGAATAAAACTGAACGAAAGGAAAAAGCCGGGCAACGTACCGGGACTGAAACTTCACGGAGCTAAATCTAACTTCTACCGTTACTAACTTTCCGCGGCGGTCGATCGCAAATTGTCTTTCTAAAAGCTGAATTCCGGTTTCATTTCAATAAGTAATCAGCTGTAAGCAAAGCTTACTTACCATTGTCGACTATGATGCTTCGTAGATAGATGTCTTGCTTTAAACGGTGAAGAATTTCTCACAGTTTTCTCGCAGAAGAAGTAACGACCCTTCTCAAGAAGACCAACGAAAAATGATGGCGAAAGGTAATGCTCTCGCAATCTTTACCCGTTTCACACGTCAAGTACACGTCAAATTGACATATGTCGCTAGGCAACCATTCAAAATTTTAATAGCACCGCGTCAAGCTGATGGGAGCTTTTTGCGCCAGGTTCTGATTTTCTTTTTATACCTGAATGACAGAGAAAATGTATAGAATGTCTTTTACGGCAAACAGTAAAAATTGCATCTAATTTCGTTCTTTAAAGAAAAAAAGAAACAGTAGCACAAAAATATAGAAGAAGTTCTCGCCAATCCATGCAATTCTCGCCAGGTCATGACCGCGCGCGCTATGTAAAGGGCTTGGTACAGGTTGCGAAACTATCACAAATAACCGGTGACCCTCTTTCCTTGACTAATTCTTTCCATTTTAACAACAAAATTTGAACCATGATGAGAAGTCTAAATATTTCCCTTTTCCTTCTCAAATGCAAGCGATCGATTTTTTTTCTTTTTTCTTTCTTAGGACTGTTTTCTAAAACAGATTACTGTTCCCTGAACCTTTCAATAGCATGCGGACTCTAAAATTCAAAGTTCAACCTACAAATGCGTTTTTCGCTACAGCCAATCAAATGTTCGGCGGCTTCTCCCAGCTTCCGACTACTGCCGAGCGCGTATTAATCAAATCGCTAAGCACAATTCAGACAACGGAACAATGCTCGCGCAGTGGTCGGAAGCTGGGAGGAGCCGCCGAACATTTGATTGACGGTAGCGAAAAACGCATTTGTCGGTTGAGCTGTTAATTTTTGCGACCGCATGTTTTCATATCAAATGTTTTGCACGAGGACTCGACACTCACTTGCAGCCCTGTGAAACCAACTCACACTCCCCGATTGGCTAACGCCTAGTTCAGTCACACAAGCGACAAAACGACATTGGTTATAACAGTAATCGCTTACGTCAGTAATGTGAACATCGACATAAAAACACAAGAAAAAGATCAGTTGTTCTTTTATGTCGTTAAGTTCATGTTGTTATGTCATTATGTCAGGATGTTCACACTGCAAACATAACGACATAACATCTTTTTATGTTGTTATGGTCGTTATGTCACTGGTGTGAACTGGGCCTAACTTGCTGCGCCGATCAATCTCGTAAAAACAAACGTTACCATCAATTATCTCATTGATAGCTAAGGTCTGTTGGATTTTGCTCGAAAATAGAGTATTAATTATGCTTTCGGGTGTCACCCGTGAAACCAGCGTATTATCAAAATTATGCTCAGCTGGAGGTATAATGCTAAAATTATGCCAGACTAAAATGACACCTCCACCCCACCCCCCATAGGCCCGTAACTTTGTTATCCTAGTCTTTCATTTTCGAAAGAAATCTTAGACAAAAATTATTCAGTTAAACATTTGATGAGAAACTGAAAGATTGGAAGTTGTGAGGCATTGAAAGGCTTACTTTATGTCTTTCTCCAATGAACGTGCATTTGATAAGCCTTGGGGGCGGTGACCTTATTGCCTGAAAAAATTACAAAATGCCCGAAAGCGTTAGTTGTACATGCGTGCTCAAATCGCAGTAAAAACAAAAACGTTCCTAATTCTCGCGTCTAACGGAATTATTATCATTCCGAAAACACAGAGGAATTCCGATTTATGGAACCTCCAAGGGAAACGAAAATTGCTTTTCAAAATCAGACAGTTCGTGAAATCTGGGTACAATTACAGCGTTTGACTAAGGCGAGGGAAACGACTTTTGGTTTGAGTTATCGAGAGGATTGAAAAAATGAGGGTTCGAGAGGTGTTCCACTGTTAGTTATTTTTAAACATCGCATACTGCTAGCCTGACTTCAATCGACAGCCTGGTAAAAACAGAAACTTATAACAGAAACAGTTAATTGTTCGTCGTGCGAGAAGTTCAGGAACATTTCAAACCGGCACGTTGCAAAGCCATTCAAAACGGCTCTTTTTCAGAGCCACCACCAGAACAAAAGTCTTGGCAGGAGCCCATCTTGGTCTTCCTTTGCTTTCATCCTTTTGTCATTTTCTTTCCACGACACATTAATTGACATATTTCATTGACATATTTATGACTTTTCCAAAAACAGAATACCTGCAATTGTGGATCCTTAGATCATTTGGCCTGAACTCTGTTTTGACAAGACAAACGTCGGTGAAAGTAGCCCACAAGCCTGGCCTTGACTACCTTTTAGAATGTTTTCTCCCGAGCACTTTTGCCCGAATCATCAGCGTGTGGCCGAAAAAATTTTAAAATTTCTGATGGGTGGGGGGCTGCGCCCCCCCCCCCCCCCCAGTCCGTGCGCCTATGCTAATAGCATCGAAAACGCACTGGGTTCGAGTCTAAGGTATCAAGTTCCTAAATTATTCCCACTTTTATCAACTTTGTACATTCTAGAGCGAGTTGCTGGCAAAATTTGCATACACCTCTCAGAGTTTTCAGACACAACGGCATTATGCTGCAAAGATATTAGTATTATGCCAGCATTATGCCTGATGCTCCGGCTCCAGATATAGCATTATGCTCAAAATTATACTATGCAAAGAAACGGTAGACTGATCCCCACGGCGAAGAGAGGAAAAGAAATAAAACAGCAATGAAATTAGTATAGGTAATCATACGGTTTCAAGTTCAATTTGGAATTAATTTGCACGAGTGAGTTTCAGTCAAAAAGCTGAAATTGCACGAGCCCCTTCGGCGAGTGCAATTCCAGCTTCTTGAAAAACTCACGAGTGCAAATTAATTCCAAATTGAACGAGAAAAGCCGTATGATTACTTATTAATAATACAAACATGAAAAAATTCGCGCGAAAAGAGTGCCAGAAGATGTTTCTTGAAGCCATTTTTTTCGCATTCGAGAAAACTTTTTTCAGAGTTTCCGTACAAAATTTTTGTCATTGCTTTACTTGGTATTATTGGTCTAAAAAAATTCTCATTGTCTTTCTGCTAATTATAATCCAGAATTACAATGTGTAATTTGCACTGTTGTTACATTTGACCTGCACTGCTCTCAGCCAATCAGAATCGAGTATTTTTTTCATGTGTATTATTAGTAAAGGTAATCTACGGTTTCGAGTTCAATTTGGAATTAATGTGTGGCTTCATAGCTCAATTGGTAGAGCATCGCACCGGTATTCGTGGAGGTCGCGGGTTCGAATCCCGTTGAAGCCCTGATTTTTTCAGGCTTCTTTTCTCCAGTTGCTTATATTGGAAAATTCACTGCGATGATCACTCTTCACTTTCATCTACAACCGCAGTACAAATATGAATTATTTCATATATATCTCACATCATTTCACTGCACGGGAAGATATGAACTCAATAGACTGACCTCGCTCACGATGTGTGGCTTCATAGCTCAGTTGGTAGAGCATCGCACCGGTATTCGCGGAGGTCACGGGTTCGAATCCCGTTGGAGCCCTGAGTTTTTCAGGCTTCTTTTCTCCAATTGCTTAAATTGGAAAATTTACAAACATGACAAAAATTCGCGCGCAAAAAGTGCCTGAAGATGTTTATTGAAGCCATATTTTTTGCATTCGAGTAAACTTTTTTCAGAGTTTCTGTTAAAAATTTTTGTCATTGCTTTACATGAGATCATTGGCCTACAAAATTTCTCAATGTCTTTCTGCAAATCATAATCCAGAATTACGATGTGTAATTTGCACTGGTGTTACACTTTTTACACCGGTGTTACACTTTTTGCACTGGTGTTACACTTGAACTGCACTGCTCTCAGACAATCGGAATCGAGTAATTTTTTCATGTGTATTATTAAAACAAGTACAATATATTTGCCCGATAATACTTCGGCTTGAAAAACAAACCTTCTACGGGGGCTAAAAGAAAATAAATGCATTTATTTTCTTTTAGCCCCCGTAAAAGGTTTGTTTTTCAAACCGAAATATCGGGCAAATATATTGTACTTGTTTTAATTCCATTGCTGTTTTACTCTCTTCGCCGTGGGGATCAGTCTACCGTATTTTGCATAGTATCTTTTAATTTAACTGATCCAGGTCTCCAAAGATCCGGCACCCTTCTGCATTGGTTTGTCGTTGTGGTCTTGCCGACATTAGAAGATTTGGTTGCTCAAAATTATGCCGGCACAGACACTATTGATAGCGGAGTTCCGGCGGGCGGAGCCCCATACCCATATAGGAAACTGAAGGAAACCCGTGAATTGCTTATTGCTAGTGGCATTGCTCGTGGGCGCGTACGCACGCCGGCGGCGGAGTCGCGCAAGATGGCGGCCATTCTCCAAATAATAGGTTTACAGAGACATGCAGCCTTGGTTCAACGTGTACTTTTTTGATATATGACATATGTTATGAGCAATTGAGACCTGTCAAATCAAGATATCCGCTGACCAGTATCACATGACTCGTGTTCAAGT
>CM042752.1:23982831-23998822 GCA_022496165.2 Catalaphyllia jardinei
AGCGGTGTTTTCTAAAAGAAATAGAAAACATGTACTCCGTGTTTGTATCGAGTTACATAAACACTCGGGAAAGTTTGGAAGAACTCGAAAAAGCTGTAAAAACACTCGCCTGCGGCTCGTGTTCCCACAGCATTTCTCGTTCTCCCAAACTTCCACTCGTGTTTATATAACTCGCTACAAACACGGTACATGTTTTCTATTTCTTAAACAGGAATGCCGCTCTTGTTTTCAATAATGTGGCTACCAGTTGTTTTTTAACATGGATACTTGTTATGAGGTTTTCGCCCCAAAATTAGTAGCGTGACGCCTGATTGGAACCAAATTAGCCGTGTGACGCGGGACAGGACATGATAACGTGACGCGTGATTTACCAATTAGATTTCGTGATCAGTGAACGTTCTTGAACTAAAAATGATACCATTCATTCAGGATAAATACAGTAACAAATAAAATCCTAAAGAGACAAATAAATCATAGCAGAGTGACACCATTTTCTGGTCTTTTTCGTCCGTTTCTTTGATTTTCGTACACGTTAGTCACTTGAGAATAGTTAAACTTTGCACTCTGTTGTCAACACAGGCGGCCCAGACGTTGTTTGTGATTTACATACGTGACAGTATTGCGTTACGTTTCGAGCCATTTAAGAGAATGTATGAAAATGGTTCGAAAATCGCTCTAAATTCAACTTGTAGTACAGGATTTAAATAAAAGAAGCTTACCTTAGTCTGCGCTTGAATTACTTTGAAGTCTTTGTGACAGCTGGCCGTTCTAAGGCCATTTTGACGATTTGAACTTTTCCAGGTTTGCTTTCCATTTCTCTTTGACAGTATTGTAACGCAATACTGTCACGTATGTAAATCACAAACAACGTCTGGGCGGCCTGTGGTTTAATAGCACGAAGCTCTATTGTTCTTATTGGGCTAGGGTCCATTTTTACTTTTGTTTGTATTCAGGCGTGAAGCCAATTCCAAACCTGAAACTAACTTAACTTCCAGTGGCACTTTCGTTTATGTAAATAAGCTGGTAAATATTTCTCCGACAGTCTGATATTTTTTACCGCTTTCTAGACTTTATTAGGAGCCCATGACTTTTTATTGATTTTAGAGTTAATCCTGTAGGTTACATAAGAAAAGGACTACATGCCGTGCATCATGAAAAGTGGACTGCTGACATTTTTCAACAGACAAAAATCCTCAACATAGTTACTAGACTTTTTTGTTCAGTTTAAGTCAAATAACTCTACCTCAATTAGGTGAAATCTAGTTTGATACAGTCTGCGAGAGTCTCCCAAATCATGTTTTTCAAGCATGTATGGTATTTTAGGCGGATGATATAATAAAAATAAGAATATTTCTGAAAAACCCGCGGCTTTGCGGGGGTAGAGAGAAATTAGGTAATTGCGGCACAGGATTGCGTTATCGCCATGTACACATTGTCAGCAAAACACTGGCTTCCGTTTATGAGACTCCATATTAGAGAATCTAGCTTCACCAGATTCAGACGCGAAATTCTAACGCTTGGTTCTTACTTCATTGACTTCTCCCACTATCACTTGGAACTGAAAGGATTCGTGTTTTTACGCGCGCACCGCAACACGCTTTCAACTCTCAAGGGATTACCGATTAGGTTGTTTAGCAGCTGGTTGCAAAATTATGCATGCAAAATGGAGGCTGGTGTTGGAGCAAATCTATCTCACCTTTTGATCACTTTAGGATCAGTGGCGGTGTTCATCTTGTTGTTATACTGGTGCGGGACTTATCGATTCTCCGTGCTTACAAAGCTTGGCTTACCTGGTCCAAAACCATGGCCGTTCTTAGGAAACGTCCTCGAGCTGATTACATTCGGTGGCCTTCACGCCATGTTGTACGAAAACATGAAGAGATATGGCAAAATCTATGCTATCTGCTTGGGTCGATTGCCCACCATTGTCATCGTTGAACCAGAAGTCTTGAAAAAGATCTTAGTGAAAGAATTCTCGAGCTTTAGGAACCGTTCCAATACGGTGGAACCACCGCCGCCGCTAAACTGCGGCCTTTCGGCAGCCAAAAATGAACAATGGAAGCGAATTCGCGGCATCTTGTCGCCTTCGTACACTTCTGGTAAGATGAAACAGATGATCCCACTCATGGAGGATGCAGTGAATGTATTAATGAAGAAGTTAGAAGATGTCGCTGACACAGGTAGGCAGTAGAAGGGTGGTACGTTGACAAAGCGTGGCAAATTGGATGCGTGACGGTAATAGCGGGAACGCGTGACATAATTATGCAACTCTTGATGAACAACTAACCGTGTAAGCTTAAATATTTGCGAGAGTTTTAGCGTTTCGCTTTTAGTATTAAACTTACTGTCCAAAATTGGAAAAATATCGGTGGAGTCATTTACACTGTACATCAGTGCATAATTTGATAAATCACCCAAGTAATGGAGCGCAGTGTTGCCAGCAGAGAGAGAGACAGACAGAGCGTAGCCTTGGGCTAGAAGGAGAAAAACAAGTCAGACGTTTTTCATTCAAAATGACTAGGGGAAGTCTCACAACAAGCGAGAGCCCTTGATTATTTTACACTTGAAGGTGTCCTGAGTTATTTCGACAGCCTCTTTTTGATCCGATCGCAAAACCCTAAATGGCTGTATTGGTTTAGCTTCGCGCGAATTATTTATTACAAAATCTGTTTTCCCTCTTCCTTCAAGTCACTAAAAGCCGACCGGCCTTTCAGGTAACAGTTTCAAGCGGTATTTTTTAGCGGTTAAATAAAGTTCCAGACATGCGCAGATTGGTCTCCTTTAGGGTTTTCATTCAAATTTTCTGACGGGTAATTCCCCCCCACCCCACCCCACCCAGGAGTTGAGAGTAGAATTGCGGTCCGGATCCTTTGCGAGGCTCGCCATAAGCCCTATATAGTTCGACCAGAAACGAAAATGCTGCCGGTTTACGTAGTTTCATCTGAGGCCATCACCATCTGCATCTCTAAGTGGGTATGGATGATCAGTCGATCAGCTGATTGCTTCATTACTTGCTACACCGTGCTGACGAGATCCAATAAGGTCGAAACAGCTGTCCACGATTGCAATTCTTGGCTTTTAGTTTGGACCAGTCTGTCATGTCGTTGTCTCGTTAAGCTTTCTTCGTAGTATCAGCCTTGCGTCTTTCTTTTCTCTCACCCCCCTCAGCGCCTTACATAAAACTTTCAATCCCAGCCGGGAAATGAACGTCTTGTCAGTCTGTGTAACAACCGATATCTTGTGTTTCCTTTCTACAGAGCGGAGTGTAGACATGTTAGATCTATTCAGCCAGATGACCCTTGACGTGATTTTGTCAACTGCGTTTGGACTCAAAACCAATATTCAAACAGATCCTCAGAGTCCCGTCACTAAAGAGGCCGAAAGGCTTTTCCAGAGGGTATGGCTCTCGCCTTATCTCCAGATATTCCCCTGTAGTGCTTTAATCCGTAGAACAATAGCATACTTTCGGCAAGGTGTCGCATTCTTTTTGCGCGCTGCTACAGAGATCGTGGACGAGCGGAGGAAGCATGCGAGCAAAGGAAGGAACGATCTGCTTCAGCTCATCTTAGCGGCTCACGAAGAACCTGCAGCTCAAGGGATCAGCAGACTCAACGACGACGAGCTCAAAGCACAGTTGGTTACGTTTCTGTTGGCGGGTTGTCAGACGTCCAGCAGCACGCTTGCGTTCACTGCTTTTTATCTTGCCATGGACGCGGATGTACAAGAGAGACTGCGTTGTGAAGTCGAGATCGCTATACAGACATATCGCGAACTTCCTTTGTACGATCTAGTGCACGAGATTGAGTATCTCGACTGCATCATGAACGAATCGATGCGATTGTGTCCACCGATTCATTTGTTTAATCGCAACTGCGAAGAAACGTGCCAAATAACCCCGGACCTCACGATTCCCGCCGGAATGGAAGTTACCGTGCCGGTTTACGCGCTTCACCACGACCCCGAGGCCTGGCCCGACCCGGAGGTTTACGACCCGGAGAGGTTCCGGGGCCCCGCAAAAGGAACCCGACACCCATTCCAGTTCCTACCGTTTGGTGCCGGGCCAAGGAACTGCATCGGGATGAAGTACGCCATGATGGAAATCAAAGTCGCCTTGGTCAGAATATTGAGGAAGTTTAAGTTTGTCCGATCACCCGAGACTCAAGTGCCGTTAGTTTTACAGTCAGGATTAACCCTTCGCCCCAGAGACGGGATATATTTAAGAGTCAAGCGAGTCAAGAGCCTGATGTAAAGGAAACCTGCGTAAGATGTCGTATCATGTAGTGTAGCAGACGTTTCTATTCCATCTCCCAGGTGGGGAGATAGAGCAAGCGAACGAGCAAGGAAGCACTCCTGGGGTGAGCAAAGTGGGAGGGTTTATTTGCCCCACCCTCTTTCGCCCTCGCACGCAATTTCGTTCCCTTCGTGTGCTTTTGCAACGAATTCTGCGCAGGCTAGATACCATTATTTTTATTGACGAATTTTGTGAAGCATTGATAGACCACGAGTAGTTCCTCGCTATAGAACCTGGAAGCGCGAGCAGAACCAAGAGAGTTTTCTCTAGGCATGATACAACATTCGGTCGATAACCACTAAAAAATTGCCCAGATCAGATTTGACAGAACAACTGTCCGCGGGAAAACGATCAAATTGTCATCGTTATGAGGCAACTCATATTAAGACAATGGGTTTTTCCACTCCGAACTGTAACTGAGGAAAACTAGAGTACGACAGGCCTTACTAGCTGGACGACCGCACTTGGGGAACGATCAGCTTGGAGCAACTCGCTTGCAGCTGCGGGAGAGAAACTTGTCACAGCACCGTCAGATCTACTACAAATGAAATCAGAACACTCAGAGAACTTGAACTTCACACGTTTATTCTTCAAAGCTTCACAATACTTTTTCGATGTACGAATCTTTGATGTAAATTATATTACAATGATATAAGGAACAAAATCAAGACGGCTCAATAAAGTCAACCTGTATAGAGTCGGCTTCATTGAAATCGTCAAATCGTCAAGATAAATCTGCCAACGAGACTTAACAAAAGACATGCGTAGGCTGTATCTTCAGCGTAAAAAGATGTATTAAGATACATTATTATTCATTCCAAATATTTTCCCGTTTCTGAATGGTTAAAACCACACGCATAATTCACCATAACCAGCTGCTGTTGACCAAATATTGAACCAATGACGTCAAAAGTGCAGGCCGCTGCAAATTGGTGAACCAATGACGTCAAAATGACGCCAAAAGTGCAGTCCGCTTCAGATGATTGAACTGTTGATCGAGAAAACCTGGGGACAAGCTTGTGGTTTCTTTGGTGAGAGAAAAAACAAAGAGCGAAATGGCGAAACTCCTTTAAGAACGAGAAAATATTTTGAATGAATAATAAAGCAACTATTGAATTCGGCTTTCGTATATATGATATGAAGAATTCTGCAGATTTCGGAGTGTGTTATCCACCTCTGCCTTCGGCCTCTGTGGATAACACCCTCCTTGATCTGCATAATTTTTCATATCCTACTCAGCCTCATTCAAAAATTACTAATAATTTTTCGAGTGAGGTTAAAAGGAAAATTGAAACTAGAACAAAATATCTCTTTATAGTTTCTTACTGTACAAAACCGTAGTTTGGAC
This sequence comes from Catalaphyllia jardinei, assembly GCA_022496165.2. Taxonomy (NCBI): domain Eukaryota; kingdom Metazoa; phylum Cnidaria; class Anthozoa; order Scleractinia; family Caryophylliidae; genus Catalaphyllia; species Catalaphyllia jardinei. Next base: position 23,988,471 of record CM042752.1, read on the forward strand.
AGAGACTATCTCTACGCGAGAGCATTGACACAATGATTTATTTACTTAAATACATTAAAGTTGGGTTCATCGAAACCACTGTTTGTTTCAGTACTGAACATAAAAGATATTTGACAAATTTTAGCCAAACAGTCCCCTATAATCTGTAAGTCCTATTTCAACAAATACTAAACGATAATTTTCCTCTGACAGAAAACAGCCCTGTCAGCCAGCCGGGAAGCTGTCCTTGTCCTAGAAGATGCTCCTTTTAAGCTGGCATCCGACTTGGCTATAACTACTACGGCTCTAGTAGCAGAGGTAGAAACTCACGACCATGTCTTTGTATCTTATATCGCATTTCGTGAGCTGAGAGGAAAACAACACTATGTTTCTGATTTTAAGCGGAAGGATATTTTCTGTCCTTGCCTCTCACTTGAAAAACCTTACTAGCCTTATTAGACTTTCAGATACGGAAACGAAGGTCAAACTTTTTGACCTCAATTTTTCAGATGGCTTGACGAAGGCCCATCTAGACATGATCCAGGCATGCGTGAAGCTTGCTAGCTTTGTTCAACAACTTAAAAGATTTTTGTAATTCGATGATTATTGGGTAAACACCCTACCACATTTGGGGCAAGTAACCCCAGATAACCAGAAGATAAGGCAGAAGAACATGACAGTTGTACGATTCGGCTTTCAATTAATGGATATATATCTTTAACTGAAAGGAAAGCACGAACTGCATTCTGGGCTGTAGTGTCACTTAAAATGGCTGCTTGCATGATCCATATTTTTTTCTAAGGAAAAGAAAGAGAAATCATTGAACTGGCTACCAAAACGAAGAAAACCACAAAACTTAAATCCGTGTGCTATGAGGGTATTAGCCCATATCGGTAATCATGTATTTATGTCATCAATATCTTTAAAACTCGTGTGTGACTGGTTGAACCAGTATCGTGACGTAATATCTAATAGAATTAACTTTTTATATCCTGTTAAGAACTTCTCCAGCTACTCTGTCAACTTGAGCCTCACTTCCACTCAAAGGCTTGGTACCTAAGCACACAACTGTAAAATGGCCTATTATTGGCCGAGATTATAATTGACGTCTTGGCAAATAAACCTTTTTTATAGCTGAGAAAGCTTCGAAACTTCAACTGATAACTGATCTTCCAGCAACTCTGTCCAGACCTTCGGTTATTTTAGCTTTATATAATAACCAAATCAATGCGCTCGCTATGATTGGTCAATCAGCTGTGGGTTATTGTGCCGGTAAACCCACGGAAAGAATTCGTAAACCACTCGCCTGCGGCTCGTGGTTTACAAATTCTTCTCGTGTTCTACCAACATCCCGCGTGATTTATCAGCTTATAACCCACGGAAACTTGTGGTCTATCGCTTCTATAATTAACGCTTCTGTCTAAAACTTAGATATGTTAAATGACAACTAAATATGCACCGAGACACGACTTGCCACTCTGCAGGATCTGGATACGCTTTGGTTATAATAATAGTCGGGATTGTAATATCTGGTCACTGCTTTGTTTCCCAAAAAAAAAAAAAAAGATAATCAAACTATCTAAAATCAAACACTTTCGTAGAATTCAGACGCGCAGTGGAGTCTTGTTTTCGATATTCAAGGTGTTTGTAAACTTATGTGAAGAAATTAACAACGTCTGTAGTGTTTGATGCACTTCAATTCTAAGAGCAAACTATAAATAAAATTTTAAAAAAAACAAGTATGTTTTAGAATTGAGATTGTTCATTGTTATTCGATTTCCTTTGTTTCACTCCATGAATTATCAATGAGATTTACCAGTTGACTTCATGTAGAGAACGAACTTCATTGAATGTACACATCGACTTAACAGCAGCAAAACCTAAACACTTCAGCATAAGTCTTAATTATGTAAGCATCCAGCACAGTCGCGTCGCTCACCAGTTTCGTCTTCCTAAGCCTTTGTAGAATATCGAGACAGGGAAAACAAGAGGTAGGCTTTCTTTTCTTTAGCAAGCCAGTCGTTGTGTTTGCCCTGTGCATTGTAATCTCCCAATTGTAGTTGAAATCGCTTTTGAGATGGGCCTGTGGTGGAATAAAGAGAAAAAAGGCATTAAAACAAGTAAGTCCAAATGAGGAGCTCATGGGGGGGACAGCCAAGTGAGCTAGCATCTCCCCCCCCCCCCCTCTGATGGCCCAACTTTGTATTTGCTTTCACGACAGTATTTGGGTTTGCAATACTTCTCCACACGATTGGTTAAAAAAATTCGCGCCACGTTTCCATCCAATCAGGGGTAAAACCAAAATCAACCGTGCATGTATATACGTTGAATTCTGATTGGTTTATTGGCTTTTCTGTGTCCTTTGTGTTTGGTTAGACGGATTACTTTGGTGCATGTTAGTTTTACTACACTCAGTTGAAAACTGCTTAAGAGAAAGCCATGTTGACAAAACTTAACTTACTCTTTTTCTTGAAGTTTCTTGAGTATGGCATTGTTTATAATTGCTTATGCCCTTTCTCTGAAAAAAAAAAGAGTTTTACCTCGTTAGTGTTCTAAGTAGCAAAGAAGACAATCACAGATTTCCAGTAAAGCAGGGAAATAAATGCACCGCATGATGAAGCTTATTGGACTTCTTTTACTTTACAGTATGAATAAGACTCTGCTCGCGCTGTGATTTGTCAAAAGCCCATGTTTTATCAGAGTTTATTATTCAACTTTCATACACTGTAGGAATTCCGATTTCTGATTGGGTGATTTGTACCACGTGAAACTGGGTTGTGACGAAACAACCTCCTTGACGTCATTATCGTGTTGTAATAACCGTGGTGTGAATTCAACACACCACTGTCGTTACACCATGGCTTCGGCTGACTCAAACTTTGACGATTTTTTTGCAGTGTATTCAGTTTCATGATAATAAAACTGCACTCGTTCACTAACTATGAACTCGAAATTTTCAATACCGGCCTCGTGCGGCATTGAAATTTCTTTTTCATTGTTAGCGAACTAGTGCGGCCGGTTAGTCTCGATAATTCACTCGCTGAGTGCGTTAACCTTTAACTATTTTTCAAATAGTTAGACCATTCTTTCATTGCGTATACGTCACTGGGTATAATATACGGACTGGGTATAAAATATGGACTGGATATAAAATACGGAGGGAGGCCAATTTCCTGACATCTACCTGCCAGCTCAGGCACAAAAAGCTGTTCCTAGAGTTTAGCTTTGTTAACATACCTAACCAACCAAAACTCGAAGGCACTCTTTAATCTACGATTACTACTAGTAAAATAAGAAATTCCATCTTCGCACGCCTTCTGAGCGAAAACGTTTGAAGCACTCGGGTGTTCTTTCTGAGCTCTCCATTATGTCGCAAATATTTGAATAGCCTATGGACGTTGTCGTCTTATCTTGACAATTTTTTCCGAAATCTTCAACTGAGTATTTTAAACTTGTTTGCCCCAATCAATGCCAAAGTATGTAGGAGTACATCTAAAAACTGCTCCATTAGTGAAAATCTTTTGAACCATCTAATTATCGAGAGATTTTAATTTATTCTCTTCCGCTTACCATTTCATGCCAACTCCCTCGCTATTCAAAACGTCTAGGTTCGCTGGGCCTAAGTTGATCGTCAAAACTGCTCGCGGCCCTTAACCACGTTAACGGGGTCCACTCTCTTGTCTAAAAAAAAAAAGCAAAGAGGAATGAGTGATTACATAGCGCTCGGGCGCTTACCAAAACTAATACATATCTCCAACAGTCGTCACAGTTCGCCAGCTATTTCCCCGTATTTTTTTTTGTTAGATATTTTGAAGAAAATCTACATTTTTAGCAAGTATGGTGGGAGACCCCTAGAATTTTCTTATGGTTCGAATTTTCTGAAATTTTTGAAGTGTGAATGATTTAATAAAAAACAGTACATACCACCTGGTTGCAGCCTGGCACCCCCAGTATTTCAGGTTTCTGCATCAAAATTCAGAATTTCAGACATTTAGTTTCTTCGAGATCCTTCAATTCGTTGAGGAGCGACTGTTGTGAAGTTGCTTGAATGGACCTTTGTACTTACTGCCAGCAGGTAACAAAGTGAGAGAATTGTACGGTCGACGCAATGTTGTCCCATAGCAGTGTGCTAGATGTCTTAACTCCGTGCGTGATTGTCTGTTTACACCGAAAAATGTCTAGATTGACATGTGTTGTATTTTAACATGAAAAAGAAATACATGGCCATTTTTAGCCCAACGAAGCCTCAAAACGTGTCAACCACGTAGATTCTGTGCGTCAATTGCCTGCTTTTGCTAACGAATCCCCGCTTTATTTGCAACATATGCAAATGATCAATATGGAATATTGACAAAATAGTTTATCATTTTAGATCATTTAAAACAGTTGCTTTCAGTTATTTCGAAAGTATTTTTTGCAACATGGGCAGTTCAGTTGAGTAAGGTCGTGACCGGATTTTAGCGCTCAACATTTGTTGTTGTCATGGGCAACCGGTTTGGTTGCCAGTGGCAACTTGTAGGCCTTTGACGTCATAGGCAGCAAAGCGTGCGACATTGCAGGCGACGATATTGTTACCAATGGATACGGGGAATTTTTCCCGTGGCTCGGTATAATTTTAAATCCAAAACTTCGTTACCAAAGCTCCCTCACGCATTATCCAACTGAAACCCGTAGTAAATCAGTTCGCATAAACTAACGGGTGATGTGATCATTTTGTATCGTAAATGAAAAGCCCGACCAGCCAGCTAGGTCTGTTGCAATATCGAAGGCGCCGGTCACAATCTGGAAACCGGTGTGTCTTGTTTGTCTACTCCGCCATTTTAAATAATCCAAACCAGTTTGACCGGTTTAAACTGCTATCAACACAAACAGTTATTACAAAATTGTTTTTTCCTTGTCCGATTCCCAAATGGACCCTTTCAAGCTATTTTAGATTTTAGTTGTTTTAGATTTGGTACGCCTCAGCCCTCCGGCGGACAATGCTACCACGCAGATGTTGATATATAGGGTGAGAATAGGCCTTTTGCAACAAACGATCACATGGTACAAAATCCGACATGCTGAAGGGACGTTAAAGCAAAGGCCAGTCACGCTTGACTGGTTGAGGTCTCTTTGCACAATAGTGAAGTTTCTTTTTTTTCCCGTTTCTAGCACCCGACTCTCCCCGGTTAGCTTCAATAAATTAAGACTGGACACAATTTTTTTTAGTTTTTTCAACGGGAAGAGGGACAAAAACAGCCTTAGTTCTGGTGTCCACGTCTCTCTCGATTGTTACTTTTCGGGCTATTAACGATAAATAGAACAAGTAGAGAAAATAAGTAAAATTCTACTTGGATTATCTCGCTGTTCCTTACTTCTGTATCCCTGTACTATCAATTTAAACTCGGAACTAGGATATTGAAGGTATTTGTCCTTTAATTCTGCCATAATACTCCCAATCTTTTGCGGTTATTTAAAATTTTTTTCTACAAATGAGGGGAAGGGGGGGGGGGGATGGTGAGCCACCCAACCGCAACCCCGTCCATTCACTAAAATTTTAATATCAATTTGACTACCATGATGCCAACTGATTAAAAATTTATTCCATTTTCACACCCCGTACAAATTTCACACAATGTTTCCAATGTCATTTTGCAACAGAAATTTCTTTGAAAATAACAACAAAAATTAAAAAAATTTCATATGGAAGACAGCTGCCTGAGAAAAGTAATCATTTGAAAGCATTTATCGCAATGCTGAAAAAAATATTGAAGCAATTTGCGTCAAGGCGTGCGTGTTGAGGCGTACACGCGCTTTAAAACTATCATAGGTGCAAGAGATCACGCGTGTTTTGGGTTGACGTTCTCCTTCTCTATCACAAATTTCAACTTCTGCTCACACTAAATAATAGTATTCATAATATCTTGAAACTCTTACAATGCAATTTACAAATTTCCGTCAGATTGCTTTCGATCGATTTCCTTATCACTTTCGCGCTTTGGAGCTCCGGAAAGACAAAGCCATGAAATAAAACATACTAATTTGAATAATTCTTCATAGAGTAAACTACAGCAATAATTTTAGGATTTTTGTCTCTCAATGTAAGATAATATAATGACTGAATTTGGAAATTCACTGTTCTTGCTGCATGTTGCAAAAAGTCTTCCGTCAGGTGTGACGGTGAAATCAAGAAGCCCAGACACTGTATCAAACTCTGACACGCATGCGCCCGTTAGGTCATACACCCTCATCTTGCTGGAAGACTGTTGGTAAACTAGAACCAGGCAGTTCAATGGGTCAACGGCAATACGCAAGGGATGTCCCAGGCCTCCCTCGTTCCAAAGTGGTTGCTTTCCAAACTCGTGGATAAATTTCCCATCGGCTTCGAAGATTTTCACAGATCCTTGGTTTTGTACCTCGTTACTGTCAGAAAAGATGAGTTTGTCCTTTAGAACGACACCTTTTTGAGGGTGGAACAGTCCACTGGTTTTATCACTTCCTAATGGTAGTTTTCTTTCATCTCCCACTACTTCTGGCGCCTCCAAGCTGTTTGTGTAGTACACTGCAACGATTTTCTTACTTTTACTCGAAGAGGAATCAAAGGAAGTGACGTACGCTGGTCCTTTGAGATTTGCCATGACGCGCAAGTGCTCTCCGGAAATAGCCATCTCCAAAAGGCATCCACTTCCGGTTGACGGCGAGTATTCGGCGACTGCAAATGTGTTGCGTGATATGAATGTCACGCCATACAACTCCAACGAGTTGCTCTGGTTTCCGTACGGCTTAGCAACGTGACGTAAAAAATCACCTCTGGGATTAAAAATGTGAATGCAGTTATTACCTCTATCGACGACAGCAATGTGGCCGCCTTCGCTTACAGACAGCGCCCATGGACGAAATTTTTCTGTAAGGGGACTTGGAGGAGAAATAGTACTAATAACCTGGCCGGACTTTTTCTTCTTCTCTCCTTTTGATGGAAATCGTTGCTGTGTTTTCGATAAGGTCCGATCGCGATAGAGTCGTCCATTTCCTGATTTCTTGTCGTCTCGTTTACACTCCACCTTTCCGATGGGCTCTGCAAAGCACGCGGCGTTTACCACGAACGAAATTTCGGTTGAAGAATCTTGGTTCTTCTCCATTAGGGCGTTTTTGCGTTCGTTGGCCGCCGCTAGCTCCCCTTGTAGTTGATTCAGCAGCGAGGTATTCTCAATGCCTTGCTTGAATTGGCTTTGGTGTCGCTGTACAACTTGAATGATGTGATGGGCCTGTAACGAAAAATCTGCTAATTCCTGCTGTTTTTCTCGCTTCTCTGCCTCGATGACTCGATCCACTTCTTTATACAACTCCTGTTCTTTCGCAAGAACGTACTCAACTAACTTTTCGGCAGTGTCTCGAATCTCTTGTTTCACTTGGCTCTCCTGCAGAGTTAATGAGGAATGAATTGCGTGTTCCATGTCTCGGATTGCAGTCGCCAAGTCATTCTTGTATTCTTGTGTAAACGACAGAAGCGCTTGTATCTCCGTGATTGGTGATTGATCGTGATGGCAATGATTGCTTGTAACCTCAACTAAAAGGCCCTTGGTCGGTAAACTATCGATGCCGTTCTCCGTCAGAGGGTATTCGTGTTCGTCAATTGGACAGTGAACGGATGTTTGCGCACGATTTTCAATTTGAATACAATAAGTGCATACGCTATGTGAACACGGAAGACATTTCAGTTCATACCGCGTACCACCGCACAGAGAGCATTCATACCTCGGGGAGTTCATCTTGACCTAACTGAAGCTGCTCACCGGTTTAGCGAGTAAATGGCGAGAAAGAAAGTGTTGTCTGTCGATGTGTAACATGCCCGGCATTTAGATGTAATTAATCTCCGCCAAATTAACTATTGAACCGGATCTTATTGTTACGCTCCGTGGCTGTTCAGTCACGTAGTGAAAGGTGCAAAGAACAATTTACAGCGACAATAATAACAATAGCCAATTGATGATATATATTCACGACCGGAAATAATGATGTAATTTAAAAAGTACTTAACTCAGTGTAAATGTATAGACACGCGTGTCTAACAATGTCATGACCATAGTCATAAAACAAATACACTTCACGTATTTCCGGCTGTCGCTTGTCTCCTGTATTTTGGGCGGAGACAAGTGACAGCCGGAAATACGTCTGCGTTCGCAGGCTACTTACCCTGGGTGCCAGAGGTTTCTATTGCGCGGTTTTCACTCTTTGGACTCATCACGCAATCTTGCTTCCCATAGACAAAGATTGCGTGACCAGCCCAAAGGGCGCTTGCGGCGGAGGCTAGGGATAGAAAAACAGAAGAACGTCTATGTGGGAGGCAACCCGTAATGGCCGAATTTATATCCGGAGATGGATAATACGTCTTTTATAGTAAATGCGGTATAGCGCTATTTAGCCGAATTATGGGGGCTTTCATTTATTAGCGCATGGGGGGGGGGGTCGGCAAAATTACAGGGGGGGTTATGTTGTTTTGGAAAGATATTTAGGGGGGTTGTCACATATTGAAAAGCCTTTTCAGGGGGGGGGGTGTTTGAAACTTTACATCAGCTAAATCCCACTTCCCTCTACTGACTTCAAAGCTGAATAAAGCAAAGGTTCAATAATTGAACTTTGCTTTATTCAGACACTATTTTGACTTGTCACATTTGCCTCTACTCATTACTAGTCATTACATGTACAATTGAATTACAAAAATGAAATGACGGAGTGAAACTCAATGATTTCAGTATCTAAATCTGTATAAAGCACACTTGATGTGTTTTGTCTAGTTTACAGTTGAATAGTTATAATTATATTACCTATTCTAAGTCACTAGAGCTGCAAGAGCATGATTCTTGAGGGTGTAGTTCATCGATGTCAGTATAGTCTGAGCCAGTAGACTCGCACGAATCATCGCTGCTACTTTCACCTGAAGTATGTCTTGGTCTACCCTCTTCGTGGTGAGCAATTATGAGTTTGACCTTGTCCTGCTTACTCCGTTTAATAGAAGAAAGGTTGTATGCCTTTAAGTATTTGTCAAGCTCGTAGACATAAAGAGTGATCAGCTATCATTCTTCAACAAGTTTCTGCCAGTCATAGTCTCCAAACTTCTTGAGTTTTCTTTGCCGAGTTTGACTTGCTCTCTCTTCCTTGCGTAAATTAGCAGAAACCTTATTTTCATAGCTGTGCCTTGCAGCATTGACGACATATTCCTTGGCAACTAGGTACTTCTTAGCAAATGATGTAATGCTCTGATCTTCCTTAATATCAAGCTTTCCTTCCTTTATAAATACAAACTGTTTTATAAGATATATTTTTAGCAGATGAAGAGCCACCTTGTGGAAATGCTGAATAAAGCCATTATTATTGAACCGGTACTACAACCTATTACAGGCGATGAACTTGCCAATGGGACTAACCAAGCCCCTGATGCACGCCTTGACGTCCACTGTAGGGGTTTCTGGGAGAGACAGAGGGCTGCTTTTTTTGATATAAGGGTGTGTCATCCCAATGCGGAATCCTACAGAGATCTTAGTCCCAAGCAAATCTACAGGATTCATGAAAATGAAAAGAAACGAAAATACAACTCCCGCGTCACAGAAATAGAGCAAGGTACATTCACCCCACTGGTATTTACAACGACTGGAGGGATGGCTGATGAATGCCTGAGATATCACTCAAGATTAGCCGAGCTATTATCAGCAAAAAAGCAAGAGAGCTATGCCACAACAATTTCATGGGTCAGGGCGAAAGTGTCCTTTGCAATTATGCCTAAGGGGATCGAGAACCCCGAGAAGGAGGAACTTAGTTATTAAGGACAGTGATCTGGAAATAGAGAAGGGTTAAGCAGGACTTCCCTAGACTCAATAGCTATAGACACTCTATTATTGGAACGTACATGGAAATTTTTTTATTTTTTAAAAATTGTATAAACAGTTGTAATAGTAGTAGTATTAGTTCTTTATTGTTTTATAATTAATAATGATGCTAATAATTACTCGAATGTCCTTTTAGCCTTTTTATTCATGTAAGTAATTTATGGTGAAGTTTTCAATAAAGTTTATTATTATTAAAAAAAAATTATTATTATTATTATTATTATTATTATTATAGATACAGTATACTGTGCTTTGTATGATGATTTGCAAGATGAGTTTCAATTTAAATTTTCCAAAAATAGCATTGAATAAAGATAATTATTGTTGAGTTGAAAATGGTTTATAACACCTGAATACAACATTATGAATGCATTGGATTTGGAGGGACGGGGAGAGTAGGGGGGTTATGAAATTGAGTTGGGGGGTTATGAAATTGTATTCATTGCTATAGAGGGGGTTGGGCAATGTGGGAAAGACTTTTCATGTAATTTTGCCGACCCCCCCCCCCCC
>CM042752.1:23998922-24034726 GCA_022496165.2 Catalaphyllia jardinei
ACAACTTGCCACTTTATTATTTTCGGTGAGCGATCAGATCGTATAAAAAATCGCGCGTATTAAAATTCAAAATGGCCGCCACCAAAACACAAAACCCGCGCGATAAAGGTAGTTTGATCTTTTATTCATATCCTATATGGATGCGAGGGCTCCCTGTGCCACTACAGCAAAACCTCTCCCCCCCCCCCCCCCCCCACGTAGTCAGATTTCATGGGTGGTGAAACCGACGTACATGCAGAATGTCTCATTTTGGAGGAAATCTACTTCCGGCTGCCGCATCAGCGCCGGCTAGGCCGTAGCGATTTGCCAATAATTAGGGACTGATCCTGCAGCGAGAGGCAGTGCTGGTCACAAAAGCAATTAGTCGTTTTCAAAGTTTATTGATGTCAGGTTATGACAATGTTATCTCAGGAAAGAAAAATATCAGTTCGGCATTAACAATGGCATTAAAATTTTGCTTGAATGATATTTACAATTTGGAAAATATTGACATTGTATTTAAGGACGTTCGCGCTAATTGTTACTGCGCATCCTTACTGCGCACGCAAATTCACATGCCACGTCATGCATGAGTGCGCTAGTCCAGTCCCTGAACTCTCCTTTCTTCCCGCCCCTAATATAGGGGCTGAACCCGGGCGGGCGTTAGAAGAGTCCAGGATAACTTGCATGCGCATGCTCAGAACAAACCAATAAAAAATTATTAGGTCCCAACCACGCTGCTCGCGTCAATGTGTCGCGCAATGCCTTTTTCAGCTCGCACTCGGGCAATTTCTTTGACGTTGATCCCATTGTGGTAAAAACGTAACTATCGAAAAGTGGCCATGGTTTATCGTAGTCTGTACTTTTATCGCATCGACAACGAGTACGCGTCATTACTCTTTTCCCAAACATTTTTTCGTATTGTTTCTGCATATTAAGCGAGTTTGCAAAGGTTTTTGAAAGGTAAGTCTGACAAGTAGTTCATTTGCATAATGAAACGTGTGCGCTTTAAGTCCGAGTCGGTGTTTTCAATTGTCAACAAATCTTAGCAAAGATTTCTTTCGTTATCTTTGATATTGTGATAAAAAACAAATCGAATGTGCTATAGCATGGTACTGGTGAAATTCCACTGATTCGAGATTAATTGACATGTTTTTAATCAATCTGAATGCAGAAATTGTTGCTTGTATATTATCATTCAGAAAATCGCGCCACAAGCCAAATCTGGAAAATACTTCCAAATATGGTTTTCTCCCGATTTGGGGGAAAAAATGGTGGAGTTCTGAGCATGCGCACACAAGTTATCCTGGACTCTTCTTTCGCCCGCTCTGGTTTAGCCCCTATATGTGGCGGGAAGAAAGGAGAGTTCAGGGACTATAAGCGCGCGCGCTAAGTCATAAAATAAACAAATGATAGGGCAGATGGCCATTGCTAGAGCTTTCCCTGGATTTAACGATCTTGGACGTTCGGTGACCCCAATTTTTCTTTCGATGGATCATTTTCTCTACCGATTTTTTGTACGTGTAGGGAAAAAATGAATAAAATCTATCGGCTAGAAGTTTGAATTTTTGGCAAAATGCACTATCGAATTCCGTTCTTATTAGCTCTTCACGCATCTGTGCGGAGGTTTCAAATGGCTCTTAAAGGGTTAAATTTTGTGAAAACGTTAGTAACATTTGGAATTATTTACGCAACAGACCCACTTCTACAAAATATATGACTAAGATCGTTTGCCTCCGTTGACTCACCTTCGATATTTTAACTACAAACCTCTGTAGACCGTGCTCAATTATATTGGACAATTCTTCGAAATCAGTATAGTTTACCACACGCTTTATCTCTGAAACGAAGACGGTGACCCCCAATTTTTTTTTTTTTGCATTTCTGGCACAAGTAACTCATCATCTGCTTGCAGTTCAAATTTAAAAAAAATCTATCGACTGGAAAATTTTCGCGGGAACGTCCTTAAATGGCACCGTCATATTCCAGCAGAATAGTAGCACCTCTCACAATAATTATCATTAAAGGAAAATAGATATTTGTATAGCATTTTTCCATATATTTCTCTTTATTTAAGTGATACAAAATACGATTTACATCATTAATTAATCTGGGTGATGGCTTAAGAAATTGCAACATTTTTGCATGTACTATTGACAATATATTAGCTTGTAGAAATTATGTTTTCTCTTGAATTATCAGGATACTTGAGTGCTGATTTAAATGCAATACGTTCTTTTAGAATTTAAATAACACTGAAAATTGAGCAGCGTAGTTTAAAAATAAAAATTATTGTACTGTGCATTGTTGATGAATTTCTGTGAAATCCGATTCTCTCAAATTGCACTCGCCAAAAAGTCTCACGCGATGTTGGGAGAGAATCTACAAATATTACACGTGTTATAAATCCTTATTTTCATTTGCATTCATGCGATAACAAAATACTTATCCACGCAACATAACCTGCTACTCCTAAAAAACTACCACAGAAAAGTACCATATCACATTGTACAAAATTTTTCTAAAATCCAAGAAAAAAACTCGACATAATGGTTTACAAAGGTAGAAAGGAAATGAAGAAATAATTAAAAAGAACAACAAGCGAGCAAGGATGCCAAGATTTGGAAAGATTGAAATTGATTGGCAACAACAAACTAGAACGAAAAAAATCTAGAACAGTATATGGCTCGCCCCTAAAGTATTTCGTTGGTTGAACGACGGTCTCGTCTGCGCCAGACCCGGGCGGCATGACTCCCAGAAAAATTGGGTGGGGGTGTGCGGCCCTCTTTCCAGAACCCTTACCCTATTTAAGACCAAATTCTGCAATTTTCCCTGCCCTATTTATGACCTGGCACTTAAATCAAAACCCTGTTTCAGACCTGCCTTACAGTTGGTTTCCTAGCTCAGATCGATGTTGAAAATATTGTGAGGGGCTTTTGCTGATGGCCTTATCGATAATGATGAAAAAGTAGCTTCTTCCAGAAAAAAAACATCTAATTCAAGACTAGAGTGCAAAAAACATACCCTATTAGAGACCAAAATGGCCAAAATCGATACCCTATTCCCGGACCTTTTCCTTGGCCCAAGCTAGTGAAAAGGCCCTGGAAAAGAGGTTACTATTTCCGACCAAAAAATATTCATACGTTATCTTAACACGTAATACACACAGCCTTACAGCGGTTCTCAGCCACACGCGCCCTTCAAAGATTTGTTTTCCCATTTCGAAAACTACGTTTTGGTAGACGTCAATCAAATGTATCCATGACAATAACGGCGAGCCACTATTTGATCCAACGACGATCGAACATGGCCGTGAAACTGACACGAAATGAACACGACTATTGTCATGGAAACATTTGACTGACGTCCACCAAAACTTAGCTTTTGAAATTGGAAAAAATCGTTGAAGGGCGCGCGTGACTGGTAACCGCTGTCACGTACCCCGGATATAACTTCAAAGCAGACGTCACTGTTACCGACGCTACGGGGGAAATTGCGGCAAAACATTGCGAGTTTGATTGCCGTAGGCGCCCAAGGCTATCACGGTGTATGCTGTGTGATGTCAGTTTGACTGGGTCATGCATCGTACCCCGCAGGACCAGGCCAGAGGGATCCGCTGGACACTGCTCTTTGCACTTGAGGACCTTGCCTGCCCCGAACTAACTCTTTTGGGCAGCAGGTTGGTTTGGCAATCAATTATGACAAATCAAGAGTCATGTATGTTGACAAAAGAGCGACAAAACCTACTTTAATTATCCTGGAAGTACCATCCGCTATAACGGAGTTGCCAGAGATGACTTCCACAACCGACTCAGTAAAGCAAGATCGACCCTCATGAGACGGAAGCAGGTCTGGAAGTCGAGTCAGTACAGCACAGAAACTAAACTTAAGATCTACAAAAGTTGTGTACTGTCTACACTAATTTATGGTTCCAAGTGCTGGTTGACTGTTCACAGCCCTCTCGGATAGAATCGCGAGAGAACTGGACGCCAGGGCAAAACGGAAGACTTGACTAGGTAGGGGGTAGGGACTCGCTTTTCCTTTCGCGTGCATAGATATAGAGGCTATGAACAGTCTAGAGTACTAAAAGATGCTAAAACAAGACCTTGATTGACTATTCACCTTTCACACAACTTCCCTGCGTACAATCCTTCGCATTTTCTGGCCCAGGACCATCTCAAAAAAGGATCTTCTACAACAGAAAAACCAATCCTGATGACGCGACGTTAAAGGTGGATTGGACATGTACTGAAGCTTATTGAGGAAGGATAGGACTTCCATTACCAGGACTGCAGTGCGTTGGACACCACACGGAAAACGGAAAGAGGGAGACCGAGAACAACATGGCACAGGACAGTAGAAAAATATTTAAAACAACACCAACTATGCTAGAGCACAGTAGAAAAGACGGCAAAGGACCGGTTGGAATGGAGATATCTTGTCGCTACCTTTTGCGTCAGTGGGCGCTACGCGGCCGGGATGAGTGAGAGAGTGAATTAATATGTAATCCTACTTCTAGCTAAATACCATACCTCTAGGGGCCGCACATACCTATATTAGCCCATATTAGGGATAGCCCCCCTCCCCCTCCTTTGAGGTGCCAGAAAAGAGTTGTCATAAATGTTAGATGCAAGCAGTAGGCAGTAGGACAAGTTTCCTCTGAACTAAATCAACAGCTTACACCTCAGATTGAGATGTTGAGCCAGTCTTGTGTCCAACTTCATTGTCACCTCTGCCATATCCTCCATCTAAAGATGACACTAAAGGCGTTTGCTCGTCTACACCCAAGTTTTGCACTGCAGGACGTTTGGCGTGCCTGTTTCCCGCGTCCAGTTCAAGGCGGGAGTACTGTTCTTTGAACAGGAGTAAAAGAGGAATGCAACCAGCACAGATTCCAACCATACACCAGTTCATCCACAGAGTGCCTGAATTGAACAGAAGGTGGTTTAATATTAAGGCCGTGCAGTTTTGAGTAAACATGTAATCTCAGCTATTTGTATGCCCACATTCAAATCTAGTGTCAGTGCTAGTTTCAAGTAGTTCATGACAAGCCTTTGGGTAAAACCTCTAGAGTGCGGCAATTCAAACGAAATGTTATAAAGCAGTCTTCAGTGGAGGATCTGGAACTTGGGGGGGGGGGGGGGGGGGGTTGTTTTGCTTGCCCTACCGGCTTTTCTTCCTTCTGTAATTTCTTCCTTTTTAAGCGAAATAAAGGGTAGGGTCGGGTCCCCTAGGCCCCTCTCCTAGGTTCGCCACTGTTTTTTTCATGCTGCACAAGGTAGCCTAAGGTGGGTCTTCTCTGTGAATGAAACTCCTAATGTCAATATCCCCTTGCCACTTATCATGTTGGAAACTGCAACATTCTTGAAGGAAACAACTGATGCAACATCAAAAATTACGCCAAAATTTATCCGTCATATCTCAGTTTGACTGCAAGGGAAGAATGGACAAAGAGTACCATAGGTGTTGCAGCATATTCCATTTTCCGTAACATGAGGCAACAAAGAAAATTCTAGTATTCCTAGGGTAGGGTGCTAGTCCTTTAGAGAGACCCCCTTCCCCCCCCCTCCCATATTTTAAATTCACTGATAGCCACGTATACACCTGGGTGGAGAAAGACATTGTAAAACTGGACTGTGGTACCCAAAAATAAAAGAACATGAGCTGAAGCCAGAATATGCTTGATCTAGAGCCCAGCGCTCAAACATTTAGGCCACCACATTGCTGTTTAACTATCTGAAATGTTAATTACTTGACAAAATTAAGTTCTCACCTATGCCTGGAATCATTAGGGCAGCCAAGAACAACAAACAAGCCAAGTGGTTAGAGGTAGTCACCACAGCCATAGGAATCCCTTCGGCGATAGGATAGGTTGTCTCAATTGTGAGCTCATAAAACAATGGGATGGAGCCATTGATAAAGCAACCACCCAAGATTGCCGAGATATACAGCCAAACTATGAGCAAAATAAAACTCATGAGTGGAGCAAAGAAAATGATTTTTTAAAAAATCAGATATTCCATAAGTAGAGTATTGTAATGAAACCTGCAATGTAATGTATGTAGTAACTGTGTTTTGTAACTTGAATTTTTCAAAAAATGTCCTATTGGATAAGTTTATTTAGGGCATACTATTTTGCAATGATAAAAGTTAAGATCATGAGGAAAAAAAGTCAATAACAGGAGACTTGTGCACAAATATGATGGGACACACCCATACTAACAAATTTCCTGTTGGAGTACTGCATCACGTTTCAACATTATGTAATCTGAAAATGACACAACGCTTCTATAAATTGTATTGTTTGTAAGTGTTCATTTCTACGGGTACCCTTAGTATAGCTGATCCATCCTAATAATCACTATGAGTTATATTTAAGTGTCAGGCTATCAGCCGTTTCCTTGTGCTTACTATCCCATGACGGCCCTACTCCCATGCACTCCCTCCCCCTGCCGCCAAGGCTAATAGTATGAGATGACACTGGGACTTACACTTCAGATTAAGTGTTAAGTTAGTACACCCACCTCGTGAAAATGGAATGATCTGCTGACAAAGGAGAGAAAACCAAAGGAAAGAACCGGTAGAGCCAAGGAATAAGAAAATAAGAAATAACTTCATGTGCCCTGTAAATACATCAGCAAACCTAGAAAGGAATGATGCATTGGTGTGTTCAACAAGTTATCACTTGCTACTTAGTACTTAGTAGTTGCAGACAATATTGTGATGGCAGAAAGCATGAAAGCAGAACTAGTCATCAAAATGTGAAGTACATGAATGCAGGAATCATCTCAGTTAGATATGCCCTTCATCTGGCCATTGTTGGCAAGTGCTTTGACAAATACATGTACTCCAAGTAACATGATCATAATTTGCAAGGCCATCTGACAAAATTTTCTACAAATTTGTTGAATAAAAAGCAAGGACATTAACAATAATAATTGTTAGAGTTTTCCAACAAATAATCCATGTAATCAAGCTGCACATTACCGAGGCAAAAAATCTGTGGTCACTTTTATTATTTTTAACACTAAAATGCCATTGGTCAATGTGCAAAACATTTGCTTGGGTGGCCTTGGTAGGAATAGTCCCACAGTGTAAAGCTAAACAGCAGTGAAGCTCATCAAATGGGTACGAAGTACATATTCCTCCATTGACTATATGCACATGTATGTACCTTGCCATAACGAATCCAAAAACACATCCTGTAATGTTGGCATAAAAACCAATCCAGCCAGCAGTATCCTAGAAAGCCAAGCAAACGTTGTTTAAAACAATTTTCTGCAAAATTATCTTTTTTTAAGCAGTTGATTTGACAATGTTCCACATCAACTTAGTCTATCAAGAAGAGATCCCCCCCCCCCTAACTAGGAAAAAGTACAGTGGAATTTCAGTGTAATACCGTATGGTTCATCAATATGCTAATCCTTCCATCCATCAATCAAAAATCAGCTAGTCCCTCACTCAGCCAGTCCCTCACTGATTCCCTTACTCAATCAGTCAGTGAAACACTGCCAAGGGTACATAAGGATTATTTATTTATTTTTTATTTTAATCTGTTGATCAGTCAGTCAATCAGCCAATCAGTCACTCAGTCAATCAGTAACGCAGTCACTCAGTTAATCAGTCACTCAGTCAATCCGTCAGTCTGTCAATCCGTCACTCAGTCACTCGCCCAATCAGTCAATCAGTCACTCAGCCAGCCAGTCAGTCTATCAGTCCGTCAGTCTGTCAGTCCATTGCTCCATCAATCCGTTGGTTCATCGGTCTGTCAGTTCATCAGTCTGTGATTAAGTCAGTCAGTGAGCCAGTCAGTCAGTCAGTCAGTTAATCAGTCTATCAGTCAGTCAGTCAGTCAGTCAGTCAATCAGTCGGTCAATCTGTCAGTCAGTCAGTCAGTTAGCTAGTCAGTCAGTAAGTCAGTCAATCAGTTGGTCAATCAGCCAGTCCGTCAGTCAGGTCAGTCTATCAGTCAATCAGCCAGTCAGGCAGTTCACCAGTTCAACCAATTTTATGGGAAATCAAAGAATATGCATCTCCAGTTGATTTGTGGCAATTAATTGATAAGGAGAAATTAGACGTAATTCAAGTTGAAACAAACACTAAATGCATCACTAGCAATTGAAAGTACCCTGTACTTACTTGTTTTAAGTTGAATGATAACAGGTTGACAGCTAAAACTCCACCCCATCCACTGAAAACACCTGTTCACAAAACAAAACAGCAAGAAAAAAAATAGAAATGTCTTGGGTGAAACTTCTGTAAGCTCCTGGCAGAATCAAGATAACAACTAAATGTGGTAATAAAACAAGACTTCATTGTCCCAGATAAGACTTACAGGCAACAGAAAAAATATTGACTTGATTTGCTCTAAGACAGGATTTATGTGTAGCTAACAGAATTGACTTGACCAATGTTAACTTCCTCTTTGATACAGAGTTTAAAAGTGAAATTAAAATTATCTGATCTACATGTATGAAAATTCTCTCTACCTACAGATAAATAGCACAGCAGGGCTAATATTAAGAAGCCAATGAAAAGGCTGTTTGAATTCTTTCAAATAGCTTGGAGTAATAGGTCTCATGTCAGAGTTGTCAGTTACAGAAACATCCAAACAAAAATTACATGTCTCCCTGAACTCTTTCTAAATCACTAGATTATAATTCAGTACCTGTTGTTGATCCATACAAAATGTTTAAATTCCAGAACTGACAGTTTCTACAATGACACAAGGAGGTGAAACAATTAGCTGCATCAAAATGCTAAAGCTAACTTAAAGATAAATAAAAAATAGCTTTAAGTTTTTTAAACAAATTTGAAGATCATGTGAACACATGAAACACAGTTAGTGATGATGATGATGATGATGATGATGATGATGATGACAAGGATGGTGATGATGATGACAAATGGTGATGAAGACCATGAAGATGATGACCATAAATTCTCTACAACTCTTTACACCAAGACATAATTAATAAAGTTTATTACTGAACATTAATTGCAACATGATCATAAATTACAGTAACATGGAGACTTACTTCATAAGCCTTTTTCCTCCCTCTATGTAGTCAACTTTCTTTTTTGCCGCAGAAAAGCTGGGTGGTTTAGGAGGCTTAGCTGGGAAATACACCAACACAAACAGAAACAACAGGGCCACTAGTCCAAACTCTGCAATCCAAAAAAAAAAATTTAACAAGAACAACATCAAAGCTTGGCTCGGCAAGATGTAGAGGCAAGATTTCAAGAAAGAAAGTTAAGTCTGAATTTGAATTTTGTAGCCCATCAGACTGTTGATGCTTAAATTATGAATCTCCGACCAGTTTCCCTCAGGCCTAAGTTTCCATAGCATGAAGCAACTAAAATTAATCTACATGTGTACTCTACCCTGGACCTACAACCCTTACCCAGCCATATTTAACTACAGATTATATTACATGTACATTGGTCCATGGCTAAAGTTGACTCAAAAATTGATACTATCTGCCCCCAGATTGTATTTGCTAATCTACTGCAGCAGCAAATCAACTGATAATCCTACAGAAGTAACATCATTCTTAATTATTACCACAAGGAACCATGCTGCTGCATTCTTTTAGTTCCAGGAGATGGGGGAAAAGGTTACTGCCAGCAAAATTTATGTGAGGGTGTACAATCCTCAATCTGCAATGTTCCCTACCTTACATGTATTTATGACCGGCCAGACCAAAACATTTTATATTCTTTTTTAAGACCTGACCCTTTTTAAGGGTTAAAAATTAATATCCTGTTTCAGACCTGTCTTATAATGAACTCGCTAGTTCAGACCACAGTTATTAAGGCAACGTTCATATGCTTTTGATAAGTGGGATAGCTTCCTGTAAAAGACAAACCCAATTCCAGAATAGAGTGCAAAAACCATACCCTATTTGAGACAAAACTGGCCCAAACTGATACCTTATATTTCTCACCAAAAGAGCTATAACATAATATGGCCTTTCAGCCTGTACATAACTATATAGTGCATTTATGGGAGTACCACCCCCACTGGTTTTCAGTACATCAGCTAGAGTGAAATCAAACTAAAACCATTCAGTGCCTTTATATGCTCACATACCAGTGTACATATATAACATTATATGTCTTCTTGCAGTGGACAGAGCTTCATCCCAAGACATTTCTGTGTAATAGTGAATGAAGAACAGACCAGGGTTACCTCAAAAAAGGTGTTAACTGATTAGAAAATAATACCCTCAATGAAGGTGTTACTCACACATGCTATAAAATAATATTAATTAAAATCACATCAAACAAGAGGTGTTGACCAATATCATAGTTTGTCAACTAATCAAACTGGGATTACCTCAAAAAAGTGTACTGATTAGAAAACAATACCCTCAGCAAAGGTGGGGCTCACACGCCAATAAATATTGATTAAAATCACAACAAGAGGTCTTCACCATTAATAGTTTGACAACTAGTCAAACTGCCAGACTTAATCCAGGTACTCAAATCACAGTTCCAAATGCATTAAGTCACATTTTAAAAGTTGTGCCAGCAGTTTCTCATCCAGTCACAAATAAAGCCAAAACCAGTAATGTGTCTCTCTTATGCATGTTTTTTTGGAGTAAGGTTTGAACCTGTTGAGCAGGTTAGAGGAATTACTATGTCCTTTGTGATTTACCAGTGGAGAGTAATAATATTATACAGTGAAAGCTCATCTTATAAGCCAAAATGGCTATTGTGTTATTAAGGCCACTTTGTTCTGGCCCAAACAAAAGCTCAGTGAGTCAGTTTGTTATTCAATAACCTCATTTATATGGCCATCCTGTTAAATTATGGCCACATTTTGTGGCATTGAAGACCATGATATTAACAGGGTTCCACTGTACTTTGATGATATTTTACACAATTCAATCTTCATGCATGGTTTGATAATCAAACTCAACTGTTCGTTGTGGTATTACTCCCAGCAGCAACACTGTCCGGAGCAGTGATGTTAACTGCAGGTGGATCTGCCACTTCAGATGGATTTAGAACAAAAGGACCAACACCAAATGATATCGATATTCCAACATAACTCGTTAATGATGAAATTGCTGTGGCTGTTGCTCTCTGATTAGGAGGAAACCATGTTGATGACACTAGTGGAGGAGCTCCCATAGCAACTGGTGCCGCAAGGTCAATAAGGAATTGGCCAGTGTGAATTAACCTAGAATGGCACGCACACAAATAAAATCAAATTTAAAGTGCCTGTACAGTTCTGTTATTTAACTAATCCAAAGTTTCAGACTTTCCGGTAAGGGATGTCAAGAGTGGACGAAATGGAGAAGGGGTGAGGGTATTGAACTTTCAGACTTGCAAAGATTGGGGGTACACAGGAAAAAAGTAGGAGCCGGAAATTAAAAATGATTAAGATCTGAAGTTTCGCCATTTTTGGCTCATAACAGACCTTGTCCATTTTTCTCTGAGTACAGTAACCTGGGTAGTAACCCTGCCCAAGGATCCACAAATGAACTCCAAGGAACTTTTACTGATGACCGTCCCATGTAGTTAAATCCCATCACCAGTCAATAGATTAGAGTCATATCAATCTATACTCATCAACATATCAGACTTTGCTACTCTTATTTAGTCCTTCCATAAGCATACAATTGCAAGCTAGGGGGTTATGGGGGCTGCAGTTCCCCTGTTTGCTATTGTGATTTTTAGGCAAAATACTCAACATGATTTGGGCAACAACACTTATGAGAAAACATTACAAAATAATGCCGTTGGAATGATTTTCAAACTCGTGACTTATGTTTCTAGTTAGGTACCTTATTTAGAGCTTTTTCTGTTAATAATTTTTTTGATTTTACTCAGATTGAGACTGTTTTTAGATTAAGACTGAATGACGGATTGATAATTGGATTAATTGATTGATTGATTGATTGAATGTGTATAAAAGGTTTAATTACAACTATTTTTGATATTACTGTGTGGCATGAAATTTTTGTGGGATCTAATTTTCATGAATTTTGCGGAGGTCCACAAAAATTAACTCCTGTGAGAACAAACTCCCACCCCCCAAAAATGTACTCTTTTATTTACTTGCTAAATGTCAATGAAATTGTTTGCAAGCAGCATTATATACAGCTTTCGTTTTTGTCACTTTCTAGTACCGTAAAAGAAATCTGTAAAAAATTATTCCCAGGAGTAATGCTTGAAATCCAAAAATTTTCGTGAAAATTAATCTCTGCAAAACTTGAAAAACCCAAAATCTGCAAAATTAAACTCCCACAAAAATTTCATGCCACATGGTATAGCAGTTTCATTAGCTGTGGGAATTGAGAAAGTTTTTGTTTTTAAGGCAATTTGAATGCATTTGCATCCCGATTTCAACATTCCTGCAATGTAGCATTGCATAAATTCTTCATGCAAGAAGGTTGACAACTGTTAACTATAAAATAATCATGATTCTATTTTACCATGTGGCTTGCTTTGGATCTGTTGTAATACACCGTAGTCCTGTTCCGGCAAACATCAGAGCAATTGTGACTAGCACTGAGATCCTAAGACCTGCAACAAGATAAAAAATAAAGATATTAAGTCTGCAAGACCAAATGAAATTTGACTAAACTTCTACTTGTGAGGCAGGTAAGTTTTAGAGGACAGTTGGGCACAGAACTTTATCAGCAGGGGATGATGATAAGGGAAGAAAAATGAAAGAACTCTTTATGATTATTAAGTTCCTGTCATTTTTCTTGCCTCATCACCTTTTTGCCCTCTCGCCATATTAAAAGCAAAGCTGTGACTTGACATCCCCCCCAAAAAAGTATGGATGAACATCAACTAAAACAAGACTGTAACTTTTTAAAACTCTTCAAAACAATCCATATCATAGATCACTCTAAATTATTAATTCTGCATTAACCAGCCAAGAGGCCATCAGACTAGAATCTACTTGGTTTCACTACCATGAATTAGCCACTAGGAGTGTCAATCAAGATGTCAATGGAGTTATGATGATTGGATTGTATCAATTGACAGTCAACTGCGGATGCCTTTAATTTTAGTACACACGATCCCTATTTACTTTTAACAAACCAATATAAAAAAGGGAAGCAAGCAAGGAAAGTAAGTTAGGTTTGCTGCACCTTTCAATAATGTTTTTTAAAGGTGCAGTAAACCTAACTTACTTTCCTTGCTTGCAGATTCTAAAATTCAAAGCTCAGCTGACAAGTGCATTTTTAGCTACCGCCAATCAAATGTTTGGTGGCTCCTTCCAGCGGTAAGCACGCGGTAATCAAATTGTTGAGAATAGTTGAGACAACAAAACAGTGCTTGGCAGTTGTCGGAAGCTGGGAGGAGCCGCTGAACATTTGATTGACGGTAGTGGAAAATGACTTTGTTTGTTGAGCTTTGAATTTTAGGGCCTGTTTACATGGAGCAAGGGTGCCCCGGCCAATTGGCTACCTGGCTAGAAGGGTTGACACATAGCCCGCCTTTAAATGCAACTCACCTAACTGGGACAGTGAGTGCGCTGCGTGACTTATCTTTCGAGCAGCTGCTAAGCACAACAACCAAATGGCCCACCAAAGAAACTTTTTTCATCTTATTTCTAATCAGCTTCCTGCACAGGCACAGGCCTGTTCTCTGTCTGAGACTCATCTATTACATTGACTTCTTCAGATTGACTGTCATTCTGTTCGGCAGATAACGCTGACTTATGGTAACTATGAAAAATTCACCTTGCGCTGCCATGTTCTTGTGGCTTATCTCACCTTGGATAGCCGGGATAGTCCGGCACCAACCGTTTACATGGTAAAAGCTATCCTGCCTGGCCAGGTGTCCCCGGCAAGTAGACAGGGTGCCCCGGGTAGGCGGGCTACCCTATCTACCATGTAAACACTTCAATGCATTTTCTAAAGAAATGTGTGAGAAGTAGTTGCTCGATTAGCTGGGGCACCCTCCCTCCATGTAAACAGGCCCTTAGAGTTCGCATGTTATTGAAACTTGCATTAAGAACAGGTGATGTCAGACCTGGTGCACATGTTTTGTTCTGCACGAGATTATGTTATGTGTCATCACTTTGACCTTTGACTGGCCTCCATCATTCAATGAATACCATGAGTTTGTCTTGCTTTCCACAAGAACAAGCACATTGGCATACAGGTACGCGCAAAAGAGCTGGAGCAATTAAAGCCGGCTCGATAAACTTGACTTTTTCTATCGCTCATGCAAATTAATAAGTTGTATTGCAGTCCTGGGAGGGGGCACTCCTGCGAAATTTGGATAGGGGTGTTCCGCAAAGGTTCTTGAACCCTAACCCTATTTAAGGACTAAGAAAGCAAAAACTGGTACCCTTTTTAAAGCCCAAATGTGCAAAATGACACCCCATTCAAGGCTATTAAGCCGCTGTTGCACAATCATTTCGTTAATACTTAAACGGATACATCTAATTTAAGAACAAATATTTGTTTAGGATGGCATTTTCACACTCCAGTATTTAGCTACCCTATCTAAGGACCACACTGGGAACACAGTAACAAAAGGGTTAAAAAAGATACCCTATACTATTTAACGACCGAGAACCTCAAAAACCATACCCTATTCCGCGGCACATATCAATATAGCCCATATATGGAAGTACCCTCCCCCCCCCCCCCGGGATTGCAGTCTATCAAAGCTCATGTTTTTTGATCCTTGCAGCTTGATAAACAACACTGCTGTGTCAATTATTAGATTAAATTAAGCTTAAAATGAGTTTCACCGAGTTTTCAGCCTTAAATTTAAACTAATAACCGCAAAGGTTATAAAATATTGTTTTGCATTATTAGCTAAACTGTACGACTGAAGCGGAACACGTCAAGGTTAGGGAATAGCGTGTTTAATTAGTAGTGCAATATCAAAGCTCAGTTTTTCTTCCACATAAATATCCTAGCATACCTTTGACGTCCATCAGCCACGAGAAAAACAAGAATGATACAATATAGGCTATCGGTCCCCAGTTTTCAAGCAAAGCGATCGTTCCGTCGCTCCAGCCGAACACGTCCTCTGCAGAACCCGTTATTGGACCCCACGTGTTCCACGCCGCCGCTTGAACACCAGCAATCAGAGAGAAGATTGTCAAGACGTACCATCTCCTCTTGTATATGGAGCAGGATTCTGTGACAGTTTCAGAGTGCTTTTTAGATTGTACAAAGCTCTGGCTCACAGATAAGATTCCGTCCGCCATGCTCTTTTAATTTTTTTAAATGCGAGTCACGTCTCGCCGGCACTCGTCCGCTTTCCGATGTTTCGGACTCGGGTAGGGTAGGGAAATACAAGCCAGGGCATCTTGGGGTCAGGAAGATTCACAACTATCCCGGCAACTAAAACAAATCTTTGCTTCAAGTCTAGGTGTTATGTTCACATACATGCGAGTTAGTCACATGTTCAGTGCCAGGCCTCAATCCTTGAGTCCTTTTATAAGTTTAGAACTATGGTGGCTTGCTTTACATATAGTATACTGCTTAGGGTTTTTCGGTTGCGGGATATTCGAGTAACAAATTAACAGGATACAGTGTATCTTGGGAGTTTTATGGGATGTGGGATAGTAATATCAGATAAAATGGGATATAGAGAAGGAAACACATTAATTTTTGCCATCTTCTCTGTACACTTAGGGACAGACAGCTGAAATACATGCCCTATTTTTATACCATTTGGTGCATTCTGAAACTAACAAATAGTAAATCCTTGCTATAAGTTTTTTAAAGACCGATTCGTATTGTTTTGGTTTACAGAAATAGTACAGCACAAGGCATGTAGATCATAGACAAATGGAAGTGCTCAGTACCACCTTCCCTTGAGTTCCCCCCCCCCCCCTCCCTCCACTGTGGTTGATTCTTAGGGTCCATATTCAAAGTACTGTTTTTTGTTTCACATGCTAAGGCTGGCAGTCATTTTTAGAGCCCAGAGCAGACTTAAATAAATTATCTTTATTTGTTGCAGAAGTTGATGAGTCAGTTTCATAAGGAAGTATGAATATTGAACTGGATTTTGCAGACGAGTTAGAAGTGAGCAGAAAGTTCAAATAAAAAGCACCTTCTGTATGGAAGTTAGGGCTACTTTCTGTCATTTAAGGATAAAGAGACTCTTTTTAATTGCACCTAGCCTACTGTGTAGCCATACCCTTCCCCCAGGGGGGCGTAGGGTATGCCTACATGGAATGGCACCTCTTTCGGTTTCCCCAGCCCCCTCCAACATTGTTCTTGCACTCAAGACAAATCTCCTTTCTCCACTTCTGTATGAGTGAAAAAGATGAATTCCTAGCCAAACAGTTTTTTCCAACAACTTCTTCAAACCATACTAGTCAAACTAGATATTCTGCCTTACCTTAAAAATCAATATTGACTTGCAAGAGGGTCATTCAACACAAGGTGATCAAAGATTAAATAAGTAAAGAACACCAGAAACCCACAATTTTCACCCATGGGATTCAACAAGTCTGGCAAAATTGTCCAAATAATTAAATTCCTGGCAAAAAATCAGTCAAAAACTTTATTCTTTACCTAAAATGATGGGATGCCGATCATGGTAACATCAACTCTGTATTTGAAAATCACGACTGCAAGAATCCCTAGTTAATAATTAACACAAATGCAATTTATTGTCCAAGAGAAGTCACAACTCAAGAAAATAATTACCAGAAGTCTATCACCTTATGCTTAAAGAAGTTCTCTTGAGCAACGTTCAGTGTTTATACAGGTAGATTTGAAGTCAAATCAATCATGAAGTTCAATATGTACAGGTTGGGTACATTCCAATCCGAGCTTTTCCAAAACACATGCATCATATTTCTTCTGAGTTGCCCTGCAATAGGCGAATTCCTGATTGTTGTAATCAAGACAAGTCCAGTGCTTCGTGAAAACATCGTTGCACTCCTCTTTAAGCTTCTTAAAGAACTCTAAAGCACACTTTGTGGCTTGCTTTCCTTCACCCAAGCACTTTCTCGGATCTTTGTACTCATATCGGCAGCCCATGAAGGTCTTGAAATCCTTGTCGCAGTATTGGCCTAGGTGGTGTGCACCTCCCATTAAAACAGCCGATGTGATTTCTAGTTCTTCGACATCTAAGTCCTCGAATCTTACGTCTTTTACACCACAAGCCATGTCTTCAAAAGACCACAACACTCAAAGCAAAGATCCAAGGTGGCGTCCCTCTAAAAACTACCGCTGGCCTTTGAATCTGTTTAATGTTCGAAATGCATTCTGGGTCAATTTCAAAGATGGCGGACGAGCAAGTTTGTCGAGTTTCGTCTTTTGAGAATGTCGGCGAGATTTTGAGTCTTTTATGGGGAGAAAACGTTAAGGAAGACATATTTGAAAGATGGTCTCAAGGTAAAACTTTCAAACGGTAGTAGTTTACATTGGTAATGAGGTATTCTGCAAATGAACATGCTGCCTTAAAATACGCGAAAGCTTTTATTGAAAACGAAAGCTCTAAACTAATTCAAGTGATTGAGTGGCTGGCTCATTGCTTTGATTTCTTAAATATTTGAAAAGTGAATTTTAATACTGGATTCTTTTTATTGCGTTAGCTTTCTGATTGAAAATACCAGGGGCGTAAATTTTTCTTTTTGCTTAAATCAACCCAGTGCGAGCTGCTGTCGGCGTGTTTGAACTTCGACTACTGTAGAGCCATATTAACAATGCCGTTTGTTGCCTTTGAACCTATCAAAACTAATGAAGGATTTTACAGTCCAATATTAACATTACCTTCAGCTAAAATATATATATTTAAAGACTGTATAATTGAATCAAATTTGACTAATAACAAGGGTGCAGTCAGTTGTCATGGTAATTACTGACTCTAACACTTTCCAAATGCAGTATTCAGTGTTTAACATGCATTAATATAATGTTATGGTGTCACTGATCTACTTATATATATATTGGCAGTGTATTTTCCAGTGATATTTAGCAAATTGTTTTGCTTCTTTCCTCTCCAAACCATTCTACTTCTCCTGGTCCCTTTATTCTTTCCTGCTGCTAACATGTTAGGCCTGTGTCTCACTCCTGTGGGTTATAAACTTCAACCTCATGCTGACTTATTCCAGCTGACCAAATCTCAACCCCATGGAAATTATTTGAACTATTGCCACCTGAACTTGCACATTTTCAAAAAACAAGTAGATTTGAACTGAAGGAAGAAAGAGTTAATGGTATACTTGCCTAAGTACGGTATTTGATTTTCAAGAGAAAAGTCTGGTGACTGTGTCTTGTTTGACGAAACATATCCTTCCTTCAAAAATCTTTGGAAGATTTTCAGGAAATATCCACACACATCTTCTACCATGATCAGGACTTGTCTGAAAATCCAAGCCTTCCTAAGGTTAAAATCTCATGCCAGTGATTGAGAAAAAGTTGGCAGTAATAGTCTGGAGTTGAGACAGGTGGTTAGTTTGAAAGGAATTTATAATGAAGGGGGTTTTCAGCCCTTGTAAGATAAGTTGTTACTTTTACCTTTCTGAAGGGCAATCATATTATTCTTGTTATCAAATGATTACTTGTGTTGTTACCTTTAGGTTTTATCTTTTCTACGGAGGAGCCAAGTGCTCTTATTCAGGAACAAGGAGGACCTTGTGCTATTATAGCATCTGTTCAGGTTAATAAATTTATGTTATTTGCTGGCTGGTAGGTCCGTACTTGAACTGCTACCCTGGGCCTGCAGCTTTGGGCAGCATTTTCAAGAAAAAGAAATAGATATGTAGGCATTCCACAGAACGCTTACCTGTCTTACATGTATGACTATATCACTCAATCCAATATACAGTTATACATGTTTAAAATGCAGAATGGCAAAATAGCACTTAAAAATAATGTGGGACATAGTTAACTCACACAGTTATTGAGAAGTAACCACTTTCATGACAGTGATATTTAGGCTGGGCTATGTGTTATTAAGGCTAGCCTGGGCATTATTTAGGCTAACCAGTGTTATTTAGGCTAACTATAGTTGCATTTTGTCATATAACCATTAGAGTTTTACAACAGCATTGTAAAACACAGTTAATGGAGCGTGACATGTTTAGCCTTAAGTTCTACTGTCACATTAGTTTGTTTTCATTGCGTAACACATACGAGACATGAATGTACATTCATACTTTGGTAAGTACATTTGTATTTCGGTGTCCATGTTGCAATACTGGCGGCTACATATATATCATTTGTTTTATATCGCTAAAAGTAACAGCTAACCCTATTCATGTCTCGCTAAAGCATTGAACAAGCTTTTTGTACTCCATGCTACACTAATCGCCATTGGTTTAGTTCTAGACATCTGTCTATGTATAAAGTGTTGGCATGGTCCAAAGTGCCAGTCTCTAAGCCCTTTTAGCTACTGTAAGGAGTACCTTTACGTTAGAAACATTTTTATTCCCACCCTACCCTCCCTTTGGAGGTTGTTGTAGTTGTTGCATTTAATAAAATTTGGGTTCACCTCTCGGTAATTGCTTTCGGTAAGTCTCGCAGCGACTTCCCCAAGCTTTATTCTTTCATGCTATGCTATGTTACGCTCTTTATCTGTCTTAATTCTTGTCCTATCCAGGACGTGCCGCAGATTCGGCTCGTAGTGCTGGGGAGATAAGGAGGCTTGAGCTTGTTTTACTGCCAACACTCTTTCCATTATCTAGCACGATGCTGGCCGGAGGTTCAGCTCATAGTGCAGTGGGGAGTTAAGCTTTTAGATCACGTTGATTTGCTTTTGTACCGGCCTACAATTTGTCCGATCAAGCGTGGGTCTTTAAGAGCACTGGGGAGATAAGTTTAGGTGTTTAGTCATGCTTTAAAATCGTCTGTCATGCCGATTGTGGAGTGGTGTTCCCCCCATTACGCCAAACATTTCTTCTGTTGTCTTGTTATTGTAGTCACTATTAATACTAATACACGAAGGAACTGTGACATTAATTTGCATTTTAAACACACCCTGTACACTTTGCATAAAATCAGTGCCGAGGAAAATGATTGGCAGAATTACAAGAGTGAGAAAAGACTGGCTTGGGAGTCTGAGACCTTAGAGTAACCAATTTTGAGTATGCATGTATGTATGTTTTTACATATATGTGTGAGATTTTTTGATTGTCAAAAGTTATCAAATAAATCATTGTAATGGCTCCTTTTATGCCAAGTCATGCATTCCAAAATAATCCTGGCAGTATTTGACTGAAAATTCCTTTTTTTAAATTTTCAGGCATATATTTTAAAAAATATTTTATTTGTAGAAGAAACACAAGCTCCTGATAACTGGAGGCAATTAACAGGTTGGTTTATATATAATGTTAATGTTAAATACTAAATTTTATAATGTCTTTCAGGTTAAAGATATTCAGTTCAGTTATATTAGGTACATGTACTATTGAATTGTTCCTGTACCTCTCAAATTACCATTAACAATTTATTATTGGACAACGTTGAGCAAAATATTGTGATTTGTCAGTGGCAAGTAGTGGAAAGTGGAGGCAAATAATTGATCTGCGAGACACTGACATATCACAATATTTTGCGATAACTGAGTTCAATAATTGTTTTATCATTCGATCACCAAGTTTATTTTCATATTTTAATCACTTCCTGGCAGCTCAGGGAAACGATCTGCCATTTTTCTCTCGAGGACATGGTTCCAGTTACGCATGAGCAGAATATTATTTGCCGCAAAACACGTTTAGACAGTACTACACATGAGCAGAACATTATTTGTACGCAGTTATTTGCAGGTCACGTGTGGGGCTCTTGGCCAATGGAGAGGAAGAAAAAATGCATTGAATGATAATATTACATTTATTATCCAACTGCACCTCGTAGAATACAAACAACACCCAAAATGAGTACAAATATCACACAGTATTTGTATTCTAGAGGACCGGTTAGACAGGTTTGTTTGCTGTTGACCAATCAGTAAGCTGGATTTCCCATGCCAATTCTGCTCCGCTTCACATACTTTTGTCACGCATTCCCCCTAAATAAATATGTGCGAAATTCGCCCACATGGACATAAAAATTTGGCGTGTTGGATAATAAATCTCTTATTAGATGTTTTATTGTGTAGTATTGCTGAGTATTTTTACTCGTTTGTATTTTGACTCGCCCTGCAGGCTCATAAAAATACTCAGCGATACTACACAACAAAACGTCTAATAAGATATATGTATGAGATGTCTAGCACTTCACTGAACAGGAGTAATTTTCCTATCTGAACTATCTTAGAAACCCAAACCAAGCTAGGACAGTGCTGCACTGAACACTGCAGTATTAATAACGCACAGTTGTCATTATACACAAGGGGGGAGGGATGAGGATATTGAGGGGGGCTCAGCAAATTTTTAGACACCTGAAAGGGGGGCTCTGAAAATTTTGGCCCAGGAGGGGGGCTCTGAAAATTTTTTATACTTCAAAACCAACACATGACATCATCAAACAGGTTGGATGGTTTTCAACTCAACCATTTTAATAATGACCTGTGCAACTCAGCTATATTACGTGGTTTACAGATATAACAAATGTAGTCTCAGTAATTATTACAGTCTTGTTCATCCTAAAAATGCTTTAGAAAATTTCAAAAATTAAAAAAAAGCTCAAACTTTTTAAAATAAAACCACATTGATTCAACAAGATTTCAAAATCTGCTAATGGGAACTGTCACAGTGAATATATTTAATACAGTCCAGCGTTTTTTTTCAGGGGAGCAAAGGGTTTGAAGGAGGAGTGGGGGCTCTGAAATTTTTTCGACTACCAAGGGGGGGGGGGGAGGGAGGGGGAGTCTCCTGAAAATTGAACTGCTAGCAAGGTGGACTGCTAAAATTTCAAGCTTTGAGTTTCAATATTTTCATCCTCCCCACCTTGAACAGGGGAGCAAAGGGATTGAAGGAGGAGTGGGGGCTCTGAAATTTTTTCGACTACCAAGGGGGGGGGGAGGGAGGGGGAGTCTCCTGAAAATTGAACTGCTAGCAAGGTGGACTGCTAAAATTTCAAGCTTTGAGTTTCAATATTTTCATCCTCCCCACCTTGAACTTTCCCTAGGTCACCAGTGATCCCCTAAATTATTGAATTTTAGGGCTGTTTTTAACTGAGTGTGCTAAAAGCGAACCAAGTTGTTCACTCTGGATTATCACTGAGTACCATCCAGACAATCCCGTGAAGCAGTCAAAACTTTTACGCAAATATGCATACCGGTAGGCCCTGCAAAGCACTGGAAAACATGTGCAACCAAGTCACTATTGATTTAGTTTTAATTGATTACTGATTTGACAGCAATGTGGCTCAAGAATTTTTGAGCCAATTGCTTAAAGGAGCCACGCCATGGTATGCACATCTTAAAAAGTTTTGCTTAAATTTTTCATCTTCATTGTTCGTAATCCCTGTTAATCTTCTCCATCCTAGCTTAACATCGTTGTAATATTATGGGTTATCATTATCTCTTTGGTGGTTTTCTATCTTTAGTAAACTGCTATGTTTTCAAATTTTCTTTTAAGTACAATGTAAGATGATTTTGAACATGGCCAAAATAAGTCAAAATGCCTTGACTGTGCTCCTTTAACATTATTAGTAATGCAAAACCAAAGCAAGTGCTAGTTATCTTCAACGTTCAAAACCACTGTCGTGTTAATTTCTTTTACAGTGTTACAAAAAAAGTATTTTTGATTTAAAAACAGAAAGTCTATAACATGGCACCTGGTTCTGTTAAATTCAACAGATGAGCAAGCAAGACAATTTCTTGTTTGCTCTCTTTGTGAGATGCTTAGCAATGTCAAATCTGAGACATTTACGCTGGTGTTTCTCAGGGATCACTTGGTCTTCACATCATGCATGACAGCTGAAAGAACAGATGCAGAAAACACAGAGGACCACACTTCATCCAACAGTCCAGGTTTGATCTGTTTCCGTTGACCTCTGCTGGAGTTCCAGAGTGTTCAACAAATTTGAACCCCTTATGCTTCAGAATTGTTTTTATTACTTATTATAAAATTGTGTTTCTACTTGTAACTAAGTTTCTTTTGAAAATTCAACTTTGCATAATATGTTTTCTTTTCACTAGAAGATTGAGCTTCAGTTGTTTGACTCTCTGACCATTTCATGTCAGTAGTAATTACATGTACATCAACTGTCAGAATACTGATTGTGCACTAACTAGATGTATAGCTCTTAAGTCATATCTTTGAGGAACCCATTGTATTTACACGTACATGTAGCAGTATATTGCTCTTGCACTTGCTCATGCAGTACAAGTTGATTTGACTACAGTATTTGTTAGATGATCTATAGTTTAAGTGTTAAAATGTGGGAGAGAGATTAATGTCAGTGAGTTGAAAAGTAAAAATCCTTGAAAGACAACTTACAATGATCTTTTAAAAATTGTTTGTGCTCAATTGTTTTGTAAAAATTTGGGTAACCTGGGAGAAATTTTTTGGAAAAATGATTCCCTCCCTCCCCCCTGCCCCCCCCCCCCCCCCACCCTTCTATGCAAAACATTGTCTATATGACTGTAGCTTCTTGTTGTACACATAGACAGGTCACTGGGAACAAAAACTTATAAATAATAAGGAAGGCATCACATATACACACTGCACACCTTTTTTCTCAGAGGCCATTTTGGTGCTTGTATTTCGCTCAATACAAATTGTATAATGTTCATCTCCCGGGGGGGGGGGGGGGGGACTTCCATATGAAACAGATGGGGATGCTCGTCGGAAATTTTGAATGTAACCCCTAAAGGAGACCAGGGCGTGGCTTAACCCTTTAATGCGCAAGGGGTCCCCCTTTGACGAGTAAAATCGTCTGGCGTTAGACAGAGTAAAATCTATAAGTCAACATTGCGCATTAAAGGTTTAAGGTTTTTGTGACCCCTAAAGGAGACCAATCTGGGCGTGGCTTAAGGTTTTTGTGACCCCTAAAGGAGACCAATCTGGGCGTGGCTTAAGGTTTTTGTGACCCCTAAAGGAGACTATCTGGGTGTGGCTTAAGGTTTTTGTGACCCCTAAAGGAGACCAATCTGGGTGTGGCTTAAGGTTTTTGTGACCCCTAAAGGAGACTATCTGGGCGTGGCTAAAGGTTTTTGTGACCCCTAAAGGAGACCAATCTGGGCGTGGCTTAAGGTTTTTGTGACCCCTAAAGGAGACCATCTGGGCGTGGCTTAAGGTTTTTGTGACCCCTAAAGGAGACTATCTGGGCGTGGCTTAAGGTTTTTGTGACCCCTAAAGGAGACCAATCTGGGCGTGGCTTAAGCAAATTTTGACCCCTAAAAGGAATTGTTTATGCAAAATATTGCATAAAATATTGGCGCTTTGCCCGGAACACCCTAAGCGAGACCAAAATCCAAAATTTACACCCCTAAGCGAGACGACGAGCATCCCCGCCTGTTTCATATGGGAGTCCCCCCCCCCCCCCGGGGTTCATCTGCTACCACTACTGCATTGTATTACACATTGAAGGAAGACTGACGTCCAGTATGTCATTTTTTGTCTTAGATTCCAGTTCTCCTGATTATCACAAGTCAGTCTGCACTCAAGAGCTTACTTCATTGTCTAGTGAAATGTTTCATTCAAAACTTTGGTACGTTCCTATGTTAGAAATCGCTTAAATGCACTATAATTGTAGTGGATCAAATAAAGGTTAAACTCTACGATCTACAGGTGGATCAGTCAAGGGATGATATAAATTTCTGTACATGTGAACTTGAATATATCTTGAATGCCAGGGGTTATGGGGACTGAAGACCCTTAGTTATTAGATCAACTAGAAACTGATTATAAACACCCTCATCCTCTTCTATGTAGTATGAAGAAAATTCAGACAATCAGTCTTTGAACTTGAATCCTTAACTCTCATGGATTTTAACATGGGCTCATTAATGGTTAGAACTTCTTATTGGTAAATATATAAAATTTGTACTCTGCCTAATTTATATGAAATGATAACTTCACTTACATATATTAAAAGTGTGTACTGCAGATTCCTTTTTATAAGTGGGCGTTTTATGTAAATGAAAACACTTATTGCCTTTTCTAGACTTCTTAAACTGACTTTTAGTTTGTATTTACAGTGAGGTTCAGTGTCGTACTTCTGAAGATGTCAGTCAAGTTATTAACAAGAATATTGCCATGTTAGAAGGAAGATTTGGTGTTCTCTTATTTCTCTATTCAATATTATTAACCAAGGTACAATTATTAAAATCTTGTGTTGAGTGATATTGTTTAGGACAACAGTAATTAAAAAAAACGAAAATGTATGACTACTAAAAATGAAAGGCCCACAATAAAGTTGGTACTGAACTTCTAAAATTAATTTTACAATGAGGGAAGGAAGTCCTTTCAGTCTTCAGTAGATTTGATTCTTTTGCACTTTTTTTAATTTTAAAAAGACTTGACATTGAATAGACACAAATAGCATTTCAACTAGTTGCAGTGAAAGAAATAATTTATAGATTTAGCTCCTGGGACAGGTTGTTCAAAGCCCAATTAAAGTAACCCAGGGTAAGCGAGAATTTTAATTTGAGTTTTGTAACTTTAACTATTGTTTGGCCTTCTATTTTTGAGTTTGAATAGTCTCAAATTACACAAAACAAAAGCAGTGAAAAAACATTTTTACACAAGAAACATTTTATACTTTAGTTATCTTTTAATCCTGGCTTGCATTAACCAGCTTCCAAACAACCCAGCCCTGTTTACAACCAGTTCATCTGACACAAGCAACAATCCAACCATAAACCAGCACTTGGTCAGGGGTCAATTTCAAAAACACACAAGACCTCAATGAGCTAAAGTTAGAAGAAACCTTGTTTTAACAGGTGTCCATTGACCATAACAGCGATGTCCAATATCAAATAAGGATGCTCTGTTATAAACCAAGCCTGTATGTCTCTGTTAACCTAATAGCTAGCTAGAGTATGCCGGCCAACTTGGGTAACTCCTGTGTCATGCGCCCATGAGCAATACCACTAGCCATGAGAAAATCAATTTATGGGTTTCCCTTTTCTTTCCTATATGGGTATGGGGCTCTGCTTGGCAGCCTTTGGGCCTTCGGAACTCGGCTATTATGCTTTCAATTGAAAGTTATATATATGAAAGATGTTTTTATTTTTTGTCAATAGGGTTTAGAAACTATTAAATTAGAAATGGAAGATGTTGGTGAGCCTCTGGTAGATGTAAATTTTGGTCATGGAAGGTATGAGTATACAAACTGTATTATGAAAATAGTTTTCTGCATTAGTAGAATTCTACTAGTATACTAATGCAAATGCTGTGATCTGATTGGCTGAGTCATTGCACACTATCATCCATTAGTGTGCAGTAGCTGGAGCTCGTCTGCGAAATGGTTAGTACGTTTTTTCGTTTTGCCAAAGTTTTGAAGGAAAATTTTGATTAAAACGGATAATTAAATTCCTGAGAAGACTTAACAAAGGGCATTTATGGTTTCTTAACTTTAAAAAAGTTTAATCATTGAAAAAAATGATGCCTGCCCATTTACAACTTTAATTTTGAATGCCAGTTCAATCTGAGCGATATTTTTAAGACACAAAGTTTAACAATATGTCAACAACTAACTGGAAACTGTTATTTGAAGTAAATTTTAGTAAGAATTCTACTGAAACAATTAGATTATTCGCTCTTGATCTCTATGAGGTGATAGCTGATTCGGCCTTGATCTTGAGCTCATAATCTAATTGTTAAATAGTTCCAGAAAATATCTATACCTTCCACATGGCAGGGTTTTTTAAAATTTTTTCTTTCAATTGGTTGTTTTTTAGAGAAATCCACCCCACCCCCAGGAAATTTCAATCACATTTAACATTGACTCACAATGTGCACAGTAACCCAAAGGCTTCAATATCAGATTTATCAGAAGGATCACAAAATAATGCGTTTCATTTCTAAATATAAGCTTAGTTTGTAACTGCTTTGGTTTAGACGTGATTTTGGTTTGGAATTTAGAATTGTGTTTGTCTCATACAACAAAAGAGACACGGTGACCAAAATTTGTGGAAAATTTCACAACAACACAATTTTCTTTATAATTTTATCAAGTATTCCCGACCAGTGTTTTTACTGTTGCCTTCATACATGTATTAATATATTCGTTATTTATTAGTAGTAAGACAAGTGTTATTTTCATCTTTAATTAGCCAAACTCTGATCAACCTGATGTTAACTGGATACAGTGTATCAAATGTGTGGGACTCATCAAAAACAATCTCAGGCTTGGGTAGGTACATCTAGCCACTAGAATCAACCCTAGTCAAGAATCCACCCTAGTTTAGCTTGTTCTTTGTTTAAAACGTCCACTTAATCCAAAGTTCAATATCAAGTTGACGTATTCTTTCAAAAGCTCTCACCCTAAAAAGTGAAAGTTTTGGAACAAAAATTAGTAAGAATTATCAGTGAAGTACAGATGAAGGCAAACGGCCATGGAAACCTGACATTTATTATAAACAGGTACCAGGTCAATTGACTGGCTGTGCGAATGATCTGGTTTGACCATCCTAGTGGACAGTTTTTCTTACAAAGAAGCTGAGATCCAATAGTTTTGCCCACCTGCAAAATTAAACCAGTTGTCCTTGTTCTGAAAACGGTAATGAAACCTCTGGAGCCCCCTTACGTTTTTGAAAACAAGATGGCCTTCCACATCAATTAATGGTGGTACATTTACTACCTGTTTTGTCAATGCAACAAATATCAAAATGTGAAAAGTAACTAAGTCTTTAACAGTAGTTGTAGTCAGGACTATTCTGGTTGGGACCATAAGAACTCAAGATAGCTGCTATATGATATGTTTAAATTTTGTTTTTCAGAGCTCAGGGGTATTCCTAAACAGTCTTCTATAGGATTTTTAACACTTTTAGAAGCTCACAGATACTGTGAAGTAAGCTGATTCAGAAAATCCTTGGTACCAGTATATCTTGTTTCTTTTAAATATTAAACATCTACATGTAACATTTATTTATAGTTTATTCTGCTATCGTTTAATTTACTCATTTTTAATGTTTTAAGATGAAAAGTCCGACCTGTAAATGACTATTTTATGGTCAGCTAACAAACTTTTTAACTGAAACTCCTAGATTTATGTTAACATTTTTTTTGTTTATATTTATATTTGACATAGTACATTTTTTTATTGAGTTATGCTTATTTGTAACAGGTTGGCAACTTTCTAAAATCTCCAGTGTTTCCAATATGGCTGCTTGGTAGTGAAACTCATCTAACAGTGTTCTTTTCTCAGGTAAGATCAAGTAATAACTCAAAAATATTATTAATTTTGTTGTGGGCACTAACAGGAGATGGATGTGGGAGCCACAAGACTTTGAAGACTGAAACTCTACAGCTGTACATAGTGGCCTATAAATCTTTCCGCCACACTGCATGTTGTTATGTTGCTCCAGTGAGCAGTCCCTGTTGGCCTTGTCAGATATGTTCAGGATTGAACACTAATGAGATTCAAATTCCTTATGATAATAAGCATCACAATAAGGTTGGTTTCCACTCGACGCAAACTCGACAGTACGGTTTTTTTAAATAGATGTTTTGGGTTTTGGAAGAAAAAAGATAAATAAACCGAAAAAAAAATTCGACAGACCTCGTATCAAACCGGTATCACGTCAAAACAAACACAAACGTAGCCCGTTCAGCGCCTTATCGCTTGTGCTAACGAAGCAGAGGTGAGAATTGTGGATCAATTATAGGGAAAAAAGCTTGTCTCGCTTTGAACAACTAGCAGCAAACTGGCGACGCTTCGGTGACTTCATTGTTTAGCGAAACAAAGGGTTTCTTTTGTTTTTCGTTCAACAAAAGATCTCCAAAAGATGCCGCTAGGAAAACTGAGTTTTTTTGCATACGTTATTTCTCGAAAACGAAGCGCAAATCAACAAAATCAATTACAGAACCATGTTCTTCATGTCAAAACAATTCAGTCTGCCGAAAATTAGCTCGATCCTGCAAAAAATGAAAATCGGCCAAAAAAGCGATATACGCCCTTTTTGCACGAAGGCCTTCAATTCAAAGTGTCCTCTTTGGTGAAATGTCACCAAAACCCACACAAATGACAATTCTGTCAAACATGAAGTGACATGAAAATGTCAAATAGCCTTTAGTTACCAAATATGAAGTACTAAATAAAATTAATTAAACAATACTTAAGTTCAATCCTGGACATAAGTGGGTTTTGTTAATAACTTGTCACCAACATAATAGGCCGTATTCATATTCTCAGTATTGGAGTGGTCAAAATAGCTTGCAACGAGGCTTATACAGAAAATCTTTTGAAATGCAAATGGGAGTAATCTCTGCCTGAGCCTCCATTCCAAGGTAGTTCTATTCCAATACATGTACCAAGAATACAAATATGGATTATTTGAATGTTTATTCCGTGTGTCTTTTTTGCTCAAAAGTGCCGGACATTTTGCGTGTGGTTTTCAACTGAATAGAAAAGTATCACCCTGTAATTTTTTTGCTGGTTTGCTCTTCGTTTTCTAGAAATAACGTACTATGCAAAATATCCTCCATTTTCCTGCGGCATCTTTTGGATATCTTTTGTTGCGTGAGAAACAAAAGAAGTCTTTTTTTTTTCAAAGAACAATGAAATCAGCTAATTGTCACTTTAATCGCTAGATGATGGAGCTGAAAGAAGTATTATAAACAGAAAAATTGTAAATAACTATTTAAAACAGTATGTAACTATTAATAATTAAGTATAATACATGATGGTATTATCACAAATGATCATAAACATCCTTTTTTTCAGGAAAGGAGTTTAACAGGATCTGAAAGTGAGAGAGAAAAGGGCTTGAGAGTTTTTAAATCTCGTGATCAACAGGGTAACGCTAAAAATACTGTGGCAGTCATAGTTTATACCATACATGTACAAAGTCATGCGACTATCGCTAAACATGATTCACAATTTAATTAGGCTTGATTACCAGCCACTGTTCGGGAAATTAGCCCACACCTCTCCCCCGAAGGCACGGCTGTACTCGTGAGGATTCTTTTGTTAGTCTTAACCAATCAGATAACTGCCCACAGATTTTTCCCAGGCATAAATTTTCTCTCCAGTTTGGATTGCAGCCCGTGATGGCAGACAATGTGGAATTGGTAAATCAAATGGTATACAAGAGAACTTCAGGGACAATTAAGATCAAAAGTTTAAAAATTCACAACAAGAAATGCTAGAAAATATTTGTCAATGGCCAAGATGTATTCATTTTTCAACCAACAATATGTATGAATCTTTGGGTTCCGGAACGTCAGATAATAAAGTCAACAAAGACCCAGATCAAGCTAAACAATGAGCTCAAGAGACAAAACAGTCAGGCTAATAGAAGTATTACATTTTATAAGGATAGCGACACCAGTCTCTGGCAAAGCCAGACAAAATTACTTTTTAAATGAGCTATATTGTGGGTAAAGCAAACTGAATAGCAAAACATATGTGACAAATTGCAGGGTATCAACTTAACGACAGAAACCATGCAGTCCAACATGTCACCTTTGACAGATTTTGACATGCATTCATGACCAGTTTGCTAAACCACAGTCGAATGGCACTGCTCTACTCACAAAACTAACTCTTCCATAGAATACAGCGCTCTTCTGCAGCAATAATGTAAAACAAAATATGCAATAACGGTCATTAATGCAAGTGCGGCCATAACACTACTATGGGACAAATTACTTTCAAAATGTACAATGTTCAGAGCTGTAGGTTGTAATCAGATAACATTTTCGGCAACCAGGAGTACCGCATGAATTAAATTATGAATCAACGTCACAGACACTGGTTTGCCGCTCGCGCGTCCAGGCGTTCTTTCGGGGAGGGTAGACCAGACATGAGAGAACGGCGGAAATCGAGCCTACAATTTAATTAGCAAGTGTATCATTAAATTAAGCCTGCCCAGCATTTGAAAATAAATTATTGCATTATGTTGCACACTCGACAAGTGAACTGCTCTTTGTTATTGCTTTGAACAGACAATGGCTTCATAGCAAGTGATCAACTTGGAAATGTTTTAGAAGATCTTGGACTTGTCTCTGATCCAGAATAGTAAGCCAATTTTATTTTGTGTACCATGAGCAACATTACAGAGCAAAGATGATGACAGCACCAAGGACAACGCCTAGCAAAAAAAGTATTTTTAATATAATTTTACTTTGAATTTCACAGTTATGTACTATTATCTATCGTCAGCCATGTAAAAACCTGCTCAGAAAAAATATATAATTCCAGCAAAAAAAATCAGGCAGCAAGGTTTGTTCTCCAAAATATGCAGAACTTGGTCTTGGTCATTTCTTGGTCTTTGGAAATTGTTCAAAGATTTAAAATACACATGCATCTATAGACATTGTTCTGTTAATATTTAAACCTTTTGGTTGGCACTGACATATTTGTTGTTGTTGTTGCTGTCATAGTTTGCTTGAGCTCCCTGTTTAGTTTACTGACTATTTTTAATGCCATTTTTTGCTTGAAACCAAAAAAGCTTCATTGTCATCATTCTGTATGTGTCACAAAACGACATGAAACAGTGGACTCATGTTATGAAATTGGTATTGGGTTTCAAAATGGTGGTAGAGTTTGCACCTGAATGTTGTTTAAATGTTACTGACAAGTGTATTTGGCCTCCATGTGGTTCAGAATCATTATAATGTCGAACGTCAGACTTTTTCCTTGCAAAGTGAGAGGGATTTTGAATTAGTTGTCAGTGAATGTAATCTCTACATTTTTACAGTCTTGTAACTCTATTTTTCACAAAAATTTTAATTTAAAAAACCCTGACCTGTGACCAATATTCTTCAATATGGCTCCAACAAGCTACAATCCCAGACAAAAGAGTCGGGACACAAAGTAAGTTCTCCCCTCCCCCACTTTCAATGTTGATAATCAGGTGATGTCTTCCCTTTTTGTTGAAAAAAATGCAATAATTTCCAACATTGATTAGGGGGGATGGGGGATACATGATACAGCTCAAGTGTCCCAACTACTCTTAGCCGGGATTGTAGGTAAATAAGTAGTCTATTATAATTTATGTATATCTTATATGGTACTCAAAAATGAAAAAAAACATGGCTTAATATGAAGCAATTTTGTGACACTGAAGCTATTTAAACTGCAAGAGCCAAAGGACTCGGAAGACCATGTCGATGGTCCATATGAAAAATCTGTCCAAGAAAGAACCAATCAGAACACTTGCAATGGATTTACCTCAAGACTACCTTGTCGTATAATTTATTTTATTTATTTTGATACGTTATGTTTTTTTTCAATACCAGTGTATCTTTTATGAAGGAACGTCTAGATCAAGATTCCGTGGGAATAATACTTCTGCAGAACTTTCTGAAAGAGTTCTTTCCCGGGGAGGTATGATGGAGTGTTAAATGTGCTAATATATTTTGTATAGAAGAGTTATATCGTCAGTCGAGCTAAGGTCATTATTTATAGAAACTTTAGTGATCTCATGACTGCTATCAAATACTAACAGGCCTCCTTAGGTAAGTATGAGATCATCAAATCTTTCAGGAAAAAATCAGCCGCCTTGTTGGTACTTAATTTTGTTGGTCTTTAATTTCAAGATTTTCGTGATTTTAGATAAATTGCGAAATTAAAGACCTGCAAATATAAATCCTTGCAAAATTGAACACCCATATAAAAAATTCAAATCACAGAAAAAGTGATTAGCATGTCAAAATATTTGACAAATGTTATACACTGTAAACTTTCAACTGGTTTTACCATCCAGGGTAAGTTCCATTTTGAATCTTCTGTTGTGAAACAACATTAATTAACTGCAAAGGTTGACTAGAGAATCAGGCTATCCTTATCTGAATATCAAAAATATCTAGATGTTTTAAAACGTTCAGAGTTTCAAAAATGCTTGAATCATGAAATTTAATGCCCACAAAATACTGTCTCACCAAATTTGTGAAATTAAGTGCAAAATTTAGCACCAATAAGGTAATTAACCCACTACTTACAGTAGATGCTAAAACTAGACTTTGTGGTCTTGAGCCTCTACACTGGACATATTTCATTAACTGGGACAAGTTAACAGTGAGATGTTTGAATATTATTGCAGGATTCATTTACAGATGAGGTCAAGCCATTTAAAGCTTTCCATTACAATGGACTTGGCATAAGAGAGGAAGATGGGACTAAAAAAGTAAGTGATAGTTATCATAAATATAAGAATTATTAAATTAGTTTTTCATTTCATTCATTTTCATTTTTTCCATTTATTTATTCGCCATAAGGGGTACAAGAGAGAGAAGAAAATGAAAAAAAAAAGTCTTACTGTTTACAATCTCATGGCGAGGAAGCCCAAAAGAAGCCAGCAGGCTTATAGAGAATGGGCTCCCTCAGATAAATAAATAGAACAGAATTTTAATTTTATGAGGAAAAATGGCAGAGCTACTGTAAGTTATAATTGTTATAATAGTTATAATTGTTGAGAGTGATAAGGTTGAAATAATGATGTTAATGCTTGTTGTCTCAGAATGTTCATGATA
Source organism: Catalaphyllia jardinei (assembly GCA_022496165.2). NCBI lineage: Eukaryota > Metazoa > Cnidaria > Anthozoa > Scleractinia > Caryophylliidae > Catalaphyllia > Catalaphyllia jardinei. The sequence goes on from CM042752.1 coordinate 24,032,383, forward strand.
GTCATTTTGGCTCAGGTTCCAGCACTTAGATTTTGATGGGTCGTTATAACCAGTCTCTTTATCTCTTGATGCCACAATCATGGCATCGAAAACCTGCCTAATTGGTGAACATGCCATTTTTGTAACACAATAGGTTACCTTAGCAACAGTATGACCTGCTAAAAACACCCTTACTTCAAGCTTTAAGCTATCAACTTTTGATAAGCATGATAAGACACAACTTTTGCAAAGTTTACAGTCTTCCCCGTGAAACCATGAACACCAGATAAAATTTCTGGAATGTGTATTGTTTCGCGACCAATCAGATGCGAGATGAAACCACAAAAGATAAGCAGGGATCAGTCAGGACTTGAAGCGAAACAATGAGCTGGCTTTTTCTTCTATGAGTAATCTTTAATTTCACTGTTTTCAAATACTGAAATTTTTCTTTCGCGATTTCAGCTTTGGTATCCCCAAAGAATAGATATAAATGAGATTTTACGGAAAAGCAATGTTAAATCAAGAAGACAGGATCAGACACAGCTAAACAGCGCATCTGAGAGCAAGAAAAAATGAGCCAATCACAAGCAATGCTCCTCTGCGTCGTGTTTGTTTCGAGTGCAGTTCAAAAGGTCATGCTAGTTTTTTGTAGCTGAGAACCTTTACCCATGATGCAAACCTGTACCGTTTTAAATTTTCACAATTTATACTCACCTTTAAGTCACTTTAGTAGCTTGGTTTTTTAACAGACGGAATCAAGTGACTGGTGTTGGTTTGTGGTAAAGATAAGCTTTTTCAGAGAGATAGAAAGGGAAAATTGGAGATTTCTTAAAGAAGAAAGGGCCAGCTCGTTGTTTCGTATCAAGTCATGACTGATCCCTGCTGCAGTTTGTCTGTTATCTTTTGCGGTTTCATCTCGCATCTGACTGGTCGCGAAACAATAAACATTCTTACTAGAAGTTTTCTCTGGTGTTCATGGTTTTACGGGAAAGACTATAAAAAAATTCTGTAGGTAGGGTTCAGAGCCATCTTAAATTTTTAATCTTCTGTGTTATTGTTCTCAAAGGTTATGTATACAGAAGTGCTTGCTTCAATAGAGCCATCAGACTTCAGTCACATAGCAGAGCAACAGATTGTATCTTGTTTGAAGACCAAGTGGTCAGGAATATGGTTAGAGTGGCAAGGAAAACATATACCATCATTGAACTGATGAAAGCTGGAACCACACAAGGAAGACAAGTCACATGTGTCATCATTTTCAAAAATTTATGTTTCAAGACAAGTTGGATTATACATGTAGATTGCATCACAACACTTACAGTGTAATTTATGTAGTGCATAACACACAGTTCACTTGTTATAGGTGTACCCCTCTTTTTCTTGACATCCACTTTATACAGCACTGAGCAGGGTGCAAACAATACCCTGGGGCAAGTGGATTTTCCAGTCAGGCCGGTGCATTCTGCCCTGCACTTGCCCAACAGGCAAGTGCAGTTTCTTGGCGAAATTCAAATTACAGATTAAAGTAATGTAAGATATTATTATGAAATTTTTGTGGCTGGCCGAGAATGACTTTTGCAGAGCTAGTGCATCATAGTCCTGTGACAGCACCTGGTGGGGTACTCCCAGAATAATCGGGGGGGGGGGGGGGGGGGTGTGCGGCCAGCTTCCCAAAACTCTAACCCTATTTATGACCAAAATCTGTGATTTTCCCTACCCTATTTATGACCTGACCAAAAATTTGAAAATTAACCCTATTTATGTCCTGAACCTTACATCAAAATCCTGTTTCAGACCTGCATATTTATAACTGGATCCCAAGTTCAGACCAATGTTATATTACCATAAACATAATTTGTGAAGGGCTTTTGTTGATTTTTCTTTTCAATAATGATGAAAAAGTAGTTTCTTGGCTTACCATATCAAGGCCAGAGTACAAAAACCATACCCTATTTATGACCAAAACAGCTGAAAAACCATACCCTTTGGCCTACACATACCTATATATAGCTCACATAAGGGAGTAACCTCCCCCAAACAGACACATCTAATGAAAACAGGAAAAGTAAACAAGATTGCAAATTAATACATTGTATTGTCTTCTTCATCAGCATTTTTCCCCAGAACTCACATGTTGCTGAAAAGAGTTTGAATGAATGATTTATTTTTCTGATACTGATAGGGACAAAAATCTTGCTAGAAGATGTGTAGACCCATTAAGACCTAAAAAATGTGACAGATCTCTCGACTGAAAAAAATACCAGCACCCTGTCCTGACACCTTGTTTCATTATATAAAAACAAGTGTTGTACTGGAAAATACACCACTTGTTAAATTCATACAAATCCACATCTAGGACTTGAAT
>CM042752.1:24034826-24045897 GCA_022496165.2 Catalaphyllia jardinei
ATCATATCATTTTCTACCAGCAGTCAAAGTTTTAAAAAAATATGTACACTCTTAAATAAGGTGTGTTTCCCTAGCACACCTTGTGAGTTTTCTAACACATCAAGGTGTGTAGTGGTGACACACCTTTTCACTGTTCTATTTCACGGTTTAAGAAAACACACCAATGCGTGTAAGGAAACACAAAAGGTGTGTCAGAATGATTGCACACCTTTGTGTTTACTGATAACACACCTTAAGATCGGTTTGAACACACCATAAATTAATGAGATGTAAATGTTCTTCAACTAGAGAAATCTTCCGGAGCTATCATAACACGTTCGTGGATTTTCGTTAAGTATACCACCCATCTGTCGGGTCCTAGAGTAAGATGGCGAACCCTTTGTTACAAGAGAATTTCAAATTTTACGTCAAGGGATGTAAATTGCTGTAAAGGAACCTGTAAGGTCATGTTATGATTTGACTGCCTTTCGACAACTTGCCTTTTCATTAAAACAGCCACGAAGTTGCGTTAAACGAGCACGACGACTCAGTCGCGAAGTCGTGAGAAACTTAAGTGACTAATAGGAAACCGCGGAAATGGACATTGAAGAAGTCTGTTCGATAACCTGTAACGTTTTTAACTTATTTGATTTTTCCTCAAGGTTACTTTTGAAACGAAATTGACTTTAAATGTGTTTCGAAACGACTTGCCAACCTCGTTCCCAGGGTTTCTCTTCTCTGCCTCCTAATGTCGTTTTCTCCTCAACGACATTAGGAGGCAGAGAAGAGAAACCCTGGGAACGAGGTTGACGACTTGCAACGAAATGAACGCCCTACGGGGACGAACGACCTTCAGCAGCATTCCGAGTGCCCGAACTTCAACAAGCACCGATCAGCGGCTTTCCAAATTAGATACCAGGTTCTCTCGGTTCTCGCGCCATTTTTGGCGTCCTTTTTGAAAGGTGTGAAAAGTCGTGTACCCGGAAGCTTTGTATCGATCTCTTGGTCCTTTTTTCACTGTTTAAAAACTCTACCTTGGCGGATAGAAATAATTTCACTTTTGCTTCTTCTCTGTGCACGATTTCAAGCAGTATTTGGTGGCATACATCCGGTGAAAACATCGATACATACGGAGGTACGAATCAACTACAACAGGTAAGCCATTGTTGTATTCCCGTGTGTCTTGTACGTAGAAGTAAGCTTAAGTTAAGCTTATATTTCCAGGTTTAAGTTCAGTTATAAAGTTTGCCTAAGATGAATGGAATTGCCTCTGACTGTAGATCGTTCGTTAAAAAGCAGAAGCTATTCATTGTGTTCACTGTTTTAGGAGTATTCCCATTAAAGCATTAAAGCAAAACAGCCTTTTTGCTGTATATATCATTCTGTAAGATTATCTACTATGCCTGAAGATCATTTCACTACTTGTCCTCCTCCTGAGCCATATGCTCTGACATTCAGTGCCTTCCATTCAATTTAGGCATGAACAGTCTTTGTCACACAACAGTTTGATTTATTACAGCAATGAGAATGATAGTGAATTAAACTGTTAAATCAAACTACAATGTAAAATTTACTGATTGATTTATTATATTTTTCCTTAGTACTGCAAGCTTGATTTGGTGATGTTTCCCAATATGGATTTAGACATAAACTTAGCTAACCTTCTATGTGTATTGTATTTTATTCATAGGAAAAAGTAAAATTGGCAGTGTTTCATGTCAAATCCCTGGCATACTAACTTGAAGAAAAAAATAGAGAAACTGTGAAGTAGAACCCTGGCTTACAAGATATCCACATGTATGTATTTATGACTATTTAGGGGGCCATGGGGACTTTTTAAGACTGAGCAACTGTAGATTTAATGTGACATTTTATTGCTATTTAGTGTCGTAGTACACAACTTGTGTGCAGCACTCATCAGATAAAATTGCCAAATGCGAATTTACATTATTACACTGGTTTAAAATACACATATAATGATTGGAAATATGATAGCTACAATACGTGAATGCTTTTACAAAACAACAGAAAGTTGGCGATTATAGATAAACGCTGTTACTTTTGTGTGACGAGAGGAGCTTTGAAAGTTAAAATTTAAAAATTAGTCAGGAAGAATTTGTTTGCATGTCTATTTGAAGTTATTGGTTCATTCTGTTTGTTTAGGTAGGTTTACAAAGGTACTTCTTCCAGAGGTAAAGGGTAAATTGATTTGAAGCAAGGTTATGTATGGGGCAGCTTGTTTTAAAATCTTTCAAGTGACTTTGAACTTGGAGGCTGTCCCATGTAACCCTGCTTTAAGTCGATGTAACCTGTACCTCTGGGAGAAGTATTTTATTTCTAAACCTGAATTAGCCCTCTGAGCAAACAGAATCAACTGACAACTTCACGTACAGCTGTAGACATCCAAACAAATAAAGCTTCTCTTGCTTCTTCTCTACTGTCTTATTTTTAAAGCTTCTCTTCTTTTACAGCCTTTCTTGTAACGTTGCCAACCTCAATTGACTACATGGCTGTTTCTGTAGACCTTGTCTGTTTTCATATTTACCTAAATTTATTTATCTGTATAGTTTTTGGTGTGTAATTTTTTTTAGCATGTATTTTCTTTTTCTCTCACTGGTTATCCTTGTCAGCCTTGATTAGCACTGCTACCTGCTAAGCCATGGGATTAAGGCTTAATTGAGAAGTAATCAATATTGGTGTTGTACATGTATTTCAATAGCAACAGAATTAATTTATAATTTCCAGCTTTCACAAAAAATGTGTTCGTATTTCCAATGGTGGTTACATGTGTGTAAAATTTTATCTGATGAGTGCTGCACACAAGTTGTGTAGTACAAAACTAAATAGTAATAAAATGCCAAGTCAAATCTACATTTGATCAGTTAATATATATTCATTATGACAGTGGCTTATTTTTGTTTCCATGCATGCATGTCACAACTTGTGGTTGTCTTCTCAAGCCACTGTTTTTAAACTATGGTATAATTTATCATGTAGGCAATGACTGGAATGATGTCTCAAGGCATTTTTATTGTGATAGCTAATGTATCTCTTCTCTCTTCTTTTCAGCTGAGGACACCAACAGACAAGCTGTTTAAGGACAAGCAACTTAAATACTGTTAATAATGAAAGTAAAGGAACTACAGCTGTACATGCATTTTGCACTATTACCATCTTGAGAAGTTAAGTTCACATATACTAGAAAACATGCAATCTTTCAAAATCTTTAACAGATTTTTGTCTGTTCATTGTTTCTATCCAAAAGAGATACTTCTGAGTTGTTTATTTTTTAACTTTTTAGTTTCACATGCAGATTGAAGTAGATTTTGAACTCCACATGTTAAGGTAAAACAGGCAACTTACATGCTTGTAGCTCTTTCAGCTATTTTTTTTAATAATTGAATGGCTTTGTACAAGACGGTCGTAAGTGCTTCCTACACTGTAGTATGAGAGTGGCATAAAATATTATAGTATTTTTTCTTCCAGTTTAAGTGTATAAACAGTTGAACTGTTTTGAAGGAAAAGAATGCGTAAAGCATGCAGTTGGGTGAACATGCATGGTTGCAAGGCAAGCTGTAATTAATGATGTTTTACAATGGAGATACTGCATGACCTTTTTAAAAAATGATGTAAGAATGGTTGAAGAAATTTTCTTTGATTTCCCAAAGACATTAAAGGTACAAGTCAAAACTTTGTGAAGTTATACAGGATGGGTATTTGAAAATTGTTGTATATAAATTGTTTTTAAAAGGGAAATAAACCATTTGTGGACAACTACTGATGTTTTGTGCAAAGAATTATGTAAACGTTATAGTTTGGGGTGAATTGTAAGGTGTGTTCTGAGAACACAACTAAAGGTGTGCTTTGCTACACATCAAGACGTGTAACAAAACACACCTTTTTGCAGAACACACCTGAAAGTGTGTGAAATTTAGGACAAGCACGAAACACAACTTAAGGTGTGTCTTGGGAACACACCAAGGTGTGTTCTGGTAACACATAAAAAGGTGTGTATAAATACACAACTCTACGTGTGTTGTTTTGAGGACAAAAAAGGTGTGTTGCAGTAACACACCTTATTTAAGAGTGTACGTGGGAAGGTTTTGGGCGCGAACGTCCTTAAGTGTGTCCACTAAAACAATTAGGCTACTCGCCCCAGTTGTGCCATTCACAGAAAACGTGCGCACGTGGTCTAAACGTTAAAGAGCTGGAACATGTGGTTTTTCTTGTTCCTTCCACCAGTTCATGTTTTCGCAGCGGTAACTGAGCTACGCATATGTTGTTGCCTGCACTGGTAACTGGAATATTCGTGATATCATAAACTTGTGTAAGCCGTAAATGTACTAACCTAGTTATAAACCATGTTGGCCTTATCTCCTAACTTTTCGCAATCCTTAAAAGAGAACCAGACTTGAAAGATGTTTTGTGGCGGGGGGAACAACAGAAGTGTAGTTATATGCTGGTCACAATCCGTCTGGATACTTTCCAATTAAGGCTACACGACCTCCGGATTAGATCTACCGTTACTCTTCCTCGTAGTTAGGAGGCAGAGTAACGGTAGATCTAATCCGGAGGTCGTGGGTTCAATTCCCACCGAGGTCAAAATTTTTTTTTTTCTCGTGTGGTTCCCCGATTCCCTTTACATGTACTAGGGCTAACGCCCAGTGGGTTATTCATGGGTTCAACTAGCACTTTAATTTACACTTCAGAGCAGCGCCGTAGCTAGTAACAGGCAAACCGAGGCACTTGCCTCGGTAATTTGTTTTTCGTTTTTATTGTTTGTAGTCGTCATAAACACCCTCAATACCTAGGAAGAGAATTTAACCACGGACACTGCCTCAGTCAAAATTCTTTCATGGACATTGCCTCAGTCTTCACTCTTTTCTGGCTACGGCTCTGCAGAGTTAATTCTCTGGTCCACCATTTACTTTCCAATTAGTGTAGTTTATATCTATCTACCCTTTTCCACAATGCAGCTCTTTGAAAATTGTTTGTTTTCCTTTTCATTTTAAACCTCAATTTTGACTTTCAGATGAGTGTGATCTCGTTGTGATAGTGCAGTAATGACTGTTACTTATTAGTCTTATTCCACTGTAGCCTGCGTAGCAGGCGCAAAGGGAGGGACGGGGTCAGGGGGAGGGGGTTTAGGAAGGCGGGAAAAGAGCGCTCCCTTATCCCTCCTCCCTCCCTTTCTCAATTTTTCCCCGTTTTCCCCAACCCCCTAATGCGCCTGCTACTTGTAAGCAGGCTAAATCCACTTCTGTTTAGCATTGTAGTATGTACGGTTGTTAACAAAATGGCGACCGCTTCTTTGCGTGTCTGGGGAGGACTTAGATAATTACCAGTCGACTAGTAAATTTACACTAGAACATTTTTAAATTATCGAAGATGATTTCTTCTCCGTACTGCGCAGTCTCAGTACGCTAATGTTTTCAAACATTTAAATCTCACTTGATGGAATACAAATCTATGTTAAATGTCTCTGAGGTCTTTCAAATTATTTTCCCGACAGTTTCAATAATTTTTATAGCTGGGAAGTTGTCTCATCAAGTGATATGAGAAAGAACGAAGCATAAAACTTCGGCCGATTTGCATCCACAATGGCGGTTAATTTATTTCATGTAAAAAGTTGTGAAATGTTTGCATTTTGTGATGTCTTACATGAAGCAAAATAAAAAACGCAAACAAGATTATCTTGTCCCATTCTCGTCCCCAGAGCACAGGATACTTCTGACCTGCGGCAGGGATCGAGAGCTCTTGTTTGACCCGATTTTCTGAGTGTGCGCAGAGTATTCGGTTCGCATTCTCAACCAATCAGATTTGCTAGATTTGACAGGAAGTCCGTGAATCGCGGACTTCCGGTGTTGGGCCAAACCAGAGCTCTCGTCAAGTACTTGGTGTATCCCTTATCATAGTGTATTTAGAACGTAGCATAGTATATTTATCCCTATTATAGTGTTTTAGATACACTATAATATCTGGAAGGGATACATGAAGTACTTAGGGAGCTCTCAATCCCTGCCACAGGTCAGAAGGATCGTGGGCTCTGGGGACGAGAATGATCTTGTCCATCTTCAATCCTCCATTTCCATGCGCGCGCATGGAAGTCTCGATCTCATAGTCTAATACACCATTTTGCTAATGATCAGTTCCTGCTGAATTGTGGGTAAATCCAGTCCTTTGTAGGGGGCAAACTGGCAAAATTACAATTTCAAATTATGTCCTAAACTAGCCGTTTGCCCCCACAAAGGACTGGATCTACCCACAATTCAAAAGGAAATGATCTTTAGCAAAATGGTGTATTGCTAATTGGACTAATGTAGTGCGACTGGGCTGCTTAAGTGACAGCGACTCATGCCATCGAGGTAAAGGTAGTTGTTGTTCTACAATGTTATTCGCTAAATATTTACTCTGATATAAACCATATACAAAGAAAAAAGTGTGTGTCTTTATTTAGCCCACCGCGCCTTCTGCGAGTTTTGTGTAGCAACCGCTAACAGAGTTAGGGGACGAAAACTTTGGTCTTGAGCACGAGAAAAGAGCGGGGTCACGCTCTAAATCCTGTTCTCCTTTCCTTAAGCTTCCTTTGTTACCCCTGCTACTTTGAGGGGTATCCAACGGTCTTTACGAGCATAAGTGAGCATGCGAGCCGTGCGTTTATTTTTGCGAGCGCAAGCAGTGATTAATGTTGTCTTGCTAGCAGGGAGCATCTTGAATTTTTTCCGTTAGCTGGAATCTCTCTTTTATTCCTGGTTTTATTATAAAGAAATTTTGTTTTGCGTCAAGTAATCTGGCTGACAACTGGCGCAAAGCAGGACAATAGTGACAGTAATATTCCTGGCCCCGGAAAAGTGGATAACGCTATCCAGCGGATAAATCACTATCCAGTGGATAGCGTGGTTTGTTTTGTTAACTCTTATCCGCTGGATAGTGATTCATTCGGTGGATAGCGTTATTCAGCCTTTGAACAACCGGGGCCTGATGTTTTTATGTCTCTAATTCGTCAGCAAAACCTATAAAGAAACATTTTTCCAGAAACATTCATTGCGCTTGAAATTTTGTCCAATGTTTCCCAATTTTGCCATTAACGAGAATCCGAGCATACGAGCAGTTCCAAAAGTTTTGCGAGCACGAGCAAGCGAGCACGCGTCTAATTTTTTCGAGCAATTCGACCGAAGGCCAAAGTTTGCGAGCACTGTTAAATCGAATTGGACCATTCGATACCCCTACTTAGGGTCTCCCGTCTTGCCAGCCCGGTTACCGGGACGAATTCTGTGGTCCATTCATATGGGAAATTTCAGCCCGGTCGATCGGGATGAAATCCAAGAAACAAAACCATGCCTCAGACAAACACGAGGTAAGGTGAGCAAATGCAAATGCAAATGCAAATGTGTACTTATATTTGAGCTTCCTGCTTAGAATAATGTTCGTAAAAAATATACTTTTACAAATTACAAGTTAATAATATGAGAATATTTAGCAGGAAATCTGAAGGCTGATGTAAATATTTTAGTCCTATTAAACTTGTGAGTCGGAACCTTGCGCCGTCACGCAACGTAGTTTGTACCGAGACCTGTTCAATCAGAATGGCATGGAATTTGTCACTGAAATATTTTTCTTTAAAACTCCGGTTGTTGATGAAAAAGGTTGGTTTTTAGAGGTTGAAAGTCAGCTAGGGAAATCATTTAAGGTATCTGTATAAAAGTTTATACGGCGTCGAACGCACTCTCATAATCTTTGATTACTGCTAGTAATTAAAATTCTTGCGGCGCTTCTGGTTACCAGTAATGTCATCTGATGACAATCATTTGCGGGCCCACATGACGCCTACGGCTCGTTACATTTCGCCACTTCTTTTAATTTTGGCCTTCCAACCTATGTGGTTTCACACTGTTGTCACAGAAGGGCATTATATGCTGTTTTCTACAAGAAAGTAGAGTAGAGCTGTTTGACCGAGTGGTGTGGCAAATGACATGTCAAAGGTCACACATGTGTTAGTGTGTATCGTGTTGACACCATATTTTTTCTTTTGCTAGTCCAGTTTGCTTTGCTTCATTTAAAAATTTAATTTTGTCTGGCTTCGCCAGAGATTAGTGTCGCTTTCTTTCAAGAAGACTACCGTGCACATCAACTTGCTTGAGCATTTTTTCTTGAGATCGATGTTTGCGTTTATCCCTCTCTTTGCTGACTTTGTTCGTTATCTGACATTCTGGCACCACATTATTCAGAGATTCTCGCGCATGAAGTCTTTTGACTATTTTTTGTGTTGTATATGCCGCTATGGAATAGATTAGGCATTATTTCATCAGTTGAAGGTATTTGGTTAGATGTCCCGCTAACGCGATCGCTCTTCATATCGCAGAGCTTCTTTCAGCTGAAATGTTAATTGATCGCAAGCCTGTAACGAGCTATTTTATGCATGTTAAGTTAATTTATATAGTTTAGTTTACATCTGGGTTCCCGGATGTGTTCGCTCGCTTCACTGCTTCCAAGATTAAATGTTGTGTTTAGAGGTTCTGGTGCTTCGTTGTCTTGTCTTAGCGAATACGTTACAAGCCCCACCACTCCATTGCAGGTATTCGCCATGAAATTTAAAGAACTCACCTAATGATTTAAAATGATGACAACAGCACTTTAAACAAACGCTTCGGTTTAATTAAAATTGGGATGGGGTGGAAATTGTTAAATAAATAAAATCAGAAAATATATCAGAAAATCAGAAAAAAAAGTTGCCGATGAATTTTTTTGAAACTTTCTCTGAATTTTCCCTACCAAGCACTGTTTCGAAAAATACAATAAAAAAGATAGGTCACCATTCTCGCAAAAGAGATATGATGGGCCAATCTTACCCCATACTCGTGCTTATCACGCGGTTATTCATCGATCCACTTTACATTTTGCGGTAGCTGGAAGCATAGGTTATCAAGTAATACTTAGGAGAAAACTTGACAGGGTGAAAGTCTCGAGCATATGGAACAATATATGAAATTTGTGGAACAAATCCCACCATTTAAGGACGGTGCCTACTTTTGTTAGTGCGCACACGTTCTGCGCATCACGCAAGCCATGGTTTAAGCGCGCGCTGAGGTTCATGTTAGGGAGCTTAAGCACGCACGTTTTTGACACGCGGACGGACCCCAGAGGTGAGCTATTTTCACTTTTAACTTGCCCTAACACCACTGCATTCACATTGCTAAGAATCTTTTCTCCATTAGAGATGAGTAGCATAAAAATCCGGGAGATAATACGATCCTAGCGTGTAGAATGTTATCTTCCGGTTGCCGTTCGCGTCTCAAAAAGGCGCGTGCTCCCTATTGACGCATTCAACTAAGCCACCAAGTACACGACTAAAATTATTTTTTTTTTACTGTGACCAAATCAATATTAATGAACCTGCACTTAAACCAGGAACACCAGAATAGCAGCATATCGCTAACCAATAAATGTTAACGTCTTTCTGCTGAAAACCTAGCTGTCATCTGTCGAAAATTACAGTGAAATCTAACTATAACCATGTACCTGCAGATGGCGTAGTGCGCGCGCAAAAATGCAAAAGTCTTACTGGGGAGGTGACAGGAAAAATGTAACCGTAAAAGTTTTCAAAAAAGATCAATAACTTTAAAAAAACGCGTGGTTGCCCCTACATTTTATGTTGCGAAAGGGAAGTGACAAGCCTGTTCAACATGTGATTAGTTTCTGGTCGTGAGCAAGAGGTATTTAGACTGTATTTTAGCTGAACCAGAGGAAGGCTAAAAGCGCTTTTGCAACGATTTTGTTATTAAAAACGTACCAAAAATGATTTTAGTGTTACCATTTGCCGTGTAGTTTAAAGTTCTTTGAAAATGTATTTGCCTTTCTGTATGTAGAGGCGAATTCTAAGAAAATCTGTGAGGAAATAACCTTTCCCTCTTTTTTCAGAAAAATGCTGATGTTAGCATTTTTGTTAAGATTCAAGGCTAATTATCTCGGAAAAATGCGTGGCTACCCCTATTTTTCTTTGTGGATTTTAATAGCCCTTGCAAAGGTCTAGTTTATCTGCGTGGTCCTAACCTGGTGCAAAAACCTTTGTATTTAGTAGGCACCGTCCTTAAAACGACGTGGAAGTAAAGCGTTCGTCGAGTCGTTGTTTTTGTGGTCATAATTTGCATCGTAGGTAACGGTTTTGTGCACGCTTGCAGCTATAATATCTTTTTCCCCTTCCGATAATTTTTTTTAATTTTGTTTTTAATTAAAGAGGATAACGTGCGCAGTATTATTATGCAATAAAAGATATAGGTCATCGTGCTCGTTTAAGAGTAAACGAGCGTTTATTTCGCTGTCGGGCCTTGCTTGTGGGAAATCTCTTACGTTGTGCACGTGTGCACATACTCATCTGTGCACGCGAAAATCGTGCGTAGTAGGGATGTGCAATGCAATACTCAGGAATCACCTCAACCTGCCTGGATCCGACTTGTCATAAAATGAACAACAAAAGAATCTTCTTGAGAAATATTCCCAGCTTTCAGTGTTTGTAGATCGTTGCAGATCTTAATTAGATAGTATGTAGTCTGTATGTAGTCTAAGTAGTCAGCCCGAGGAGTTTTCCAGCACAAGCATTCCTGTCGAATTTATAATTCTAAGAAAGTGGGGCCGAGGTTGCTTTGTCAACAGATAATGCGCCGTGCATTTCAACAATAGGGGGATTCATACTGACGTCATTGTTTACATTTTTGCTCATTTGCATACGGCTTTGCTTTCAAAAATAAACATGTTAGATATGAATTGACTCCAGGCAGCTAAAGAGCTAGTAAAACCTAATTCATGCTGAAATTCTTAGCTCTTTGTGTGTAATATTGAAGGAGAAATTGAACTGCAAAATTTCTGGGTGGCAAAAGCGCTAATGAGCTCATACATTCTTTGTTAAATTTTGAGTTTTTAAACCCGTGTCGCACAAAACGTATTCAATACATCAGGCTCATTTTCATTGGCAGAGTTAATCCTACTATGATCTTTCAATATTCAGAACTGATTTATTTGTAGCTCCTTCAATTCAGAAACTGAACTGCTTATGCTAATGAGGCAAATATTGTAAACAAGGATTCCCCTATACTAA
>CM042752.1:24057683-24105183 GCA_022496165.2 Catalaphyllia jardinei
AAAAAAAATCGGGGGTCACAGAACTAGTTTTAAAGATAAGGCATAGCACAGACCATAGCATTTTTAGGATTTCCAGTCATTCGAGGCGATTCTGGCCGGATTCATTACTATCCCCATATATTTAAGTTGAAGAATCTAAGTTATGTGTGTTTAACACAGCATATGTAGGCCTATTTGATAGAACTTTCCTACATATTAAAACAGCTAGAATTAGCCTTAAAAAATACAGCTTCTAAGTTACGCACACCTGTATCCACGTACTAATTCGACCCTATTTGAATAGTATATGAGAAATAATTAAAACTTCCCACGTATAGATTTTGCTTTTTAGTATAATGGAAAAAATCAGTAAATGAAGTGATCTGCCGAAAAAAACGTTGGGGTCAAAAGTATTCGCACACAAAGTTAACGCAAAGGTCATCAGCTCTATATTTTGTTGAGTTTTTGACTCTGTGCGCGAGCTTCAAAATGACGTGGCACGCCCGTGACCAATGAATAGCGTGCGCACTAGAGATACGCAGTAGCAATGGGCGCGAACGTTTGTTCTACCACCGAGAGAATACTAGGCAACAATAGGAGGACTACTATGAACATGCCGAGTGTCTAACAGTAAGATTATCTAGAGCACAATTCAAAAGTTGGATGAATTCGCCATCATAAGGTACAGAAATTGCAAAACTTGTCTAGTATTCAGAATTACTTTAACCAAACCAGACCACAGTACACATTTCATTTCACAATGACTTGTAATAACATGAGTTAACTGGTGTGTACGTACGGGTCTAAATGACCTTTAACCTCTTTGAAGACCTATGGTAAGGTCATTATATAAGCAAGGCACTTGATATTAGTGTCATGTAAAATCTTAGACAGACCTGCCCATCAAACACCCGCCCCCACCGATACCAATAACCATCTCATAAAATTCTGCAAATCAGATATAGAACCATTTTAATGAAGTCTGCAAATCAGTTAAAGATTAAATTTTAAGATGGTTGGCACAGTTTAAACTTTCTTCTCATCGTTTCCTTTTTTGTAGTTAATTGGGAAATCGATTGATACGGGCACACAGCTATTGACGCAATAGTCATTAAAATCCGGGGGATTTCATGTCCCTCAGGAAGTGAAGTTGATTATATCAGAACTTAATTCACCTCATACAGTTTACAAGTATTCCTTTCCTGAGTTGTGACATGGTCGTGGCTCACAATTCTCCCCTTTAAAGCACAGCGTTCATATTGTGTACCACATGGGGAAATAATCGTTTAATATATTTACCTCCTTCCGGCTGATTAGGTACAAAAAATCTCAGTTCTGAATATTGAGAATCGCACGATAAACTTTCCCAAGTAAATTAAGTCGGATGTATTGAATGCCTTTTTGTGCGACGCGGGTTAAAAACTCAATTTTACAGAGAATGTATGATCTCATAAGCGCTTTTGCCAGCCACAAATTTTGCAGATTTTACAACCAATTCTGAATCTGATTCTACCAAGAAAAGATTGTATTCTTAACTTCTTAATGGTAGTTGGTGTGAAAGAATTCCATAAGTAGGTTTTTTTTAAAAATATTACTTGAACTAGAATTTAACGCGAAGAGTTTGTAAGTATTAGCTACTTTATTAGCGACGTTTTGAAGAGCGTGGAAATGGCAACGGTCGGTAATTAGGGAAAACGAAGTAAAGTAAAATAAGGAAAGTATAGGTCGAGTATATTTTTGCTTTGGTGCTAAGTAAGTTTCAGGAAACGAGCAACACTTGTGCATGACATCTATTCAGCTTGAAAAAATGTTCCGTGCCGTGTTCCTTTCAAACAGCAACAATAAAGACCACATAAGATTACTGGAGGAAATGTCTACGAGAACCAGCAGACAGTACAAAAGATATCGGTTCTTGGATCTAGCCTGCAAGGAGTCCGTCAGGTACGGCCTGATGGCTTCTATTAGGTTTAGTGTTCTTTCAGTCTCCCAAGTAAGCCATGGTATCAGAGACTTTTTCAACATGAAGATACCTAACTATAGTGACCAGTTGAAGCAACGTTTCTTGCCATGTAACCTACCACTACTTCCAGTAATCATTTACAACTACCAATAAATCTCCAGTGCTTAGCAATAATATCGCACGGACTTCTCAAGTGTTACAGCTATCGTTAAAATCCTTAAATTTGTAAACATATAATTCGGTTTCCATGAAATGTTGTATGATTTGTTGAGTTTCAATTCGTGGAAATATCTAAGGGTGGAAATAAGATACGATAATTGCATCGTCACAATTATATCGGGCAGAACACCACCAGTGAAACTTCAAACACTCGAATTTAGTTTACTAGAAAAACTCCTTACATAGAGTCCTTATTCGCGGCAAAGTCTTTGCGTGAAGCATGTTGCAGTTTGATTTCTTCAGGATTGAGGTCTTTTTAAGATCAGCCTTACTTTACCCTCGTGTATGAACCATTCTTGTTCAACACTTATTCCTCGCAGAACTCGCAAATGCTGCCACTTCTGATGCCATGACCAACTGTTGGCTAAAAGAAGCTAAAAGAGCCGTTACGTCATAGTTTACATATCGCTAAAAGCTTAGCCTAGCGTTTTAAATTTAGTCGTTTGTAATCTGTGTCAATCTTCTCCATCCTTAGCCATCTTTGTTCCTTTATGGTTTATTATCATCCCTTTTGTGTTTGCCCATCTTAGTAAACTTCTATTTTCATTTTTCAGGCTTCAATTTACAGGTAATTCTGGATGTGGCAAAAGTAATTACAATACCATAACTGAACTCCTTCAAGTCCTCTTTCAGGTCTCTCGGCTTACAACTGGCTTTGTTGAAACAGGTGTTCACTCCATAAGGCATGCCGAATGCCTTCCTTCGTTTCTAGTCCCAAACCACGAATGCTGCATAGTGTTCCAGGAGCACGGATGGCCGAATTGTTACAGAAAGGTCACACGTTGAAGATCAAAGGTTCCTTGGGCTGTCTCGTGAGTTAAAGTTCGTATCTTGTTCTAACAGTTCTACGGCGCCAGGCGAAAAATACCGCTTACAGTTTGTTTCCACTCATCTCTAGACTGGGGATCATCGATCGAAGGGCAAATTGGAAACGTGACACTAACGCACAGCGTAATCAAAACGATCATTCGAAACTAGAGTCGGATTGACTTTTGGGAGAGAAAACGTATTTCATTTTTCATTACCTTGCACAAATTCTAAGTGTGACCTGGGCCGAAATATAATAACCGAAATGACCAATGACAAGTCTCGGCAATGTGACCGATATTTATACCCAATTTCTAGAAACGTTATGAAGTCAGAATGACTTTCTTGGTACACTTCCCACTAACAGATTTTAAACCCTTGGCCTTTGTCTTTTGGAGCGGTGGTTTTCGTTCCATGTCACCTGGCACTTTCTAATTTCTAAAGGTTTGACTTATTTCCGAAACCAGTAGACGTTTGGTAGTTCTGTTGGGCTAGCAATTTGCGGCATTACCCAGGAGTATATCAGTTCCCAGGTCTCATTATTGAGATTTTTATTACGACAAAACCAAAACTTGCGTTTCATTTTTGCATTCCTTTCAAACTATTTACTATCTGGAAAAATAAGGATTCAATCTGGCATAAAAACAGCGTACACCACTAATTTTCAAGCTGGGCTAAGTCAGTGCACTTTAACTAGGGGAACGCATTGAATATTGGTACATCAATTTAAAGCAACGCTCTGACGAAGTTCCTACCCTTGCGAGTGCTTAAAGCTGATACACTCTACTAGAAGCAAACACAACGTGACAACTCAGCTAAATATATTTTTATTTCCAAGAGATTTTAGTATAAAGTAACCTCCCACCCCTCACCCCTCCCATATTGTCCTCGAAATTGTTTTCGCACAAAAAAACCTTTTTCAACCAGTAGCCGTCGAGTAGGCGACTTTTGTAGCTTGCTTCTATGAAGCTTGTATTAAAAATATGCCAGCAATACAAGCATATCAATTAGCAAGAGATGCAAGGTTTCTTTAAGTAGAAATCCCCGACTTTACTATCGACTTCGAAATCATTGAGTAAACCTGACACCATTTCTAGGTTAAAAACTGACGCTTCGAGTGTCAGTCCTCAGGGTAAGAAAGACGCAATAGTTTTTTGTGGGTTTATGCATAAATGCACTAAGTATATTAAGGCAGGACAAATCTTGTTATGATAAGGTACACTGACAGCTGATAGGAAAGTAGTATTTCAAACACCGAAGAAGTGCTCCGGTAGGATTGCACTTATATGTAAAATGGAGGTTAACTAGTCAGTTGTTCAAAATGCAAATATTCCCCACAGTTGAGCATTCAAGGTGATAAAATTGACTCGAAAAGTATAATAATCATTTTAAGTTGCTTTACTACAAAGCCACTTACACTAACACAGATTTGACTTCAAGTAAGTTACAACACAGGCTCCGAGATGCTAAAACAGATCACAAAATAGAATTGTTTCGAATTGTTTCCACACTCTTTCTGCTAAAAGGTAAAAAGTTAGTAATTTATTAAATTAATGCTTACTTCTCTGAAAAGTGACGTACAAAGAACCATCTTAAACCTGTACTATAACCAAGATCTGTGATATCATAATTATTATTAAATTTTTGCATCGCTTGAAAATATTTCAGTTGATGTCATCGCTAAATCCTAAATCATCTTGTCATCTAAACGAATAACTGACTTGGTCACAAAGACATCTATTTTTCCGAATCGAAAACAAGGCATTCAAGTGTGCTAATATCACTGGTAATGCTCTTCAGCAATTAATGCAAATAATTTAGAAACCAGGTAAGTGCATTGAAAGCAATAAACAGTTACATGTTAGACTAAAATGATTCTAAACGAATCAGTAACCCTCTTAACGGTCGAGAAATTCACCCTAGAAAGATGGTAGGAATCATGACCTTCAGATCGTTAACTTATTCAAAACTACTACCAAAAGGCAAAGAATTCTGTGATAGCATCTAAATGGTTTAACACATAACCGTAAATGAATAGTTGAGATGTTAGTAAACAGTGATCTGAATGAAGTTATATAGCGCCACATCTTTTGTACCAGACTTCATATTACTATGTACAGACGTTGCTAAGTGTAAATTATTTACCACGGCAACAATAAATTTCACTATGAATAATAAGAGAAAATTCCTTATCCATGTCTGTTACAGACAAACGTTCTTACGTCTATATAATAGACAACACTTGTCAAGGAACATTTTATCGAATTGTTCACCGTATCTCAAAATAGGACCACCACTATACAGTGTATAAGCTACAAAAAGATGTCTTTTTATAAAAAAAAAAAACACTTCAAAAACAGACAACACTCAAAGTCCTTAAAAATAAGTAAGATTTCCCAAGAAAATAGTTTGCAAGAATAGGTTATTATTAATTAAGCGAGGTTACGCTTTCGTTCATAGAAACTACCAAGCCTTATAGAAAGCAGCAGTCATCTCATACATGAAAAATAATGCGAAGGGGAAGCAAGTTGATTCCAATTTTAGGAATCAAAGAAGCACACTCAAGTCTTGAAACGCAGCTCCCACACAAAGATAGCAGAATATTCTCCCCGTTAAACAGTTCTGATATGAAAGTAATGTAAGTTTAATTTTGTCTGAAGCAACAGATGGTAACGAAAATACCATTTCGAATATTTCGTTATCACCAAAGAAATAGCGTTGATATTATATCTACTGCACCATCAGTCGACAAAATGCCATTATGTACACAAAACCTCCAAAACACAAAAACTACATGAAAAACAGCTGCTTTAAAGAGCATTTTAACTATTTTGAGCAATTTATACTATCAAAATAATTGTAATAGGGTTAACTAATGAAAACTGTCAAACAGATATATCAATATTCTATATCAATATTTTGGTGCAAATAAATAATTTAAAATATATCAAGGTAGAAATCTTAGGGTATATGTAAGTACAAATATGAGTGTATGTATCTTTATGGGGCAATTGTATTGAAAGTGCCCATTTCTTAAACATTCTATATAAAAATTTTGGTGCAAATAAATATTATAAAATATATCAAGGTAGTAATCTTCAAGGTATCAATTATATAAGTACGAATATGTATAAATGAATGTTTATGAGGCGAATGCATTAAAAGTGCCCATTACCTGAAAGATACCAAATGCTATTTTTCCCAACCCTTATAAATTAGATTGATTAAATTACAAATTCATTCAATAATTTAAATACTACCAACCAAAAACTAAAAAAACATAATATGGTTAAGGCTGGTTTTGGCTTCATTGCCAGAAGAAATGACTAAAACTTATAACCTTGAATGAAAGTAAACAACCACTACTAAACAATTCAATGCACCTGAAAAGAATTGTTTCTTGTGCTCAGTTAAGAGGTTCCTGTATTAAAGATTTACTAATTATAGATTTAAGAAGATCATCTTCCTTCTTTTTAAGAAGAGAAGTGAATCTGATAGGTAGCTATGGTCAAAAATTGCAAAATGTTAGAACTATAAAAAACGTAGTATCCTAGAAAACAAAGCTATGTTTTGAATTTGTTTCACGCAGCGAACAAAACATTCTGGTAGCACTGACAGGCCGACATATGGCTGAGTTTTCTAGGATATCGTCAAGGCTGCAAAAGAAATGCAATAAGTACTGAAGAACTGTATTAACACCAAAAGACGTTTCAAGAGTTATTTTAAATATAATAAAAAAAAAACCACCCGAGTCATAAGCATAAGCCAGGTAAGCCATTACTTCTCCTATAGTTTTCATGACCTACTTCATAATGCTATTTAAAATTTTATGATTAAAACTTTATCATCTTTTCTCATTGAGCCATTAACTTTAAATACATTTATGCTGATATATTTCATGACCAGATAGATTAGAGTACCATACCCGCATAGGTTGAGATAAATTGAGATATTTGACATCTTTTGACCATGAAAATGAATTTCAGTGGCCAAATGATGCTAACAAGAAAAAAAAGTGATAAAATGACTAACTGGCATAAAGACAATATCGTAACGATATTGGTCATACTTTTCTGGCCATACCCTGCAAATGTATGGCTACAAAGCCATTAAATACCTGACAAACGTACATGCAACAGCAAAAGCATTGATTCATTTCTTGAAACCATTAACTTAATTAAACCATGTTGGCCTTTTTGAGGGTACGAAGGGTAAGAGTTAGAAGGTTTATGCCTCAATTATCATTCAGTACGGTAATCTTAAGGTTACAGTAATGTTAACTGCCAATGACACCCTTGCAGTTTTGGCCATAAACCTTCCTTGTTTTCTTTAATCTAATCCTTTTTTATCTTACTACAAACGTTAAGATCAATTTTTTCACAAGCAGCCTTGACATAAGATATGGACTGCACTACAATTACTTATCAAATACTTGTAAAAACCTGTTTCTGTCTGTGTACATGGTCCATGTTGTAGAGTCCTTGAAGTGAACCAGTCCCATATCCTACTTGATGCTTTTCACATGAAGTGTCCAGTTCTCACATTCCATGAACTATGAGATTAGCATCGCATGTTTGAAGAACATCCCTCGGTATTTCACTTAGTTTTCGGACATGCTTTCTTAAGTAAATGTTGTTGGAACTTGGCTAGGCACATGTAAGTAACTTGAAAAAAGCTGGTCCGTCTGTGCAAGCGTGCCTTAATATACGAAACTTACTTTATAGAAATGTTCAGTGGTACATACAACATCAACACAGCACAATACAGCACAACAAAACACAGCATAAAACCTGGCTATTCAAGTCATTCATTTCTACACAGTACAAGACCACATGAGTAGCAATCCTTCTTGTCTACATAAATCAGGGCACCAAAACTTCAGAATTTTCAAAACAGCCTCATCGGAGAAGAAACAATCAATATTACACCAAATTGTACATTACACTGTGGCTGGAGGCTTTGTTTGCCATGTTTTGCCATTAGAGAAAAGAAAGCTATTATTATCCATTCATATCTTTATTCCAAAAGGTTATGAGTACAAGATGAAATATGTAAGACTGGTTTGGTTGCATAATCACTACTTGTGTGATGGAGTAACTGAAGCTCAGCTATTCTCAAAGCTCTAGTTCACTCAGTTTGCCCTTTGGAGAACCATTGGGTGAGAGTACAATGTTAATATACAAGCCTTTCACAAAATGTCAGCTTTTGTAACTAAGATTCAGGTACAGTCACAGGTGTTAACTTACATCTCCCGTGAGCAGACACAGTCAAGTTTTCAGCCACACACGACACTATTGTCTAAACCATTAATAAGCTGACACCTGACATTTTTTTAAGTCTTAAAGGTGTCACTTACAAGATTCAAATGTCTATAGAGCATTTTCCAATGACTTCTGTTAAGCTTAAGAGGTCACACTACCAACCATAACCAGTAAGAACCTTGAGAAATAACCAAAAGTGGTTAAAATAATCTTGCTTAGTTTTAGTTGACCAAAACAAAACAGCTTCTGCACTATAATTTTGTTAGCATTTATAATCAGTCATTAAGCACTAAATAAAGCAGGTCTTCAAGGTCAAGTGAAAAGTGCTCTATAAAGTGTCTTCAGAAACAAGGAACTTGAGAATTTTATTGATTGACTGATTAATTCCAAATTCAAATTCCCTTTGACACAGCTCTATTGTACCTGAATCCCGCATAAAATTCCTCAGTATCAAAACACATTTAGTTATGGCCTAACTGGCCCTATAAAAAATCACAGTTAGCCCATAACTAAATGTGTTTTGATACTGAGGAGGAATTTTATGATGGTTTGAAATCGGGATTGTCAAATAGTTCTGGACAAAAACTGGAGATTACAATGCAACTTATAACACTTCATCACATAGCTAGCTACTCATAATATCACTGGTCTACTTCAAAGAGAAACTCAGCAATTCATATTTTCAACACATGGTACAATTGTTTGTAGCACATGATTACCTTAATTTTAACAGAAGAGTGATCATTAAGTACAGACAAATGTACCATGTGCCCAGAAATCTTGGGTGTTAAGCCTACTGGAAAGAGTAACTGGGTTAAATACTTGAACTCTGAACAATCCTATTTCAAGATAAACCTGGAAATGTGTTTTAATAGTGAAGTAATTTAAACTTGAAATTTTGGATGTGCAAGTATAAAAAGCCTTCTCAAGATGAGTTAGTTCTTAATATGTTATGTAAAAAAAACTTTGAAACATTTTTACTAAGCTCTTTTAAATCCAAATACAACAAGCACAAAAGAGGTTTACACAATGGAAAGCTATGAAAGATGAAGATGCCACACTTGCAGGTAGTGGCTCAAAATGGCAATAATCAAAGGAACATGTGAGCTTATCAAACAAAATGCTTTTGTTTAGGTTTGCTCTTGGCTGACATTTGTCTCTGGTTTCTTTAAATGAAATGATCTAGTTTAACTACTCACTTCCCATTTAAATAAACATGCATAAAATGTCACTAAATCATTAACGAACTACAAATATGTACAAGCTTTTCCCATTTGTCTTTGAAGTAAGAAACATTTGTGTACTCTTCATTTGACAGTGAAAAAATACAAATATTAGCAATGATGATTGTTGAGAGCAACATGTTCAAAACTATAGTATGACACATATTTGATAACGTTTAAAAACTATCCTAAAAGCCAGGTTTCATGACCACAAACAATGTACAATGCCACAAATACAACAACATGAAAAACCAAGCAGACCACAAACTGTAAAGCCTTGTGTCAAATTAAGATTTTAAAAATCACAGGAAGTCAACCGTCACTTGGCTATCATCAACCACAGTCCTGAAAAATTAAAAAAAAAATTAAAAAATTTTTTTTTAGAAAAATAAGTGTCAATCTTTCTTAAATTATTTTGCTAATGTTGGGCAAACAATATTGGTCTCCCCAGTTTACAAAGCAATCAAGGTCTCACAGTATTTGCATTAGACACAAGTACATATTGCACACCTATTTTTGTTAGCAAGGTTACATGTACCTATGAAATTTTCGGCGACAGGCCAGGGCATGCTCATTCTTCTCAAACGTCACCAGTGCCTTGTGCTTTGTTGTAGACATTTTCAGTTGCTATGGAGGAATGAAAAAAGTTACTTATAACTTTCGTTCTTTTGCCAAGGGTGGACTGATAACTGGCAGGAATATAATTTGCATTTCAAGTAACATGCAGGTTTACATTTGGAACTGTTGCTTGGTATGACAAGACAAGTATAAAATGGTAAAACTCTCTCGCACAAAACAAGTTGTAATAAACATCTCAAGTGAATTCTGACATGTGACACAAAGTTCTACTGATACTGGAAAAAGTGATATTGTTCTTAAAGGACTAAATCTAAGCTTTTCATCAAAAGAACAGTTTTTTTTTCTGGGGGGACCTTTTTTCAGTTGGATGAGGGGTTTTATCATAGTACTTATGGGTAGGTTTCCAAGGTTGTCAAAGGTTGATAGGCAGTTGATTTTGCCACCTTTTTCTAAAGAGTCTGACAAATAAATCAGCACATTACCCAGTCAAAATCACAAAGCAGATAGTAGTCTGCTTGCAGCCGGTTTTTTCTCTAGGGGTCACTTAGACACCCAAACTTAGAGAGTGTTTAGTCATCGTGAACGCAAAAGAGCAGTATGGCACTATGGCCGAATCGTCATCCCTGCAGAATTTCGAGACAAAAACAGACTGCCAGCAGTCTAAGCAGATAGCAATTTTTGCGAGCATTCAGCTTCTTTTGAAGGCCCTGGGTTTTCTATCTATGAAAATTCTATACCAACATATAAAAGTTGTGACAGTATCTACCTGAATTGGACCAATCCCCTGCAGAAGTTCCTTCAGTCTGCTTGGTGTTATGGCCTCAGGTAAGGAACCAATCACAACACGGTTTGAAGGCTTGCCACTACTTGATGCCTTGGTTACAACAACACGGTTCGCTTTTGAGTCAGGTGTGGAACTAGATGTCTTACTCTTACTTTCAGAAGGACCAACCACAATGCGCTGCAAAAGCAATCAAAATCATAATCATTATCATAATTAGCATAATCAAAATCACAATAATCATAAAAATCATTATCATAATCATATTATAGCAACCACAAAACTTTGAATTAGCGCCCCCCCTTGAATAAGCACCCCTCCTTTGTTTACGTGTAGATGATGTATTTAATAAATGATCATGTCAGGCTATGATTTGGAAAAAATTAAATAAGCATCCCCTGTCTTCTCCTAAATTTGAAATAAGCAGCCTGGGCGCTTCTTCAGGTACATGTATTTACGGTATTGTGCAATTACCAAGGCTTTTTGGAAGTACAAAATGTTATAATACTTTGCAAAAACCACACAAGGTATTTACTTGTAAACTAATATGAAAGGGAAGAAATCAAATTCTGACTGAGAATCCTGAAAGAGTGTTATACGCTGTAATTATCAATGCGACTTATTTTTGGTTGACACGACTTCTTCCTATACCATCCTATGTGAATTACAGTTTATGCACCATTAATGAGCAGTCAACTGATAATCCAGTGACTAGATTATGTGGACTGACCTTGGAGGAACTATTTTCAGAATGTCTTGACTCCCTGCTTTCCCGCCTGTGAGATGATCGATCTCTGCTTCGACTTCTTCTATGACCTTCCTTTGGCTTCTCTCTGTCCCTTGTTCTATCTCGCTCCCTCTCTTTTGGTTTGTCCCTGTCTCCCCTGTCTCCCCTGTCTCTATCTCTGTCTCTCTCTCGTGGTCTGTCATGACGTGTTTCGCGGGAGTCCCTTTGTTCACGTGGTTCTCGCTCTCTGGGTTTTTCTCTTTCGTTCTTCTCACGGTTCCTGTACGCTTCTCTGTTTCTGTCTGGTCGCTCTCTACCATAAATAATAGACCAGCAACAAAGTATGAAATTCTAACTACACTGGGGTATCTAAAAGATAGTAATGACATATTTTACATAGTGATTCATCTAGTCGTGCATTCAAGACTTACATTAAAACCTTTATTTCTTATAGTAGTGTCAAATCGTAGTGTGTAACCTAAAATCTGTCCTTGTATGCATCAAAGTCAAACTTTCACAAATCACGATGGATGTGTTCTTGACACTGTTGACATTCTAGAGACATGTCTGCTCCTACAATTTCTTAAACAGTTGCAGAACTAGTACACTGTAGTTTGTAAATCTTCCAACCCACATTAATTTTAGAACCACACCAATGTGAACCAATTGTTTCAAATTTCATGGTTTTGCTAGCTTCAATGAGACCTAATTTGACTACTTGAAAACAGGTTAAGGAAATCACAACCACTGATTTTGGATTCCTAAAATATTGTTTAAAACCCAGACTTGGCAAAAATCAACATCAATTTGTCCAAACCTGGTCCTCTCTCTTTCACGAGATCTGTCCGAAGGTCTTTCCTTGTCACGTTCCCTGCGGGTGTCCATCCGTCTTGGATTGGGGACTGGCTTAGCAGCACGAATAGGTGATCTTGGCTGAGGAGTACGTGGCGAGACAGATCTTGAAAACGATCTTGACCTGGAAGAAGACCTAAATAGGTATTTCAAGATGAATGTTATGAACTTTTCAATCAAGTTCAATTGATCCAAGTCTGAGAATTTGTCTATTTGACACTACTCAAGATACTGAAAACCTGTTTTGATTCCTACAAATGTGGTAGTTAAACACAGACATTGTTCTTTCGAGTGAATAACTTACCTGGATCGTGACCGTGATAATGATAAGGAGCGTGAACGAGTCCAAGACCTCCCAGGTGACCTAGAGTAAGAGCGTGATGCAGATCTTGATGGTGACCTCGAGGCACTGCTGAAGTCACTCTCTGCACTGTCGGCACTATAACGTCGACGCTTCTTCGCTTTGTGACTCTGAGGAGTGAAGTTTAAGCTTGACAATAAAGCCATTTAAAATTGATCACACCCAACACTAAATTTGTCAGGTAAATGGGGTAAACATTTATGTACTGTGTGTACATCAAACTCTGATCTGACTCAACCATTAGCTTTAATTTGTTTAGCTTTTCAACTCCAAACAGCCTTTTCTTCATAACTCACCTTTGCATGTTTATCCAGACCATATGTAGCAGCATAAGCTTCCCTTTGTTGTTGCATCAATTGCTGCCACTCTGCTCCATACATAGCAGCATAGTCATATGGATACTGCTGGCCATAGGGATACTGCTGTTGCCGAGCGGCTGCAGCTGCAGCAACTGCTGCAGCAGCTAATCCAGCACCTTGGGCTGCAGCCATTGCTGCAGCTGCTCCAGCTGCACTGTACCCTGGTGGAGGCATTCCAGCTCGCATTGCTGAATTAGCAGCTTCCATATTAGAAACTGTCACCCGATTACCAATGACAATTCTATCAGGTTCAGACATGGGTACCTCTGGATGTTGGTTCATTACTGGTGGTCGCATTCCAGGCTGCATGGCACCTGGATGCATTGGGCTTGGGCCTCCAGGAGGTACTGCTGTTGGAGGCATCCCAGGCGAAGGTCTCCTGGGCGGTATGGCTGGGTGCTGCTGTCCTGGTAAAGGGCTAGGTACCCCTGGTCCACTGCTGGGAGGTCCTGCACCTGGTGTTGGGGTGCGACCAGGTAATGGTCCACGAGGTGGTATCATGTTTGGTGTCCCTGGAGGAGGCCCCTAAAAAGATACATTATTGCAAAATAAAGCAGGTACCTTGAGCAATATCACAGGGTTCTTGTTACATGCTGGCTGCCAGCTGAAAACCCAGCTATTTTGATTTCTGAGCCACCTACTTTTTGTGAATTACTGCTTGTGTAAGTTATAAGGGGTAATAAAGGGAAAACACAGGTTTTTTAGGAACATCACAGAAACTTGACTGTCTTTGTCACAGGACAGTCGAGGCTGTAGCTAGAGAGGGGGGCATGGGATTTGGGTGTAGCGAATCAAAAGGTTGAGATAGCAGAAAGCAACTCATGATTTGTAAGATGACAACATGTTTTGATGTTACGAGCATTATCAATGATGGTGTAGTAAATGTTTTCAATGACACGAGCACTGTAGGATAAAAATTGAGAAAAATCTTTATACTTGCCCCTTAATATTCATGACTTTTGACACTTTGCAAAAGCCATTTTGAAAAGAAAATCTCCATGAGAATGTGCAAAATAGCATTTCACCTGGCCACTCAAAATTTTCCAGGGAGCATGCCCCCATACCTCCTTATAGACTTGTGCCATTCACTTAATTTTGAATCTTTATCAGTCGTCTACTTCATGAATTATATCCCGCCCATTTTATAAAGCTCAAATAGGTATAGACGTTTTCGTAGAGCACTACACCTCTATGCATTTATCATCGGTCACTTTGTACTGCCATGGTTACCAACGGTTTTTGGCCTGTTGTAGAAGTTTCCATTCAACCTTATACCGAACTCATTCGTTGACAATTGTTTCTACATAATAGACACTGCGGCCCAACAATTATCTAGGTAATAAACTATATGGCTTTATGGCTCTATAAACACACATTCTAGATAGTGAACTCTGCATCCCTACATTTCCACGGCTCTATGACTCAATGGCTCTACAGCTCTTTGACTCTACGACCACAGCTCTACTGCTCCACAATGACGCATTCTACATGACAAACTCTATGGCTCTATGACTCTATGACTCTACAGCTCTATGACCCTACGAGTCTAAGGCTGTAAGACTCTACAGTACTACAACTCTATGACTCTCCAGCTCTATGGTTCCACAGACCAAAAATTATTGGCAACCATGGTTACATGCCAAAGTACAAAGTGATCAGTGATAAAAGGGTAGATCCATAGCAT
Source organism: Catalaphyllia jardinei (assembly GCA_022496165.2). Lineage (NCBI taxonomy): Eukaryota > Metazoa > Cnidaria > Anthozoa > Scleractinia > Caryophylliidae > Catalaphyllia > Catalaphyllia jardinei. Next base: position 24,072,476 of record CM042752.1, read on the forward strand.
TCTACAAAAACTTCTACAGCAATAAGGGGTTCATAAAACAGGCACCAGTTGTCATGAACCAAGCCCTCTACTCTCTAACTTAACAAGAACTCCAGTATCTAGTGTATTTCTGATCAACCAGCAAATATCTCACCCTAGGTTGTGACATTGCATTGACACTAGGACCCATTCCACCATGAGGTGGCCTCATTTCATTTTCTGGAAAGTGGCCGGGACCAGATCTTGGACCATGTCCTTGTCCAGGACCTTGCCCTGGGCCTGGCATAGGACTAGGACCACCTGGGCCCATAGGTCTTGGGCCTGGTTCAGGTCCCATTCCAGCCCTGGGTCCTTGTTCTGGACCCATATGAGGAGCTCTGACTGGAGGTGGTCCTCGAGGTCCAAAATCTCCTCCAGGGCCTGGTGGAAAAGCACCCTCGGGGCGCATGGGACCAGCCTGGGAAACTGGCATAGGAGGTCCTGGCATTTCAGGTCTTGGAGGACCTGGATGTGGCCCTCGCATGGGTGGTGGACCTGATGATAAAAAGACAAAACAATGTAAGGCCATCTGCAAGTATATAATCCACACTACAACATAAAAGGTTATGACACAATGGCAAACTAGAATTTCACTTGCTATGGACAGAATTCTATATCTTTTGGGTAGGCCATCCCCTAACAAAGCATATTTACATCGCCTTGACTACTTGAAGGAATACTCAGACCCATTTTGTACAAAAAGGTTTCGGTTTCAATGTTCCTTACCGTCTGGCATTCCTCTTCCTCCTGGAGGAGGTCTGAAGTGCGGGTTGATATGGATATTCTTTCCCTGTGGTGGCCCTAGAAGAACATTCAGGCATTTGCCTATTAGTATGTTGACATATTGGAATGTGTAAGTGTACATTAGGACAAAGTGCAAGCAAAAAGAATGGCAAGCATAACATGAGATGTACTTAAAGTTCTGCTTTCACAGGGGTTCCCCGGTTACTTTGCACAGTACATCATTGATTGCCATCAACTTAGAATTTGGGTATATGTAGCTCATTGATTTGTGCTTGTCTTACAGCAGAGAGAAGGGCATTCAATTTCAAGCAAAAAGGACCCATTTCTTAGTTAATGTAGCATCCAACTCCAGTTGACCTCCACTCTTGGCCATCTCTCTAAAACGCCAAAGATTTCTCATCCCAACCATGCACTGATTATACCATATTAACCCGTGTATAACTGAACAGAAAATCAGCCCAAAAAATAGCACTTGAATTATACATAAGTCATACATAAAAAGCCAACTACAGAGGCACAGAACTAAAATCAGCATGAAAACTAAGGTAACCAAACCAGTTCAAACTGTGCAGTCAGCAAGCAAGACACTTCTTTGAGAACAGTGAATTTTGAAATCATATAATAAAATCAAATTGGTTTAAATTCAAACCTACTGGAGATGCTTGCAAGTGTACGTACATGCAGAGCAGACGTTATGAATTAGAAATTAAGAAAATCAGATTTTAGGCCTTAGAAATGACAGGTTGGCTTGCACAAGAGTTTGATTTATATAAAGATAAAAACGGTACATTAACCTCCGATTCAAACCTCCCAACAATGGCCAACACTATACAGCGGCCAGCAAATTCTGCTTCAGGGTGGCCACTGATATTTACCTGTATGACAAAGCTAATCACCAATAACACAGTAATCTTACTTGGGGGAAGGAATGATCCATCTGGTGGTCCAGACATTGGCCCAGGAAGTGGTCCATTAGGTCCTGGTGGGAAGCGTGGTCTGGGACCAAATCCAGGGCCATGATCCATCCCTGGACCAGGTCCAGGTCCCATTCCAGGTCTTGGGCCGTGCATGAAGGGATCTGGTCCTCTTGGAGGAAAGGGGGGATGCATTCCTGGTCGAATCATTCCTGGTGGTGGTGGTCCCCTACAATAAAACGTCAGAAATAACCATGAAGTGACTAATGTGCATTGATGTATTCACTTGATGGGAGGCTAGTGTCTATCACAAGAAACCCTCGAACCAAACTAAACATGTATCTTTTATCTTGTACATACATCATAGGTCCTCCTCTGCCACGACCTCTTCCAGCATCTCTCCTGTTCCAATTTCTGTCATCATATTTTTTGAAGTCCCTCTCTAACAATAAAGGAAAAATAAAGAAATCATGACCAAAATTAATCATTGTCAATGTCAGAGAGACAAACAAAAGTCCTTTAAAATTTTCAAACTACACAGTGCATTTGGAAACTTTTTCCCACTGAAGATACTACATGTAGTTGATGATCAAAATGATTTCACTGTCACAGCAAATATTGTTCCTGTATCAATATGCAAAATACACTTTTATAATGCAAGGATTATCAGCAACATTTCTAAAGAGGAATAAAATGGGCCAAAAATCTTTGAACAGGCATTCATTCATTCATTCTTCTTTCACATACTTTGTTCCTGTTTCTCAAACTTGTGTTGTTCTTTCGGCCGCTCAGACTTGAAACGTTGTCTTTCCTTTTTTCCTTCATCTTCACTGTCACTATCATTTTTTTCTTCCTTTTTACTTGAGCCAGCAGTAGGTTCCTTTTTCTCTTCAGCTGTAATGAAACACAATGTCTCCAGTCAAGCCTTGGGCATAAAATATTTGAAAATTCTAAATCTGCCATTCTGTTGAAAGTACTTACAGTGTACAGGTAACGAGTTAAGAGTAGCACCTCAGGTTATTGTGGACCTTCCAGGGCTGATTTTGTCTAAAATTCAAGACTACTTAATACAACTTAAGTTTATCTGAATTTTCTTTAAAAATTTCAAAAACTTATAACATGAATGAGTTATCCACAAAAAATGTGATTTTTTAACACAAGCCAATGATCTGCAAATTGTGATAAACCAATAAGAATGTGTCCAGCACTGAGTTGATTGGTAACAATTATTTTTGTGGTAGTCACATCTGCAGTCTTGTGCTTTGTTTCTTTGGTTTATACCTTTTTTGCAATTTCTCTCACATACAGATCTTAGCTTTTGTCTTATTATTTGTCTCTTAAATGATAGAATAGGTGATTTTGGATGGTCTTTGCATTTAAAAAATTGGAACGCAAGTGCAAATCTAAAGTGAATTTTGTCCTGATTACCAATGATATATGGTTTACAATTAGTTTTCTTTAAAAAAGCAGCATGCAAAAAAAATATTTTCCAGAGGGCACCTGAAGTTCTACAGTAACCTAAATCGTGTAGCACGACTTAAAATATTTATAGTGACTGTTGAACCTTTTTGTGGTGTCTTCTTGCTGTTCTCTGTGGAACCTTCAGACAGCCCTTTGATTTCTTTGTCAATTTCGTCCAACTCATCATCACCATGTATACTCACAGCATCCAAATCAACATTGTTTGCACTGCAAAATTACATAAAAACTCTGTTTAACAATGGCATATAAATTTCTGTCCATACATAATTACCAATTAGTAGAAATTTCTGGATGGAGAGGACAGATTGCATGGCCACGAGGTCAACTAGGAAGAAAGGAGGTTAAGGAAGGTAGAAAAGATTGATTAGTTTTCGACTTACCCATCACCTTCATCATCACTCTTCAACAAATTTTCCTAAAAAGGGTAAATAAATTCGACTATAAAACACTCTGAAGGAATACATGTAGACAACAGTTAATGGCAACATTTTAATGTTTGTTCAACATCATGTAAATCTTCCATTTTGAAGAAATGCAGATTAACGTTTGTTTCTTATGTGTTTTCAGGGTCCGAAATTGCAACCAGCTGGTCACCAACACGACTGAAAATTGGGGATCAGCGAGCAGAATTTTGAAGCTAGTCCTCAGTAGGCAACTAACTTTTAGCATCTTGCACCGGCGTTCTAAGAATTGACTGCGTTTCAAATCTAAAATCATTTTTTGTTTGGTATCAAGTAAGAAACTTATCTCTTGTCTCCTCAAAATTTTTAACTTCTGTAGAAAACATTTGAGATCATAACTCATGAAGGTAAGATTACTGTTAAATGACCCCCAAAACAGTTATAATCCACACAATGTATACCGCCAGCTATACCGTGGGTGCTTGACAGAAACACATGCTTTACGTTTAAGCAACATGGCTGCCTCCTTTGCGTGTGGCTTCTGGAATACTGTGCATTGATGGCATGTAAGAAGAAATGTATTTCTTTTCAGCGTTTAATTATGTTGCTTTGTATTAGTTCCCATTGTGACTATTATGCCTTGATATACCGCTCCTTGTGAATCTCGCACCACTTGACACCAACCAGTTTACTTTAGGCTGTTTTTCCGTTATTTCTTTTTTAATTTTGTTGTTTGCAATAGAGTTCTAAAGTGATGACGTCACAAAAATAAAATTTTTGAAATTATGGGATATGATGCCATATTCTCATAGAGCATGCTAAAAGACGTCCTCATCCCAAAAATTAGCTTTGAATTGCAATTCCCGGTAGAGATATAAGAGATCAAAGTTTGATGGCATTCCATACAAACCTTCAAAATTTGTTTCTGTTCCTTCAGTTTAGAACTGACTCAAAATTAGACATTTATATGGGGGAGTATCACATTTCAATCCTTCATAATTCAGCTGGGAATTACAATTAAGAGCTAAGTTTTGGCAAGGAACCTTTTTCAAGGATACTCCATTCGAAAATGGCGCCCAATCCCATAATTTCACAGATTTAATTTTTTGTGACGTCACACTTTAGAACTCTATAGCATGTGGCATTTTCTTATATTCTCCAGCTTGTGATCTGTATTCAGCATGTCTCAGATTCTTGTAAATAAACTTGATCATTGCTGGCAGCTCCCTCCAGTACTTGTTGTATTATTTGTCACCTCTACAAGTGCAGTACAGGTCAGAGATAAGCGGCCTACGCACACACAAAACACACGCACAATTTTTGCGGAAACGCGTGTTAAAAAACGCGTGCCTAAACACACGTATACGTGCAAATGCGCGCATTTGATGCATGTATTTCCTTTTGTTATTCACTCTCATACCTATGCTTTGTGTAGCATTCTTCTGCACAACAAAAAGCAAGACAAAAGGCAGCTCCTACAGACACCGCTAAAAATATCTCCACCGAGAAGCAAACAGCCAATTCGCATGTTGTTGGTGTACAGTCGCTCATTGACAAATGTCCAACTTTTACTCAGATATTTTTGTTATTTACTGAATGTAAACGAAAAGAATCCTAGTCATCGATTCTCTGTTATATCGCCTTGTGGTGTTGCTGTTTGAATCTCCTCTCTTTTGCCGGGTTAGCGAGGGACAAAGAAAAATAGTTACACAACTCACTGAAATTCTCATGCACGGCGTTACATTTTCAATCCCAAAACTGCGCAGAGTTTATTAAATTCAGCGATCAAATTGAAGTCTGTGATTTTGCAGGACTTTTTGACAAATGTGTGAACACTACAATGTCTGTGGTAGCTACATTTACCTGTGAACCGTAACAAACACAGAACATGTTGAGCTGAATAGCCAATGCCTGAAACATGTATACCACAAACAGCCATCAAAACTAACAACAAAATAACTACATTAGGCGAACAATAGGCTAACTCATAAAATAATACTAATGAATTTGCTTTCTGCGCGTATATCATGCGCGTGTCAAAGATGCAGAAGCGTGCGTATTTGACACGCAGGCACGTTTTATGCGCGTGTTTTGGGCCCAATATCTTTGACCTGTACTGTATTTGTAATAGACATGTTTTCTATTCGGTTGAGCAAAGCGAAATTGAATAGAAATGATATTATGTTCAGTCTCCAAACTTATTTGATGAAAACTCCATTTCAGCTAAATTGTAAGCTACACGATATTTTAATGCCTTTGCATAAAGAATATTTTCAGGCGAAAAAATGTCAAGGAAAAATTTTATTGACACTTTTTGGCGAACACATATTTCCATCTGAAAAAAATTCAGTCTCCAGATGCCACCTATCTAAAAAAGTTAATTTCGGACCCTGGTTTAATACACAGAAAAAACATAAATTTGTGCTGCACTTTTAACATGACTCTTTGCATGCCAATATTTTCAAACTGTATTCTGTTGCAAATTTTTATTATTGTTCTCTCTGCATTGAAGTCTGTTAGGAATTCTTAGTTTATATTAAAATTTATACTATTATTATTCAATCAATAGACAAATTTTGATATTATTTAATATTAAAATTCAACCTAACACAATAGACCTCAGCATGAGGCTATGGGGAATAAACCCCACAAACTCTGTAGTTATTCCCCAGAGCCTTCTACTGGGGTCTGCTATTTTAGGTTGAATTTGAAATTGGCCTATTGACTTCATCATGACATAAAGCAAATGTCCAAACCTCATCATACCTCATCAAGATCTTCCAAGTCATCTTCGGCCTTTTTTGACTAAAGATAAACAAAAAGGTTTGGCACCACTTAATAATGGGTTATTTTCTTGTCAACAGTTCTAGAAAGCTAAATATTTACATTTTATATATTTTGAACTTACCTTTTTGGCAGCTGGTCCTTTAGCTTCTCCATCAGCACCCTTGGAATTGTCCTTTCTAAAAATAAACAAATTTTACATGTAGCTTAACAACTAAAAAAAAATTACACATGTACACACATTATTCAGCTCACAAGGTAATATAATGTATCTTTATAAGTTAAACAACACAGAGACTTTTCCATTTAAGTGCACCTATAACACCAAAACTGTTTTTGTCTAACATGATAAGGTTTATTTTGTGGAGTAATTTGGTGCAATTTTTTTTCAATTTGGTTAGATCCTCAAATTTTTATGCCCCGTCAAAACCGAGTTTCAAACGGTTCACGACTACACATGGGGAATCTGTCCGCTGTCCCAGTGAGGTCTTTTATTTTGCACAAGTGTAGAAGCCATTTTGCCCCACAAGTTTTTTGCTGGGACTCCACAGTTGACAAATTTTTGTTTTTAGTAACAATGTCTTTTACTTCGGCGGATTCTGAAATGACTTTTGACTCAGAAGCAAGGCTGCTGCCTAACAGGAGCCCAGCATCCTGGGGCACCCAGGAAAGTCCTTTGGATGCCTAAATTTTAGCAGCAGCTCCCAAAACATTACCTGCCGGACTCCTAACTTTTTGGCTTTTGTCCTTCTGGGCTCCTTGAAATATTGCTAGGCAACAGCCTTGCAGAAGACTCCAAAATTTAATATATCGCTGAAGACATGAAGTAGGATTTAAAAAGATGATGACAAAGCTGATTTATTTTCTTACTAGTCTTTTACTGACCAGCCACCCAGTCTCTTGTCAACTAAAAATGGACAACCAAATACCAGGAGGTGGATGCTGGCAAAAATGTCAAACAAGCTCTGAAGGACAGACTAAAAGGCATTGATATGTACAAGTCAAAGAGTAATAAGATTGTAGCGCGTGACATGTGTTTACTATTTTCACGCCTTCTTCTATCTCGCATAATATACCTTTGTAATAACAGTCAAGTCCATTCACGTTCTTAAAATTATTTTAACTTTATGCATTCATGATGTACATCAACTGATTATCTCTTGACACAGTGTTTGTATTCTTTATGTGCAAGTGTGGAAATAATAAGTGTTGCTTCCCTTCAAGGATGAGCGAATGTTGTTGCAGTGAGTTAGAAGGTTGTCAAGACTCAAAGAAGAGTGATCATCCCTAAATAAAATTGGTATAACATGAAGCATAATACCTCCTGTAAGTTTGTTGAGTTGCTACATCCCCCTTACAATGCACCTGGCTGGCAATTTTTCAAATTACTTTCTCAGCCTTTCCCATAAAAAAAGTAAATGTACAACTAAAAAACCGTCATGTTCTCAATTTGACGCCACATCTGGCCCTCAACCCATGCCTTGTTAAACTTGGTAGCAAACCAAAATGGCAGCATTTGGACGTACTTTGACAGGGCATAACAATTTGAGGATTTAACCAAATCAAAAACTTTTTGCACCAAATTACTCCACAAAATAATCCTGATTATTTTAGCAAAAAAAATATTTGGTGTTAGGTGCACTTTAACACACAGTTGTGCAGCTTACACACACAATACAGCAAGGCTGCGGTCTGAGAAAAATTATGAGGAGCCTAAAGGTTCTTCACATGAAATCCCAGGTGTCCAGCACTTCAGTTTACATGAAAACAGTAACTTTTTCAGTCGCCCAAAGGCAAAAGTTAGGTGCCTGTGGCCCCCTGGAACCTTTAGAACACAGCCCTGAACTTTAATGATTCCATTTAGTGCCCAGGGCACTTATTTTCTTCATTGGTACATGTACCTCAAGGGTGTCCACTTATTCAGGACAGGGTGTTTACTTCTTTTTTTGAGAAACAAGTGAATGTTCCAAAAGGAACAGTAACAAATATTCGGCAAATGTTCAGTTAAAGTGCCTATGAAGTAAAAAATTATTGCTGCTTATTTGAAAGGCTTTTCAAAGTAAAGAAGAATGGGGTTTCCTTTTGGGAATATTTTTTTTCTTTTTAGAGATATTTATGTTTTTGTATTATGCAAATGAGGAAAGTGATGACGTCATAGGTGGTTCCACTAAAACAGTACAACACTCAATCAAGAATACCTCCAGCAGTCTTCTTCAAACTTGGCACCAGAAACGTACATCACAAAAGAAAACAGAATGACACCTACTACAGTATTGTGCAAAAGTAATGCAAGCGAAATGCACGAATTTCGTTCTTTGTTCCAGTGATTTTTCAACGAAAGTTCGCTCGAAAGAGTGGTGAGATCAGGAGCTTCCCAACTGTGTGGCCAGGGGCAATTCCACCTAAGCCGACTCGATCCTAGTCCCACATACTGGTCAAGTTTATTGTTGGTTCTTGCCTTGCTCTGATTGGTTTCCCTTCCTCCACAAAAACCAACACCTCCAAGGACCCTCATGAAAACCAGCTAAGGCTGATGTGACTTCATCTCTTAATATTGTAATCTAGTATCTTTTATCTAAGGAAACTTAGCACAATAAAACTACTATCCTTTAGACATACACCGTACATGTTTCACAACACAGATCTTTATCATGACACTTCAACACATCATCCACTGAAAACAGATTCTTACTTTGGCTTATCAGGTGTTACATTTTTCTTTTGTTTTAGTCCCTCTTTACTTGGTTGTCGCTGATGTTGCTGCTTCATAGGTCTCCTCCCCCTCCCCCTGTCGTTCCAGGGGGGTGGCCCATCATGAAGCTCTCCAGGAGGGAATCTTGGTCGCATGGGTCCTGGCATTCCCATTGGCCCATGGGGACCATGAGGGCCAGGCATGTGACCACGCATCATGGGCCCAAGGGGTCCACGTGGGTGTGGGCCTGGTGGACCCATCATCATAGGACCTGGTGGTCTTGGCATGGGACCTCCTGGGGGCATGCGAGGCCCATGTGGACCACCAGGGCCGAAAGGAGGGAATGGTTGTGGTCCATGATGTCTGAATGGTGGCCTGGGGCCTCGTCTTCCATGTTCTGAGTAAAAATAATTATTAATAGCTGTAAGTTTAAGGAATTCACTAAACTGTAAAAAAAAAATGTAAAAAAACATGAAGGCTTTACAATGACAATTACATCTTATAAACATGCTATTTCGGAGGGCAGTGCCTATACAGTCAAGTAGCTACCTTATACAAAAATACAGTACAGGTCAGAGATAAGCGGCCTACGCACCTGCAAAACGCACAAACAATTTTTGCGCACACGCATGTTAGAAAACGCGTGTCTAAACACCCGTAGGTGCGCATTTGTGCGCATTTGATGTGCGTATTTCCTTTTGTTATTCACTCTCATACCTATGCTTTGTGTGGCACTCTTCTGCACAACAAAAAGCAAGACAAAAGGCAGCTCCTACAGACACCGCTAAAAAAATATCTCCACCGAGAAGCAAACAGCTGATTCGCACCTTGTTGGTGTACAGTCGCTCACTGACAAATGTCCGACTTTTACTCAGATATTTTTGTTATGGACTGAATGTGAAGGAAAAGAATCCTAGCCATTGATTCTCTGTTATATCGACTTGTGGTGTTGCTGTTTGAATCTCCTCTCTTTTGCCGGGTTAGTAAGGAACAAAGAAAAATATTTACACAACTCACAGTGTTACATTTTCAATTCCAAAACTGTGCAGAGTTTAATTCAGCATTTGCAACATGTCTAACGTTTGTTTTGTTTCCCAGTGTAAATCGTGTCAAACCTTCCGTTTCTATCGTTCATTTTCATGTGGCTAAATATTATTTAGGCAAAGTTAAACGCGAGCGGAGTTGGCCAGTGGTCTCCGCCTTTGCAGTACGTGACCTACGGGGGGGCCTGTGGATTTTGCAGGGCCTCCTTTGGGCTCGTGGCCAGTGTTGCCTTTGCATTGTTGCTTTGCTCGCTGATCGTATTGGATCTATTGCTTACTATTGTCACGGCTCATTGCAAAGCGTTGCAGATTCTCGCTGGCTGTCTCCTTCTTCGTTGTTGCCTGCTTGCTCTAGTTTCTTTTGTCGTGATGCCCTTCACAAGGCCCACAAACAACAGCCTCTCGACCGGTCTGGACTCGGCGCTTCAATCTTCAAGCCCCTCGGCTTCTTCAAATGCTGACGTGCCCATTCCTCCTTCTTCGGCGAGCGATTCGTCACATCCAGCTGGCGGGCCGGACGTGCCGTCCCCTGCATTTCTTGCGTCCGTTGTGGCTGCGGTAAAACAGGCGTTGGCGGCCGAACAGTCGGCAACCAGTGGACAAGCCTCAGGCTCTCCAAGTACCAGCGTGGCTGGGGCAATTGGGGGCGTTCCCTCGACGCTTGCTTCGAGCCACCAAAGCCTGCAAAATCAAGCTTCAGCATTCGCTGCTTCTGGTGTAAGCTTCCCGCCAGTTCCTGCGCCGATCGCTGGACCCGTTCCACCTCCACAAGGTAGGCCAAACTTTCTTGTTCCATCGTTTGTGTCCACATTTTCTGCGCCGCTTGTGTCGTCTGTAGCTCCTTCGCCCTCGAGCGTCGCAACTGGCCTTTTCTCCAGCGTGCCCTCTTCACTGCCGGTCCCGACCTTGCCTGCCCTCCAGCAATCGTTCGTTTTACCTCCGGGTTATTCGCCAGTCCCACCGAAGCTGGTGACCCAGATCGTTACTAACAAGTTCGTTGAATTCTGCGACCTGCTCTCGAAAAACATTGAACAGTCACAACCAGACACCGATCCACAAGTGTACTTCGATGGGCGCTTGGTTTTAACCTCTGCCCCCAAAAAGTCCAAACGGCGTATCGAAGATATTAGCAGTTGGATGGAGGCCTTTTCAGTTTATTGCTGCGTGCTCACGGCCCACTTTCCGAACCGGGCGAAGGATGTGCTGCGGTACCAAATGCTGATCCTGCAGACCTACCGCCAGTTCACCGGTCGAGTTTGGTTGGCGTACGATCGAGCCTTCCGCGAGCATGCCGCGGCCACGAATCTGACCGATTGGTCGGAGGTGAATATCCAGCTCTTCAATTTCCATTCTGCTGGAGCCTCGGTTCGCGGCGACGCTATACATATCCCAAGCGAACCTCGTGGAGCTGCGTCCTCGAACATAATTTGCCGATCTTCGAATAATGGCCGATGCGTTGCTCCTGCGGCTGTTTGCCGTTTCACCCACAAGTGTTCGAGCTGCGACGGCCAGCATCGTGCTAGCGAGTGTTCCGTGAACCCCAGGAAGCAGAGTGGCAGTGCTGAGTCCAAACGCCCCCCTCCCTCTCCTCCGCGTTCCCGTAGCAAGTCCAGGCGTTCATGAACTATTTTTGACTGCGCTAGTTCTACTTTTTCCTTCTCGCCTTCAAGGGCGGAGGAGTGTGTGCTTTCGATAGGTCACGTATCCTTTAGCCTTCCGGCTGTTTTAATAGGTCTTGTTTGAATTTGCTTGTCTATTTAACCTGGTTACGTTGACGTTGTATCCAAGTGCCGTTCTCGTATCTTGTAGCCTTACTACTGTATCAATAGGTCTTGTTACAATTCGCTTGTCTAGTTAACTGGCTATTTCGATTTAGTATTCCCTTGCAGTTCACATGTCTTTTGCCTTCTTGCTGTATCAATAGGCCTTGTTAGAATCTGCTCGTCTAATTAAACTGGTTATTTTTCCTTAGTGTTCACCTGCTGTTCGCATATCTGTTTGGGGTTGTTTCAGGTTTGGCTGGGTGGGGGGGGGGGGGTGGAGGGATGGTTTTGCATCTAGCTATTTACCTTCCCTCACTGTATTTCCATTCTAGCATCTCTTCCCCCCGTTTCGGCAGTCACTCCATTACAATCAGAGCAGTTTGCTTGGGAGTTGCGGCGTCATCCCAACCGACAGCTGGTCCAATTCGTGCTCGAGGGGATTCGTCATGGGTTTAAATTAGGGTTTTGCCATACCCAACCTCTCAAACCAGCGAAGAAGAATAAACCGTCAGCAGTCCAGCATGCAGCTGTTATTGATGAGTACCTGGCGAACGAGGTGTCACGGGGTAGGGTGGCGGGCCCGTTCAACTCCCTTCCCCTACCTAACCTCCAAGTTAGCAGCTTCGGTGTTATTCCGAAGCGGGGGCAACCAGGGAAGTGGCGTCTTATTGTGGATCTCTCGTCGCCCGAGGGGTCTAGCGTTAATGATGGGATCAACCCAGAGGAATTCACCCTACACTACATTACGGTGGATCAGATAATCCACCTCGTTTCCCAGTTCGGAAAGGGGGCCTTAATGGCCAAGTTCGATGTTGAGTCAGCCTACCGCAATGTTCCTGTGCACCCGTCGGATCGCTATTTGCTGGGGATGAAATGGCGCAACCAATACTATGTGGATTTGGCTTTACCTTTTGGTCTGCGCTCGGCTCCATTTATATTTAACTCAATTGCTGATGTGGTGGAATGGATTCTCGTGCACTCCTATCACATCCCCGCACTGCTCCACTATTTAGATGACTTCATTACGGCTGGCCCTCCGGAGTCTCCGCAGTGCGCACACAATCTGGCGATCGCACTAGCAGTTTGTAAACAGCTAGGCCTGCCTCTCCATTCGGAAAAATGCGTGGGCCCTGCAACAGTGCTGGTCGTTCTGGGAATTGAGTTGGACTCCGTGAACCAGATTGCTCGCCTCCCTGCAGAAAAATTGTCAGCCTTGAAGGACATGATCCGCTTGTGGCTCCCGCGTCGGTGTTGCAACAGACGTGAACTGGAGTCCCTCATTGGCCATCTACACCACGCGGCAAAAGTGGTATGGCCCGGCAGGACCTTCCTCCGTCGCATGATTGACCTCTTGTGCTGCTTCCGCAAGAAGGACCACCCAATTCGCCTCAATAAGGAGTTTCACCTTGATCTGCGCTGGTGGCATCAGTTCATGTTGCAGTGGCATGGGGTTAGTTTCTGGCTCTTTCCTGGCCTGTCCCCCGAAGCTGATGTGGAAGTTTCGTCAGATGCGGCTGGATCGTTGGGCTATGGAGCGTTCTTAAAGGACTGTTGGTTCGCGGGGCCCTGGGCACCCTCACAGCAGCAGCAGTCCATCGCCTACAAGGAACTGTTCCCAGTAGTAATCGCCGCTCACGTTTGGGGCCACCATTGGTGCCGCAAGCACGTCCTGTTCCGCTCCGACAACGATGCCGTCGTCCACATTTTGAATTCCAGGACGTCTAAAGTTCCGTGCTTAATGCGGTTGCTTCGCAGTTTGCTATTTGCAGCGGCCTGCCATTGTTTTTCCTTTTCTGCCCAACACATTCCCGGCATTGCCAACCAGACTGCTGACGCCCTCTCTCGTTTTCGTTGGCAGGAATTCAGGCAGCTGGCCCCGCATGCTCGGCTTCAGCCAACTCCTATCCCTCCCGACCTGCTGGCGGATTTGACGTCTCAGCTCTAGAACAGCAGTGCTACTCCTTCCTGACTCATGGCTTGGCACCTTCAACACGACGTTCCTATGCTTCGGCCCAATCAAAGTTCATTTCCTTCTGCTGTCAGCTGGGCAAGTTGCACCCATCAGGATCCCCGTGCCCAACAGATGAATGGACACTATGCCTCTTTGTTACGTTTCTTGCTAGGACTCTGAAGCATTCGTCAATTAAAGTCTATCTGTCTGGAATTAGAGCTCTCCACATTGACCAGGGGTTCCTGGATCCGCTCACTGACTGTCTTCGCCTGCAGAGGGTGGTTCGTGGCATTAAGCGCTGCCAGGGAACTTCACCTTCCACTCGTCTGCCGATTACAGACGATTTGCTGCTGGTTATTTGGCGGTCTCTGGATCTTGGCTGTCCCAACCATCTGATGTTCTGGGCAGCCTGTTTGCTGGGATACTTTGGCTTTCTTCGTGCGTCTGAGTTCACAGTACCTAACCTTTCAACATTTTCTGCTTCCCTTCACTTAAGTGTTCAGGACATCGCTGTGGATTCTTCCTCGGCGCCTTCGTCGATGCGCATACGGATCAAAGGTTCCAAGACTGACCCATTCAGGAAGGGCTGCTTTATTCATATCGGGCTTGGCAGGCATCCACTCTGCGCAGTACAGGCCATGATGTCTTACCTTGCTTTACGGGGCGCTGCATCTGGCCCCTTGTTTTTGTTTACCAATGGGCAGCCTCTTACTCGCACGAGCTTGACAGATTGGCTCAGGCAGATTATGGCATCTGCCCAAATTCCAGGAAATTTCTCCTCGCACAGTTTTCGCATTGGAGCCGCCACGGTTGCTGCGCGTAATGGGGTCCCAGATCATCTCATCCAAACCTTGGGCCGCTAGTCTAGCAATGCCTACCAGCTTTACATCAGGACTCCAGCCGAATCTTTGGCGGCAGTCTCTCATAAGTTAGCCTTGTTGCCGTCCACAGTCTAAGGTGCAGCTCTATCCCTCAACTGATTCAACCTCAACCGCTTCTGCCCTGGTTTGCTCCCGCGGCATCCACCAGCCCTGCGTCAGGACTGTTCAGCCCACCTCAGCTTGTGACTCTGTCAGGTATGTTCATTGCTTTCCTAGCTTACTCTACAGCGAGAGTTTCTGTGGTGCTTGGGGTATTGTTTGGGTGATCGGAGGTACCAGGTCACCCTGTCGACGGGTCCCTCCGTTCTCCAAGCACCTGGAGACGGGTTCCGTGGGTGGTTCCCGCTTCCAGGGTTGCCATGGATACCTCCTCTCTGCTGCTTGCTTTTGGCCCCCCACTAACCTGTATGGCACCAGCTCCCAAGCTCATCATTAGCGATGAGTTTAAATGTGGCTAAATATTATTTAGGCAAAGTTAAACGCGAGCGGAGTTGGCCAGTGGTCTCCGCCTTTGCAGTACGTGACCTACGGGGGGACCCGTGGATTTTGCAGGGCCTCCTTTGGGCTCGTGGCCAGTGTTGCCTTTGCATTGTTGCTTTGCTCGCTGATCGTATTGGATCTATTGCTTACTATTGTCACGGCTCATTGCAAAGCGTTGCAGATTCTCGCTCCCTCTCCACCCTCCCTGCTGGGTGGCAGGCAGTATCGCCTGTGTTCTTGTTAGGTAAGTATTATCATAGGTAAGTATCTCCACTGAAGTTCTTCAGTGTGACGGTGTCGGTTAGTGGCTGCTGTAGGGTGGTTCCCGCTTCCAGGGTTGCCATGGATACCTCCTCTCTGCTGCTTGCTTTTGGCCCCCCCACTAACCTGTATGCCACCAGCTCCCAAGCTCATCATTAGCGATGAGTTTAACTGCTATCAAAGCACTTGAAGACGCCGGGTATTTGCGAGCGAATTGTACGTATGTCACGGCAAGACAAGCAACGCATTGACATGATATGTGTGATAATAACATTGCTATAATAACCAATTCTTTTGACGATTTCGCGACAGGAAGTTCCAAGTTTTTATATCTCTGGTTCTACAGAGCATAAGAAAGGGTTCACATTGTGAGGCATCCAACGTAAATATTGAGAGAGAAAATTGTTGCCATGTTCTTTCAAACAAGACACGCGAGTCATGTAATTTCGTAATGGGACGTTTAGAGTTTTTATGTCCTTGGTTCTTGAAGGCGTAAGCATAACACACAATGTAATTCAGCTTGAATAAGAGAGCATCAACTCCCTTTGATTGTGAAGATAACCAAATTAAAGTCTGCGATTTTGCAGGACTTTTTGACAAATGTGTGAACGCTACAATGCCTGTGGTAGCTACGTTTACCTGTGAACTGTAACAAACACAAAACATGTTGAGCTAAATAGCCAATGCCTGAAACATGTATACCACAAACAGCCATCAAAACTAACAACAAAATAACTACATTAGATGAACAATAGGCTAACAATAGGCTAACTCATAAATACTAATGAATTTGCTTTCTGCGCGTATCTCATGCGTGTGTCAAAGATGCACACGTGTGCGTGTTTGACACGCAGGCGCGTTTTATGCTTATATTCTGGGCCCAATATCTTCAACCTGTACTGTACTATTGATTAAAAACTTACCAAAGTCAACTCCGAGGCTTCCAAGTTCATCTGTCAAAAAAATAAAATATTAAACAAATAATGATTAGTATGAACATGTTCCACATAGTAAAAAAGTAATGACACTTAGATCATGCAGAACTTTATATACTCAGTGAAGCTGTGTCCAGTGGGGCACTTAGGCAGATAAACATGTTCATTTACCGGTATTCAGAATTAGCCAAAGCTTTTCAAAAAAGTAAAATGCCTTAATGGGGATGGACACTCCTGTACATAAAGGATGTATACAAATTTGCCTCCCTGAACATAGATACATTTGCTGAAAAGGTCCATTGATGACTTGCTTGACCTGGCCAGGGGTCAAAAAAAGTATTGTCAGGAAAGAGTAGATTTTTCTTTTTTTCTTATGGGCAAGTAACTTTTCAATCTCACACCTGATCGGTAAGGGATCAGGCAATTAAGTCATCTGACAACTAAATCATTACAAGAGCAAACTAAGACTTGTCAAGGGCAAGCAAAATTGGAGAGATACTTGTCCCACAGACAAGCTGGAATTCAAGTTTTCTTCAAACCCTGTTGGTAGTAGCATGGACAAATAAAATAAGAAACAGATTATTATTATTATTTCTGAATCTTAACATTTTGTTTATCTTGGCTATGATTCTACAAAGCAAGCAATAGATTGTTGCCGGCGAGCCCTAGCTAATCAGCAGCCTATTCTTTACAATAGCGAGAAAACCTTTGATGTCATGTTGTGTGACAGCTCAAGTTTTCGGTAAACTCACATATTCATGTTATTAAAATGCCTCATTTTCACTTTTACTGGTAACGTTTAAAGTGCCTATGAAATGAAATTTTAGCCTACTGTTTTATTCTAAATCACAGAAGTCTATGATCCTCGGATTCGTAATTTTCGAGTTAGGGCTTCGGACAAGCGTGTACGAACTTTTTCTTGAGCTTCAAGGTTGGTCAATTTGAGTCAAAATGTGTGACATTCCGTGCATGGTCAAAATATGCAAATTAGTACGGTTGACGTCATAAGGTGTGTAAAACCTTCAAGTCATCATAGCATCTGAGGGGAATAAGTGAAGGAGTGGGAAGTTTTTGTTACCAGAGGGCCTGTTTTAGCGAGCTGCAGAACACCACTTACACGGAAGGCACTGTCTTGCTTATATTTTCAAAAGACGAAGTCAGAAGACCAAATTGTTAGCGATTTGTTTGGATACACCGACCCAATTGCAAAGCGACGAATGCGTCCGTGTTGTTCCCTGCATTTTGAACAAAGTCTCTATCGATGGCTTTTCCACAGTGGAGATCATCTGTAATGGAGATGTCTTAATAGAGATTCAGTGGTGGTACTCTCGAGTCTTCACACGAACAGGAACAAACTGAAAGGGAGCGAAGATTTCAATTGAAATAATATTGGCCTCGCATCATTGTGATTTTGCAAGCACGCATGATTTCGGCTGATGATTTCTTGCAGACTTGTTATCAGAACATGTTCGCACGATAATCCTAATGTGAAAATGCAATAGCAAATATAGGGAAATTCATTTCAACAGAGCTTTTATAATGACTCAGAGCCGAAAAATATAACAAATCTGCGTTTGCCTCGGGTTGCTTCAAGACGTCTTAGGTAGGATCTATAGAGGGAGGGAGAAAGAAAGCGATCAGGAAAATAGTACACTGAAATCGAATCGTGTTTGGTTTGCCTTATAACTATAAACCAAATTTACCACTGAAGATGATTGAAAAGCCATTGGAGCAAAGCCGTTCGTTTTTAATACACTTGATGTCTGTGCGTGACAGTTTCGCAATACCAATCGGGAGTCACGTTGCAAAACTAGACACATTCAAATTAGGACATTGTAATGTATTGACGAAGAGTACACAAGACGACTTAAAGCAATCCGTGGTATAACACGGAATTGTTTTACTTTTCAGTCTGAGTTATCGATGCACCCAACGAGCGTGCAAGTATGGTCAAGTATTTATCAAGAACGAGCATGTGAACGGAGTGTCTTCAATGCAGTGAGAACTAGTCATGGATTCAATTAAATAATGAGAACTGACCATGGCAATGGATTTCTCCTCTCTAAGCAGGAAAGGGAAATACTGTTTGAAGCAACTAGGACGTGCGTTTGGTTGAAACTTGATGTTTGTAGCATGTGAGTGAGATTTGTAACACAACAGCGACACAAGTGGTTTATAAATCATCAGGTTAAATATTTTGCCAAAGCGAACAGCGCTTTCACCATTTTCTTACTTAGAAGGCATGGCAGATTTATAGTTTACCAATTTAAGACTGTTTCCTTGTTTTCGCATCAAGGTTCTAAGGTCACAAAGCGTACACCATCTTCTTCGTTCTCGTCTTCCTCCGTCACGTCTCCTTTCTACACGACCCAACTTGCTAGCACTGAACGATCGAATTAAAAGAGCCTTCCTCTTCTACCGCTAACTGCAGTGACTCAACATCACATGAATATCATGTGTTACTGGATAATTCATCATCTGATGACTTTTTCCACTGAATAAAACCGCCAAAAAGATGGCTCAGTGAGGGCTAACTTTGTAGGAAATACACTGACTCAAAGTGAAGCAATCGAAACTTACACACCTTATGACGTCACTAGTTCCAGGCCTCGGAGAACAACAATTGTTTTTTTGGCCAATTTTGGAGGGATAGAAAAATTATTTTGCGTGCTGGACCAGAGCTTAAATTCGAAAATTATGATTAAGTGCAACATAGACTTCAATTTTGTGGAATAAAAAAGGGGGTCAAAATTTCATTTCAGAGGCACTTTAAGCATAAAGGCTAATTTTTAAAAAGAATACTTGTGGAAATCCATCTACTAAAGGTTTTCTGGGTCTCTTAAACCAAGTTCTAGCATTTGTTACGTTTTTTCTAACTCAAGAAAAAAATATGCTGGGACTCTGTTGTTGTTTCACCAAAGCCCTTTAAAACTTAACTGGCCGGAAAAATAGTAACTCTCCAACCCCTATTATACCGCTTATTTCAAATCGTATTATCAGTATTTCCTTTAAGCTCTCACACCGGCACCCACTTTCAGAATGAAACTCCTAGTATAATAATTACCAACAAGCCAGCCGAGCAAAGATGCGAGTCTGTCGAGGCAGCAGCATTATAGAGCTGTGTGTGTGAGTTGATTTAGTTGATTTTGGTACAGGGAGATCGATTCTCGAATGAAAAAGTCAGCATAACATAATGTAAAAGTGACGTCATCAGTAATTATTTTCGAGTTATCTAATGACATTGTGGTACTTGTGTAGGCTACTGGGCAGGAAAAGGTGAGTGGAAATATATATATTATTCACTCGTGAGCATTGTCTTTTTGCCTGTCCTTTAATTTGTTTTTGGGAGCAAGAGCGTCACAAATCTAGCAACTAGCAGACTGAAAATTGCCTAGCAAGGCAGTTAACGAGATCAGTTCGAAAAAGGCGAGTGGTAGACGTGCCACAGTCATGACTTGCTTGCCAAAACAGTCAATTGCCTTGACAAGATCGGCCAGCACGCCATTTAAGAAACAAAAACAAAACCACTTGAACATAATCACTATAAACTCACTCAAAGGGCGTATAAAGCTTCTTTTTTATCAAGCTGGTGTGCCCAAAATTACAAATTTGACAGTCACGGTGAGTGTACCAAAACAACAATCTCCGACAAAATCAGCCAGCATGCCATAACTAAGGAAAAAAACACTTGAATATATTCAAATATATTCACTATAAACATAGTCTGAGGGAATATACAGCCTCTTTCCAATCGAGTTAGTGTGCTCGAAATCACAAATTTGATCAACGAATAAGTCACACAACATGTCGCTGTTAGTTTGTGCCACTGAACTGGTACACGAGAACAAAACTGTTGTTTGTGCTTATCCATTAACGTTCACAAAAGCGAACAACAGTCAAAGCTCTGCTTGCCAGGAAGCCACTATCTGTCAAGCTTCAGGGAACTTAGCAAATCAGTTTGGATAGTCTTCTTATTCCAAAATTTCACGGAGCTTGCAACTGTACCTTCGTTTGAAAATTATCCGATCAGAAGTGCTCAGGTCCAAAGTCCACTTGCTTAAGTGTGTGCACCGTACCGAAGTAACAGCTCACAAGATTTATTAAGCTTCTTCTATTGTGTATGTTGTTAGTCATAAATAATAGCAAGGCCCGTAGCGGTGTGACCAATTTTGCTTTTTCA
Organism: Catalaphyllia jardinei; assembly: GCA_022496165.2. Taxonomy (NCBI): domain Eukaryota; kingdom Metazoa; phylum Cnidaria; class Anthozoa; order Scleractinia; family Caryophylliidae; genus Catalaphyllia; species Catalaphyllia jardinei. The sequence continues at coordinate 24,093,005 of CM042752.1, forward strand.
CGTGGATAACATTTTAAAAAATAAAAAAGAAACGTGAGTTTTGAACTGCTTTTTCAAACAATGATTCAGTTAAAAGATGGTCTGTACTCTGGTTACTTCTTAATTTTCTCTTGGTAAACAACTGTGCCAGTGTTTACTCGTTGGCACTCTACCAGCAGGTATTTAACAATTATTCACCAAAGTGGAGGTGAATAGTGATGGATATGATGATGATGATGATGATGATGATGATAATTACCGATCCGCAAGGTTGGGAATTTTTTCCACAGAAAATTTCATGAACTGACGAGTTTAGACTGGGTATGAGCCCACACAAGTCCACATTGATGACATTACAACTGTATAATATTGATATGGATATAATCGAAAATCTACCCGAATTATATTTCATTGTAAAATAATTTTTGACATGACGACCACCTTTGAGTCTTACTGCATTTAACTATGATCGGCTGTAAACTTGCAAGACAAAAACTAAAAGGCAACCGTTTCAAAAATACAAATTTACCAAGCAACCGATTTCGGGACAAAGAAAACATCGTTCTATTAGCAATCCATTTGCACAAATACGGCTAAAATAGCCTTCACATATTTTTAATGGCACCCCACAAGCTATAACGTCGCATTAGCTTCTTCGAGGCATAAAAAACCGCGCTCAAATCGAACACGAGGTGGCTCATTGCCGAAACACACTTTGTGAAGGAAAACGCCGCAAGACCTTAAAGCTTACCTTCATGGATTTCTGAAAAATCCATTTTTCAGTTGAAGAGAAACAATGAAATGTGATCTCCTATGCTCGAAGCATCTAAAAATCGTTACAGTTACAGCAACGAGGTTTGTATTCTTCGCAAAATGGAGTGATTTTGATTCACGACAACAACAGCCCCGCCATTTCTGTGAGGTCGATTTGTTCGAACGCACGGCAAGGCGAGGTTACCAGTGAACATGGGACCGAGGTTCCCTTCCTCGAGGAGCACCTTTGGGGATTGGGTGGGTGGGGAGGAAGACCAATGGCAAGGAAAACTAACTACAGTATCGTACTAGTAACAACCAAAGGTTAGCAAATGCGGGCGAGGTTTTTTTTTGCCTATTTGGTGAATAAAAGATTTGGGGGCCTTTAGGGAAAGGTCGGGTGATTGAGCACACCCTCCAGGTTTTCCTCGTTTTTTCCTCTATTTTGACAGTAGCAATAGAGTGATTTTACAAAATTTGTGAAACAGTAACACCAGAGCATTCCACGTGACACTAATCCCATTGCTTGCTTTACTTAGATCTGGTAATATGCTGTAATTGTTGCTGTTTCACGGCGTAAATAAAAGCACTCTAGGTTATAAAGTATGCGTATTGATCGAGTCAAAATGATTGATTTAACGCAAGTGTGATTTATTTAAAATCATGGACAAATAACATGGACAAATATGAAATCAAACAAGGCGATATTTCATAAACAAACCGATAGGTCGTCATAGCCTACGCTGTATTTGCCGTGATTTAACCGTGATATATAGCTCCGTGTTTTGAACGAGTATTGTTACAAACAGTTGACTTATTTCGTGGTGAACAGAGTGGTTCAGTGGTAAAGTTGTGGTAAAATTGTGGCAAAACTGTGCCGATATTTCATAAACAAATCGAAGTAGGTGACAGGCTGACAGCTGAGCTGAGCGGACAGAAGACTGAAGGAAGACCAACGCTGTCGCTTCACGCTTCTGAGATCGAAGACAACGATCTCAGAAAATGCGCTTGGAACAGCTTTCGCTCAACGCTTCTATGAAACTAAAGAACGCCATCTCACACTATGCCCTTGTCAGCTCAAGGGCAAACAATTCTGACGCTCCGTGATTGAAGTTAAGGCGAACAGTTGCCACTCTCGATTAAGACGGAATTACGGCCTGGAAATGGCTAGACTCATTCGCAGCCGTCATTAGAAGAAACGTTCTGTGACGACCCTATAATTAAGGAGACTAGGAAATGGCATACGACGCGACAACATGAACAGAAAGGTCGAATCCAAGTTGGATTGGTCGGCGCAGCTGCTATGCATTATGGAAAGCCATAGTGGACAAAAGTGGTCGAGATTATTTTTAAGATCCAGTTTTTAGGATAACAAGTCCAGATGTCATTCCATCAAGCGAGATGTAAATCCACCCTTTGAGAATTGATATTGATTGTTCCAGATTTGTTCTCGTGGGTCGAGATTATTTTTGGCCGGTCGATTTTTTTACCTGTCGAGAATCTTTTTACCGGTCGAGATTTTTTTTCGCCGGTCGAGAAACGTTTAGTACATATTTCCATATTTTACTTCTTATATGCAAAGTTCTATTCACTCTTTTTAAACTTGACAATAATCTCTCGAAACGACGTACATTTTTTTTCGCTAGTTTTTTTTTTTTACTGTTATTTCGGTGCGGGGACACTGGCCGACTTGATTGTCTCGACAAAAAAACAAAAAGCATTCTCGACCGGTAAAATAATTCTCGATCGGCCAAAAATTCTCGACTAGTCGAAAAATTCTCGACCGGTGAAAAAAAATTCTCGACAGGCCAAAAAATTATCGACCCAAGAGAACAAATCTGGAAAGATCAATATCAATTCTCAAACGGGTGGATTTACATCTCGCTTGATGGAATGACATCTGGGCTTGTTATCCTAAAAACTGGATCTTAAAAATAATGTCCACCACTTTTGTCCACTATGGCTTTCCATATATGCATGACCTTCACGTGATCCAAGGTCCAAATGTTGCTCGTGATGGGCGTGAGAAAATAGCATTCATTGCATTCCATGCATTCACGGTGGAAGACTCAAGACAGCAAAATCGAGTCAGGGCCAACTATACAACTGCGGCGCATGCGTTTGTAAAAGCAACGTTGAGATTAGGATTGCGGGCTCCTTTTGGCGCCCGCAATAAACTCTTGTTCTTCGGTCATCGTAGCTTGATTAAGAAAATAACACAAACAACCAGCGGTGATAAACATTGTATTCCAACGCATTTTTATATATAACTTAACGTTTCGTATGCTAGTCAACACACATTTTCAAAAATGACGGTTACAATTTTTTGAAAACAAAATGTATATCGTAAACATAAGAGGTCTGAAACCTAGACTGAGAAATATGATCTGCAGCAGTACGTGTATAAACATAATGAGGAGTAACAGTATATGGAGTCTTTATCGTCGCCTGCTAACCATATAACACTAAAAATGCCGTCTAACCATTTACATATGTAATTACGAAGGCAGCCCATTTGATTAAAGATCCTGAGTGTTTGTCCGGTCTGGGGCTCGAACCCTCAACCTCCCGCACAACGGACTGACGCTCTACCAACTGAGCTAAGTAGGCGGCGATTTATAAAAGCATGAAGCAGTACTTTATATCAAGAAAATTTATTATAAGCTTGCTTTTACAATTTTTTGATTTTACAAAATTACTAATGTGACGTTAGTTAAGATAGTGCTAGCAACTAACATGAAAAGAATTGTTTTAATTGTTTTTCTATTTTTCACTTGTTGTGTACTTTATGAAAAAGCGGGATGATTCCCGCGGTTGATCCCGAACGTAGCCCGTCGACTTAGAATGCCCGAAAGGTACTCTGGTCTGTTACATTCCCCCTGCAACTGTTTAATGATGGCCGTCGATCATTGGAAAACAATTTAGTATTTTCCCCGATTTTCAGCAGTTTTTGGTCATTTTTACCAGTGTGGTAGTTAAGGAGGACCATCCATGAATACTGCAATAGCAAAGAAAACGCAGGAAACGTTGGGGAAGGTCATAAAGAAACCTCCCCTGACGGACAAATTGCTGAGCAAGCCTCCATTCCGTTTTCTTCATGACATCATTACCGAGGTACAGTGATTGTTTTTTCAAACGTTTGCTTCACTGGCCCTAAGAGTTTTTTTTCTAAATCTCTGAGATTGTGTCAATCTTCTAGGTTGTCAAAAACACTGGTTTTCTCAAAGGCTTGTACTCGGCTGATGAAATGGATTCAGCTAAAGTCAAGGTAAGCCAGCTAGCTACATGTACAAGTTTCGTCACTGAAAGCAATTGGTATAATTTTTTCTCATCTATTCTTTATGCCTCGTTTGATGAATGATCTCTTGAGCTTATCCAATGATCATTTTTCTTGAAGGAAAAAGAAGCAAAGATCCTTTTCCTGCAAAAAGCAATCGACGTTGTAGGTAAGATAGTTAGTGTCCTGCTGTTGTGTGTTGCTAAGAAACAGGGCTAACACTTCGTCGAAAGGTTTTGAGGCCAAAAATCTTTTCGTCGCGAAACCTGTGAATTATAAATCATCTAGAATTAGATAGAAATAATTCTGCACAAATTTGATTTGATCGTGTCTTACAATGCACCCCTAAAGATATGATTATTTGGACGAGAAAGCTTGGGAAATCTTGACTATATTTAGTCCCAAATACGAATTTCTTTTATGTCGCTTAAATTTAGCTTTATACATTTTACAATTTAAAGGATACCTGTCGATGAGACAGAGTGGTTCTTGTTTTTATTTGGTCTAATTTTTTCCCGTTAGTGTCTGTGTATCAAATTTTGCAATTTGGTACAATTACGAAAATATTCTTGTATTGCAACCTCCATGTACGTATGTATATTTTATGTTCGAACAGATGACAAACTGCAATGATTTAAGTGTAATTCCGCTTCTGCTCACATTGAGTATAATTATATCTCAAGTCTACCTTAACTACTCATTTTTGTCCGGATTTAATGTTCACAACGTTATATTAACGGGCCGGGTTTGTTCGCATAGCATTTGTAAGCTTAAATTTTGCATGACTTCAAGTTTTAAACATTGTTACACTTAGTTTCATTGTAGGAACGTAGTTATGGTAATTCTTGCAACTACATTTTAGTGAAATCACTAGCCTAACTTCCCATTTAATCAATTGCCCTTATTAATTTTCAAAACAGACAGCATATAATTACAACTGTTTATTATATTGCATGCAAAAATGTCGCACTCATCGCACTCATCGCATTCATCTCCTGGTAATTTGTCCAGTTGAGATATAATTTTTACCTCTTACCTTTCTCTTCTGTGACAATATTTTGTGTAATCTTGCCTGGCCTGAAATAATTAATTGGAGAAAATTTGTGAGAATTAACAATCTACAGCATTATTATTAAGGCTATCCAGAATTAATTACTAAATTAATTGATCATATTATAGTTATTGCAGAAACCATAGATTGAACAGCTCATAGTTCAGTTATATGATTTCGCTAAGTAATATGATTGCAATTGATTTGTTCAGGAAGTATTAGGAATGTACATGTATCATGTGTGTGATTATAATTGATTTGTTGAGGAAGTATTAGGAACATGCTTGTATATATCATGTGTTCATTATGTATGCATGTCACTTCAAACAGGAATTAAATTAGTACAACAAAACTACTAGGTGTGAAATTGGTACTCTTTCATCTTTTTATAGCACTCAGAGTTCTCAACTTCCAGTTGACAAATAGCATCGATTTGAACTGCTTGAAATTATGGCAAAAAAAAATTTACAAAATAGGACAAAAATCTAAGGCTGGCAGCCTGCTCTCTAGCTGTTGCAGATACTTAAACCTCCATCACAAGATGGATAGTAATTCAGCACTGGAATAAAAGCTGTTACCTATAACCAAGGAAATGCAGCTCAGATATATCTGAACCAAAATAATATATGCGTAATTCAAGTCAGCCCAATATACCTATACACGTATACATACATGCACATAATTACGCATGTATGTATGAGCTAAGGTATTGACTGTCTTATGTGTGAAGGCGAAATACGTGTATATAATACGCATACACAGTGTTCGCTTATATCTAAGCTGCACTGTACTTTTAAATTCTTGTGTAATTTACCAATTTTGGGGGGACTATGCAATGTAGTCCAGGGCCCGGTTGTTCAAAACTCCAATTAAACTAACCTCCGATTAAACCTAATCATCGATTAAAACCACTAACATCCGGTTAGCTAATCGGAGGAATTGAGAACGTTGTTCAAAGCCCAATTAGACGGCAGATTAGTTAATCGCTGGTTAACGGTTAGTACGTGGTGTAAAAACCACTTATATTGTCTCGCTAATCTACAATTAGTATCCCATGATGCAATTTCCCGTGAGTAAGAACTGTGATTGTTTCCAATATGGCGTCGGCGTTATGGACTACCAGTGAAACAGTGGACTTGTCTACTCCAGTTGTATCGCCAACAACTTGCAGTAAGCTATCACTCGCATAAAACTGTAGTGCTATCAGCACTTGGTCGATTGGTTTCAGAGCGTAATAAAAATTTGTTTTCCTTTGTAAATCCGCCTCTATGAGGTTTGTATTGTATTCAATTAAGGCTCTGTCAAATCTGTAGCGAGTGCGAAGCTTTTGATTGCTGTAAACTAATATGCTACCGTTATATCGATAAATCCGTGGTTGTCTTTGCCTCATGCAACGAAGGCCAAACAACAAGTCGGCCATTTTATTTCAATATTAATCGGCTGATTAGCGATTTAATCTTCCTTTGGAGGTGTATTAAATTTAACCTGTCGATTAGAGTCAGATTAGCGTTAATCGGGCTTTGAGCAACGCAATCTAATCGCAGATTAAATTTTAATCGCGGATTAGCGTATTTAATCGAGGATTAGTGCTAATCGGGGTTTTGAACAACCGGGCCCAGATGATAGACATCAGTTTATAAAGGAAAAAGCTCCGGTTATCACACCATTTTTCCATGGTAACTACTGATTTCTGTTTAATTGCTGATTTTAAGGACATAATACTATTGTAAGTAAACCCGTCTGATTGCATTGTCATATTGTAGGTATGATAAATGGACAGCTGTCTGTGCGCCCATCAAAAATCGTGGCCGGCCATGAACCAGAAAAGACAAATGAGTTCTTACAAGCGATTGGTATGGCAATTTTGAGCAAAGTAAGTCTGCTTACAACTTTGTGTCATCCTTATTATTTTATGAATTTCTTATCTTGACCATTGTTTGATAATATTATTATAAAATTTAATCTCAGATTCAGACCATGTAAAGTTGAATGCATCATCTGCATATTCATTAATGGTACTATCTAGAAAAACAAAAAAATTAATTATTAAAATCCAGCTTTTCCACTGTAGAAAAGTAGCACTGATGCAGTTAAAAAGGTTCTGGCAGGAGATAAGCCTGGAAAAGAGCCAAGGTTTGTGTAAAACTTGATATTGATATGAAAAAAATGAAATAAGAATGAAACAGGAAGTGGTTGTGTTTGCAGATCAAATTGGAATTTGGAAAATGTCGGGGGTTGGGGTGGGAAGTTAGAGGGAGAAAAACTAAAAACCCAAGAGTCAGAAAAACCCTTGGAACAATGAAAAGAACAATCTCATGACAAACTCAACCCACTTACAAGTATAACACCAGTTCTTGGATTCAAACCAGTTCTGAACCACATCAATTGGTGGGAGACAAGTACTTCCTCAATGCACTCCTCCTGCTCCCCATCAGGGCTGGTGGTAGTGAAAGCTGTACATAGAACTTCAGTAAAACGTAACATTGAATCTGTAAACCTTACACCTGATAGGAAATAAACTACTTGTTTGTAACTACTAAGAAATAAAAAATTAATAGCACTGTTGCAGCCCACAATTTTGTGAAATTTTTAAAGTGGCCAGACTTTTGAATTTATCCACAACTTTGTCACATCTTTTAGTTGTCTGTTAACTAGTCATAATAAAGCTTTGTCAACATTTTAATTTCCCAGGGTTATCATGAGCAAAAAGAATCTTGCAAGGTTGAATGTGGAACTAAAATAATAGAATCATGTTTTCGCATATTATTTGTATGCAGCAGTGATAGCAAGAGAAAAGAATCCAGAACTGGAAATGGAAGCAAAGACAGAGAAAGCTCAAAAGAACGAGACAAAGAGAAAAACAAAGAACGAGATGGAAGTAGAGATAGAGAAAAAGAGGATGACAAAGACAAACGAAAGCAGGTACTACTCATTTATATTACACCAAGCAAGGATTAATGCTAAGGGTTACAAGGGTTTGTGTGTCTAATTTATATTATGCACCATATTAAAAAGCAATTACAAGCATGCACCGAACCCAGTCTTGCAATTTATGTATAACAAGTTATAAATGTAGAACTTCCCGTGGCCCGTATCCAGTGTTTGGTTATTTCCTGTCTTTTTTTCCCTGAGGGTTGGAGAGAGAGAAGATTGCTAATTTTCTTGTAGCTTAACATTGTCACCACACCCCTCTCCCCAGCCCTAATATGAGGTTCACTTTCAAGTAAATCAAGTCTCTATAATCAATAATACAGATATCCCTATAGAATAATACTGCCATCACTCTTATGAATATGTTGTGGTCTGTTTGTTTCTGTTTGGGTTAATTTTTCTCAAACCAGTTTAAATTTTTTTAAACCAGTTTGAATTTTTCAAACTGAGTTGATTTTTTTTTGTCAACTATTTATAATATTATGTAAATTCTGGGATTTGAACCCATGACCCTCCGTGATCTAGTCGGATGCTCGACCACAGTACTACTGTAGACTCCGTGGTGAGCAAGGGTCAAATTGTGGGTATTGACTGGAACCACATCGCATGGCTACACAGCCACGTACTGGCTCATATGAACAGCCAGTATGTGGCTGTGTAGCCGCGATGGGGTTCCAGTCAATACCCACAATTTGACCCTTGCTCACCACAGAGTCTGCAGTAGCTCAGTGGTAGAGCATCCGACTAGATCACGGAGGGTCATGGGTTCGATGGTTTTTTCCAAGTCTATGTTTCTCCTAGAATTGACATAATATCATGTTGTTGCAGTTATTTCTCTGTTAATTATTTATAAAAAAGGGAAAATATCTCTTTCCATTCCTCTATTCTATTCTCTCTGAGTGATTCCTGATTTATTCTATCCCCCAGCTACTCTACCCCTTCCCCCAAATCCCCATTAAGCGTGAATACTAATTAACAGTAAGTTTCACTTTTTTTCTTTTTATCTCGTACTCACTGGGATTTGAACCATTAACCTCTGGATCTGCTTCCACTGTCATTACCACTTGACCTTGAAAGCAATGGATGCAAGAGCTCTCATACTTGTTGTAATTATCAGTTCATCACCCCAAGACCCTCTCATATGAATTTTAATTTATTCAAAGATACATATAAATTTTAATTTATTCATACATGAACCTTGTCTTAATTACTAAGAAGCTAACTAATTCCAAATAAGTGGTTAGACCTAATCACTAACCTGAGAGCTCAACCCAAACTACTATGTCATATGAAAAGTTCCCAGCCTAACATCAAAGCTAACCATTCAAAATAAGTGCTTAGGCCTAATTACTAACTTGAGTGCCTAACCCAAATTACTAAGACACATGCTCACATTCTGCTCAAAATTGAAAATTAAACTGGTTTAAAAATTTCAACCCAGTTTGAAAAATTTAAACTGGTTTAACAAAAATTAAACCCAAAAAAAAATCAAACCGCAACAAATATATCTTTTGTTTTTAACATTCCTACAAAGAAGCAATTTATGTCCTTTTCTTGTTAACAAAATTTATTAACTTTGCATAATTTGCTGTTTGTTATTACTCATTCAGTTTAACAAATTAGTGTCTGTTATCATGCATCTGTCCTGTTATTGATCATGAATTTTGTCATAACATGGTCAAGTAGCTGACTGTGGATCTGTGAGTTGATAGCCAAGTGGATCTGCAGACTATTTTGACAATGTTACGACACAATTCATTGTCGATAGCAGGACAGACATAGGAAAAACTGATATCAATTATTTTTTTACAAGAAGAAATTGTCAAATGATGTGCTTGTCGGCGCATCACGTAAATTATACATTTTTGTGTCTGTGGGCTTATTAACAACAAAAATTAGCCAGTGAGTACACATGAATTTCTGCAGTTGGTAAAAAACAAATAACCTCTGACTGGAATATATTCAATTATAGGGTGACTCTTCCAGGAGAAAAGAGAGTTCTTCTAACAAGACTGAAAGTTCAGATAAAAGAAAACGAGATGATTCTGCCAAGAAAGAAAAAGAGAAAGAAAGAGACAAGGAAAAACAGTCAGATAGAGGAAGAGAAAAAGAGAAGGTATTAATGATAATTATTGGCCATTCCGAAATTGAGCAGGGGACTGGGGCGAGTTTCAAATGTTAACCAATCAATAAACTGACACCACCACATGAAAGATCGTGTTGAGATTGGTCATTTGACCAAGTATGATGCTTTTAGGGCGAACAGAGACCAAGTTATGGACTCTGAAATATGGTTTAAAATCCATACAAACGTCTCTAATTTTGAGACAGCGTTCCCCAAAATCATAAACTCTTAAAATTTTTATGATTTCTGTGATACTGTTTAAAATGGGCAAACATAGCCATTTTCATCTCAGCTTCATTCAAATAGTAGGTAAATGACAGGATTTTACGGTTGTCACAAAATTGATTGTCATAAAATTGATTGTCCGCGACCCACCCCCAATTTCAGGGCATTTTTTTGAATATTTCAGAGCAAGCGAAAGCAAAAAAATAAACCATATGCGCAGTGACCACAGACACAAGATCAGCTTTCAAGACATCGTTTATTTAAAGTTCAATAAATGAACGGCAAAAATATTTTAAAAAATATCAACAGGAAGAACTCAACTTGATGTGTTTAACTTGTAAGAAAACAAAAAATTATATTTTTTCCTTTGCCGCACGACAAAAGCCGAGAAAATTGAATTTGCAAAAATGAGTTAATTTTTGACTTTAGAGGACGAAAACGAAACCGAATACAACAGAATTTTCATTCTTTTACTATAACGGATAACATTTAAGAAAACACCAGACCATAAAGGTGAAAAACACACGTAAAACCAAATTAAGAAAAGAAATTATACAGCGCAGCCAATGAAAGATGAAAGTTGTACATCAAACACACAACAAAAACAAGCCAATTATTTTGAGATAAATCGTTTTTCAACTGTGTAAATTTATTGCCCACCTAGTTCTTTCCTCAAAAGTTCTGTAGAAGCTGAACAAGACTCAGTAAAATATATTTCAGGGAAGCAAATACACAAGACAAACAAACCCCTGCAGTCGCCGTAAATTAAATATGCAGAAATTCAGCATGCCAAAATACTGTTCACTTTTAAAACCTAAAATTCCCCAATAAAGGCAACCAAATGAAAGAAACGTGACAGGAAGTTCAATAACAAGGAATTTTCATTCAAGATAAGGCAAAAAAACTTATCTAAAAGCACAAAAATGTTCAAAATTTCACAGACGTGATTTATCGCATGGCCGCATGTTCAAATTAATTATTCACACTCAAGCGAAAGCATGAGTTTTTCCTTACAAGTTTTGCAGTTATTTTATCGGCCGTGGCTTTGCCAATCGTGCTAAAAGCTAAATTCAACTTAGAACTAATACTCTACATTCCCATTTTTGTTTTTTAAGTCCAGGAAGCTGCTTTAAATCTGCGATCTGTGTTGAAAAAGAAAGCGAACTGATCATCTAGTTTTTGCCGCGTTGGAAGGAAGGAAAAATTATTCACCAGAAAGGTTTGAGGGCTCCATCCACCTTGGTCTTCCATTCTGAGACCACCTAAACATCGATTTATGTTTTTCCTTTTCATTTTAAATGCCAAAGAAGCAATTTCTCCGTTTTAGGAATGAAAACAAGACCCTGGAAGTTTGTAGATTTCTCCTGCCACACACCATGATTAACTGCACTTTTCGAGCGCATGATTTTAAGACGAAAAACCGTCTTTCTAGGACCCCTAAAGTCCTTTAAAACTATGCTCAGAAAGTCCATTCTCATTGGTTTATTTGTCCTTAACAACAATAGAACAATAGGAGGACCAAAACATCTTCAGGGAGGGTAGGAAGGGCAATTGTCCTCACATGCCTTTTTACGACCGGTTACGGCGGGCACGGGAAATTTGGGGTGGGTTTTTGCACGGCCGGTTACGCCCAGCACGGGAGACAATGGGATACCTCAGGGATTTCATTAAATGATGGGCATTGGGTAGGTTTACTGATGGTCAAGATGATTTTGCTCGCCTGGTCTGACCATCTAGAGGAAAGTTTTTTTTATAAATTTGTCCTCCTGCTGAAAACGGCAGTGTAACCCCTGTTATACTTTTTCGTTCTCTCTTACTCTGTTGTTATATGAGTGTTT
>CM042752.1:24107683-24132754 GCA_022496165.2 Catalaphyllia jardinei
CCCTTTAAACAGCTGGGCCGTGCTTTTAACCCGGTGTACCTTGTTCGAAGGCTTGATAAAATTAAGCTATCCGCCAGAAAAATCGCTATCCAGCAGATAAGTGTTAACAAAACAAACCACGCCATCCACTGGATAGTGATTTATCTGGCAGATAGCATTATCCACCTTTCGAACAACAGTGGCCACATGCACCACCTTTTTAACTCATTTAACAAATTGGAAAGTACAGTGTACCTTTAAAATATATTTTTTGAAAACAATTGAAAATACAAATTTTCGGCTCTTACATATCACAAGAACAGTGGGGTCTTTGGTACACTGGCCAAGTGAACACATACACTAGCTTAGTAGTTTTAATAATAGACATGTACAAATTTTTGTCATGTGAATTTTAATACGTAACAACTATATATTAATGTTACAGTCACCGGTAGTGGTTGTTATAGGAAGAAGAACTCACTTGCCACAATTTCAACATATTTTATCCCATGCATGTATAAAATTAAGACGTCGTGAGATAAATTGCATGACATAGTTGCTCTGTGTAACAGAACCTGAGACCTATTAAAGAAAACTCATTTTTTCTGATATGTGATTTTATTTTTAATTTGCCTTTTAGATCTTCAAGAGGGCGAGAGTGATGGTAAGTCATATGAAAGTTGCAGAATATAAACTTTTATTCTGTCGATGTGTTTTTTTTTAAGTTGACAATTAGAGATGTATGTTTTCTCTGGCTATTTTGTGATCTCCTGACTGGTCCTTAAGCTTTTCGTATTTTCTTGACACCCAGGCCCACATGCAGAGGAACAACCCAGACCAACTGAACAAATGAATGGAGTATTAAATGATGATGAGCTTCCTCCTCAAGTCATAAAAAGGTATGAGTAAAATACATGCTTCAAACAAAGAAGTGTATACATGAGTAAAGGAGCTTCTTTGTCTTTCTTACTACATACTGTAATTGTGATCAATGTTTCTAAACAAATGTTTGTCCAAGAACAAAATTAAAACAAAGTGCCCATAGTGCTTATCAATGCTTTATTTCACTTGTCAATGAATTATCCATGCTTAAACCAGTGGGCTGCACTGTTCTCTACTGTTCGTTGTAACGTCAATTTTCACTTTCTTGTTAACAGTCGCAGCATAGCAAGGCCAAGCAGTGCAAGACCTGCTCCACCCAAGATTAAGAAGCAACATGAAGAGCTTGAAGACCAGATGGCCAGGTACAGCAAATGCATAAAGTAGTACAATAAATTATCCATCAAACAACTCAGGACTGATTTGTAAAGCCTATGGCATTTCTGTTCTTTCAACCTCCTACTGAAAAATGTCATTACATTTACATGTTGTAATACTACCATTTGAAGCTTGCACGTTCTGTGCTTGAAATAAGTAAGCACATTCATTCAAAATGCGGCTACAAGATTTGTTGGCGATGACTTATAATCTGTTACAGCCATAATCAGGTGTGGCAAAAACCAATTTTCGGGCATGTTGTTACTATGACATACTAGCCTTAAATCATTCTCTTTGAAAAGTACTATAATGTAAACTTCCTCAAACATTTTACCAATTAAAAACATCAGGCAAGTGGTGGGAGGCACAGTGGTTAGTGCACCTGACTCTGGAGCGAGCACTCTGGGCTCGAGCCCTGGCCGGGGACATTGTGTTGTGTTCTTGGGCAAAACACTTTACTCTCACAGTGCCTCTCTCCACCCAAGTGTATAAATGGGTACCGGCGAATTTAATGCTGGGGGGGTAACCCTGCAATGGACTAGCACCCTGTCCGGGGGAAGTAGAAATACTCCTGGTCGCTTCATGCTACAGAAAATGGGATAAGCTCCAGCCTGATGGGCCACTTGGCTTGTATGCAGACTTTACCTTTTTGGGGGGCAACTGAGGAATAGAATGCACGAACTCAACTGCAAAGGGCTATCAGACACAGCTTTCTTTGCACACTGGTAATGCTCAACAGTTTGTCATGGTCAATAATTACTGATTTAAATGTAAAACCTTCTCTGGATTTATTGAAGATCCTGAGGTAACTAAATTGGGCAAATCCTAGACATATATTTTTTTCTTTTCTTTATGTTAGAATTGGTTCAGGAAAGCAAGTCGCAAGTGTTATCGTTGATGATGGCAAAGATCAAGATGATGAGGATGATACTTTTGTTGTTGAAGATCCCAATGCAATTCCAAATGATGTAGACTTGGTTAGTAGTCACCAAACGGCTTGCTTGCCTTTAATTTGGAGCAATTTCTTGTAACAGACTGAGTGTACTGTGGACATACCAGAAGAAGAAGAAGTACTCTCTCGTGTTTCATTTCACTTTGCCACTGTGGCTATCCACAGTATGTGGCATACTAGAGTGAACCTTCCCAGTTTTAGACATGTAAAGTACTGGAGTGGCACAGGTACAAAACAAAAATTGTTGGGCTTGCTCTTCAAAGGGTGGCAAGGGCTTGAGGGGGGGGGGGGGGGGCTCATGAGCCTGTTTCATGCACAAATTTTAAAAAAATTCATATTGTGTCACACACAGTTTTAACAGCATTTCACGAATCATGAAATTCAACATTAAGCAATTGAACCTCTTACAATATCCGCTGTCTTTAAAATAAAGGAGCCGAGAGACCATATTCATATGCCCAGAAAGAGGCTGTGGACGATTTATCATAGCAAATACTGCACTTATCAAATGTTTGTTCCACGATGTAGTCATTTGAAATGTAGGCAATTTGCTTGAGATTGGTAAATTCAATGTGCGTAGTGACATGATGTAAATCTTTGACTGGCATCTATTGGCACATGAAACTTGTTCTTGTGAATATCTTGCATAGCTGCTGATCCACTGGACTCGCAAAAAATAACCTTGACGTTTACATTTGCCACTGAAGACAGGATTTCGATTTTGTTTTTCATGCTGCAGTGATAAACAGCATTCAAGTATTCATGAATCACGTTTCTTTTTAAGTAACTTTCACATGTCAGGAACAGATTTTAGCGCTCATCATACGTCACGCATAAACCCTTTGCCACCCTCTCTTCAGGCAAGCCTTTTGATGTACTAACCTTACAGTTAATCTCTTCAGCCCCCAAAATATCATTAATATTATTATTTCTTACAGCACTTCTGTAATTTGAATTTCATGAAAATAAATCCTCAAGAAACTTCAATTGCCTACTGGGCAAGTGAGGGATGGAATGCACTAGCCTGACTGTAAAATCCACCAGTACTGGGCTATTAACATGACTTCCTTTTCATGCTGGTGGTAGTCAATCAAGCAATCATTTATTATTTCTTACACTGGCCCATGTATATAGCTAGCGCTAGTCTAGGTGGGCCAGTCTATCAATGTTACAAAATGTTTTTTTTTTAATTGATAAATAGAAAAAATAGAAAGTTAGGAAAAAGTGAATAAAATAAAAGAAGAAAAAGTGGGAAAAGGATGAGAAAAGAAGTGAGAGATTATTAGATTGAATGCTGGTAGATTGATTACCGGTAGTTTTTAGGCCAGTATTTGGGTCATCACCTAACACAGACCACTCGAAAGTGATGACTTAACAGAAGGCTGATATAGCAGTGGCTTGCAATTCATATTGATTACATTCACGAGCTGTGGAATTCCTTGAAGATTCTTTTATTTCAAACAAACAAGCATGCATTTGATTGTATGCACACAATGTTGTTACATCCTTGTTGAAGTTCGCACATGTGACTTTATTATGAAATTTTTTCAGGCTCCAGCAGGAGAAGTTGCTGAAGATGATGGTGAACATGGTAAGAGTGTTATTTTATAACTTTTCTCTGTGAAAATCAAAACTTTTTGGGGGGCTCCAATTCAAATGTGACAATGTCATTGCGCCATTTCTGCATTACCTTGTGCCTTTTTTTCAAAACAAATCCTCAAGCAAAACCTTTATATGAAAACAAGTTTGAATTACATTAAAATGAGCCTCTAGGCACAACACATCTTCACATGACTGGTTTCCAACAGAGGCTCGTTTTGACAGAGAGGCAAAAGCAATTTGGAAATGTTATAGATAATTTTAAAGGCAGGGTTTTGAACGGGTCCTGGAAAATCTGGAAAGTCCTGAAATTTTAATGTCATGTTTTCCAGCACTTTCCAGTCCTAAAAACGGGCCACTGGAATAAATATGAAATGCACGACAGACAGTAAGGAGAATTAACATTTTGATCTTGGGACTGAAAGGCTTGATGTGAATTTTTAGAATCCTGGAAGAATCAATCTGGGGTTTGGAAAAGTCCTGGAAATTTGTTTCTGAAAAAGGAATAGGATGTCATTTTTGTGGCCGTAGTTCAAATTCAGTTTCACCCCAAAAGAACTAATTCCTGTAACGTTTTCTTTCCTGGCTTGAAACGTTAGTACTTGTTAGATAACTCCCACAGTTGCTAATTGACAATCTTGATTTTAACACCCTAAGTCATACCAAAGTGACCAGCATTCCCATCACTTTACCCTCTATTCATTCACAAGTTGTAAATACCTTGAATATAGTAATTAAAGCAACATACCTACTCTAGTGGTAAGTTCTATGAGTGTTTCTTTTCCAGGGGGTCTTGTTAGGAAAATTCTTGAAACAAAGAAAGAACTTGAAGGTGGTGAAAAAGAAGCAAGACCAAAACAGGTGAGCTTCTCATGCTTGCATAATGCATTTTGTGTGATTGTTTGTTATGTGATGAAATAAAAAAAAAAGTTCATTAATTCATCAGGTGGAAACCTGCTGCTAGTTTATCCAGGGAGGTTCTCCCTTAAATGAGCTATATAGGTGTGTGCAGCTCCAAAGTGTATGGGTTTTCAACCATTTTAGGCAAATATGGTATCAATTTTGGCCATTTTGGTCAGAAATAGGGCATGGCTTTTCTACTCTGGTCTTGACTAAGTATGTTTTTAGAAGAAAAAGACACTACTTTGTCCTCGTTATTGATAAGACGATCAACAAAAGCCCTTCATGAATTATGGTTAGAGCAACTGTGCCAGCCACACGAGGTGTAAATAGGGCATCCAATGTTTAGTGAGATAGGGAAGATAGCAAATTTTAGTCATGAATAATAGGCTAGGCGTTTTGTAAAACTGCCTGCACACCCCCACCCAATTTTTCTGGGAGGCACCCCCCCCCTCCCCCCGGTAGTCTGTTTCAGGTCCCCTGTATTTTTTTCCTCAGGCTTTTTTTGGTGCTGCGCACCTGGAACAGGCTATTTTGATGCCACAAGGCTTTGGCTAAAGAATTATGTCATTTGTTAATTACCCATTCTGCAATTAACCACGAGTATGAATTCTTCCAACCCTTATCTAGTAAATTTTAGTATAAATCTACTAGCATTCTATCATGAATACCGTTCTCTGATTGGCTACGCTACTCACTCTCTATTCGTGTGTAGCGAGGCAGTGTACCAATTTTGGCAAAATGACGGCTGCTTCTTGGCATTTTCGGAGTGTCTGTGAAGAGGATTTAGATGAAAGTAGATTTATACTAAAACAATTAGATTATTCGCTCTCGATTTCCATGCGTGATAGTTGACTCGGGCTGCTCCCTCGTCAACAACTATCACGGGATAGAAATCTCCAGCTGATAATCTAATTGTTAAAGATACGTGTAGTTTTGAGCTTCTTATGTCCTAGTTAGAAAAAAAAACATAAGAGGATCCTATTAACAGAGACTGAAAAAGCAATCCCAAATTTGTAGTAGTAAGATGAGTTCAGGTCACAAAGGTTGTATATATGCGTAAGTGGCCCAGTCACACCCTCCTCAAACCCTTTTTCAATAGCAATGTTTACCCACTCTTGGATGCGTTATATACTGTTAAACGCTTAAAGAAATATGGTTTTCACACTGCAGGAAAGACAAGCACCAATCATATCTGATGCTGCGAGAAGAAAAGAAAGAGAGCTCGCACAGAAAGAGGTTGGTGGAAATAAAGCTAGATGCCCAGATATCTTGTCTCTGAACACCAGCCTATCTACTAACTTGGTTTTGCTACTTTTTCATTTTACAGATAGAAAAACTTAGAACTAGTATCCAAACACTGACTAGAAGTGCAAATCCACTAGGAAAGATTATGGACTATATTCAGGTACGAATAAACAAGGAAGTTAACAATAAAATAAATATTAAGGAATTCTTGGAAAGCTAACCGTCTTGAGAGAAAATCAAGAAACTACAGTAAACACCCGCATATAAGAACACATGATTTCGGAGGTCAGGCTGATCGGGTTCTTATTTAACGGGTGCTTAGTGACAAATCAGCCTCAAAGTGTTCTTAAAATGTTCTTACATTTCTATATTAGTAATACGGGTACTACCCAAAAATGCCCCTAGATAAATGCTCCTTGTACTCAGTTTTTTTTTATGTATTTACAGTAGAAAAATCAGTTACAGTAGAAACATCCATTCAGTACAGTACTCAATACAAAAATACGACCACTTGACAGCTGTTTGACACTTGTTTTTTATGTCATTATGACATCTTTCCATTTTATAAGAACATGCTGAATTTTTCAGGCTAATCTTGTTCTTATAAAAATGGGGCTTTATTGGCCAAATTTCAGCCTGGTTTTCTTATCAATTTGTTCTTATATGTGGGTGTTTACTGTATATGACGTGCCCTTGGGTATGTCAGTCGAGCCTTCTTATGTTTTCAATAGTAGTCGTTTTGGTTCTGTTTTTGTTCACAGGAAGATATGGATAGCATGCAAAAAGAATTAGACATTTGGCGGAGAGAAAATAAAGAACATGAAATAGCGTTAAGAAGAGAAGAAAGGTAACAAAAAATAGGTCAATGCTTACTCTTGCAACTGTTTTTATCAGTGTTTCAGGCTTGCTATGCAAACAGTCTTTCTGAGATGTTTTAATCTGTCTCGTGTTTTTGGTTACAGCATAACGGAAAGTGAGATTGCACCCTTAAAATCACAGCTAGAAGAACTAGACACAGAAATAACAGAAATGGTAAGACTAAAGGTTGTCTTACAGTCAAAACAGTTTAAGCGTTCCTCTCATGAGTGGATTAATAAGACTTAGTTTATTATTGCAAATTTGATTTCAGTAATCATTTTCTGTTCGTCAGATGAATAATGGAAACTTCAAATCAAGCCTCAGTTCAAAACTTGAATTTCATTTGGAATATTGCTGGCTTCCGGTGCCTTTCTGGCGTGAGAATTTTACGGGTTTACTGATTTGCATAATCTGTTATTATCTGCAGAACAACGGTCATTTTACATCACTTTAGCAACATTACCTTTCTGTAATCTTACCAGTATCCTCAAACTTGAGATAATTTATATTTTCGAATTCCAAAGATTGGACAGAGAAACGAATTTAAAAGGAAAGTCGAATCACGCTTGGTAACGACCTTGGCAGATTATGCAAATTGTACACCTGTCAACACTAGAAGTGAGCAATAAGCCAATCAAAATTCGAGTTTTGAACTCAGGCTTGATTTGAATTTTGCATCATTTATCCAACAACCAGATTATTGAAATGATTACTGAAATCAAATTTGCAATAATGAAATTATTAATCCACTCGTGAGAGGAATGCTTGACCTGTTTTGACTGTAATGTAATTTTGTGCTAGGAATCAAGTCCCTTAAGCCTCCATCGGAATCTATTCTGAAATTTTTTTCAGACGTTTTTAAGCAACATCCTACACACACCATATTACGAAATAAAGAACTGCACTTTGCTTTCACGTAGGAACAGTCCCTATCCTCTAAGGGCTCTAGGACTTTGTAGTGTCGCGAAATCTTTATCTAACAGCGAAGACTTTTTTTTTCCTCTTGGTGGTAACTTTGTACTAGGAACTTGATTACGCAATTTAGTGATCCAAACTAGTCAAGAATTAATTTGTCTGGTACATGGGGTGAAAAGGTGATGTCTCACAAGGAGGGGAGGGTGATGCATTTGTCCCCATGGAAGAGCCCCACATTTTTTGCGCCATTTTCTGTGCTTTTCCACGGAAAATCTTAGCTGAGTGTGTCTTCTTCTTGTCTTTTTCAGGTCGACAGGATAAGCACAGTAAAGTGTAACATCTTGAGAAATGACGAAAAAATACAGAAAATGCTCTCCAGCGTGTCATTAACATCAAGATGAAAGGGACTGCAACAATGCGGTGCTTGTAAAAATGTAAAATAACGCTCCTTGTGAACAGCACAACGAGCGATCAGTGTACAAACAAACTTTCGACTCGACTATTTATTTTACCAAACAATTCCTGCCGGAGATAGGGTCTTTGAAAATCTAGAGTCGACAAAGAAGATTAAGTGAAGACCTTTGTTTCTTGAGGTGAGATAGCTATGAGGCAGCAACGATACGCTGACTTTGAACTACACTTTGCTAATTAATATATGAATGAAACTTGTACCATATTCTTAGTTTGGTTTTTCAATGGGACAAACGAATTCCCCTTTGCTCACCTTAAAATCCTGCCTTCTGGCATCAAGACTGCGGTTTTTTTTATTCAAGACAAGTTGCTAAAGGTTTGACTTGACTTTAACGGTGCTATACATCCGGGAAAATCTTTTGTGATGCTTCCCTCGGGTGGGGGGAGGGGGGTGCAGTCCCTTATCGAAAGGTCGGGGATGGTCATTGTCTAGCTTACTTAGCTTGGGCGCTGATCTCTAAGTATCTTTTAGGGTGCACCCAAAAAATATAATACAAGAAACGCTCGTATTTCGGAACCCGTCGGTCTCTTGAGTCCGGTCTGCTGGGGTGCTTTCCATTATGCCAAAGATTCTGGAAATTTAGGTTGGAATTCAAATGGAAAGGTCTGTTTCGGTTTCTTCTGACCAGAATATTCGGGATCACCTCTGGAGGTGGTCCACATATTTCGGTCAGAATATTCTGACCGAAATTCGCCGATCCATTTTTGACAAACGGGCTCTTTGCCCTAATTAGGTAAGTCGGTAAAAGAATTTAAAATGACAAGAGCCGATTCTATTGGTTGGCCCGCTTTAATAGGAAAATGTTCCATTTTCCGCAGGTATTCCCACTGATCTCAGACCGGTCAGTTTGGCATAATGAAAGCACCCCTGGTAAGGGCTCCCAACCTCGTTCCCAGGGTCTCTCTTCTTACCGTCTCCGCCTCGTCTTACCGCGCTCGCCCCAGGGGGTAGTAAGATGAGAGACCCTGGGAACGAGGTTGGAGGGTCTCTTCCCTGAACAGCGGCTGGCGATCGAGCCTATTTAGCCCAGTTTTAAGTGGTAGCTATAAGGGGAGGGGGGTGGTTAAATACTTGAACCACGCCCAGGATGGTCTTAATGAGGTGTAAGAATTTTTAATTGGCTTGATTCCATCTGTTACAGTAAGGCTTGATTCTATTCCTTAAAAAAGGCTCCTAAACTGTGAGATTCTTATTAGACAGTGTTCGCATTCAACTCCTGCGTGATTATAAAATTCTAGCTGTGCGTTATGTTAGTGTCAATCAATCAACAATACACGTGTAAAAAACATTTGCTCTAATGTTTCATTGTTGATGGTTGAGTAAGCTCAGAAGGCTCGATTTTCTTGACATAAGTGGTTTAATTCAAATTCTCCAAAAAGCATCCCCAACCTTTGCATACGGGAGTTCCCCCCCCCCCCCCGGGCGCAGTTCGTGGTAATCGCTTTTTCATCGGAGGTTAAAGGAGCTACGTCACGGTTAAACGGTTTGAAAAATTTGCAAATCCGTGTCAATCTTCTCAATCCTTAGCCGTCTTTGTTCCTTTATGGTTTATTAAGATCCGCTTGGTGTTTTTCTATCTTTGTAAAGTATTATTTTCAGGTTTCCTTCAATTTAGAGGTAATTTTGTCGATGGTCAAAATAACTCAAAATACCCTTTTAAAAACAGAAAGAGTTGGAAAGAAATTTGATGGCTTCTTCAAGGATTACTCAAAGATCGCAGTTGTTCCCTCACTGTTGCTCTGTCTCCTGGGTCTGTTCTATAAAAGAGAAAGAGTATAACATCAAGTATTTGTTGCTTTACAAAGTTGCCGTTGATTCTAATCGACCTTTTAAGACGTAGGCCCAGTTCAGACGCCGAACTTTTCATGAGCCAAACTTGATTCGAATTTGGACCGACTCAAATTAACAAAAGTACGCCTGTTGATTCAGAGGTCGAACCTAATTCGCCAAACTTAAATTCAATCTGAGCCAAAACTGCTTGTAAAAAATCCGAAAACCGAAACTGCTTGTAAAGTACGTTATAACAATTTTTGCATTAGGTTCGGCGCATGAAAGGTTCGGCGTCTGAATCAAAGCCGTTCCAAAGGCGAAATTCCCGGCTGAGCGAGGCGGGAAGAACGGCTGAGCCGTTCCAAATTCAAATAGCCGTTCTTAACTGAATCAGACGCCGAACTTTTCATGTACTTAATTCAAGGTATTAAGTTCGGCTCATGAAAAGTTCGGCGTCTGAACTGGGCCTTACTTACCCCAAAAGCTGTTCGGAACTTGCAATCATGAAATCTTTTTTTTTTTTTTTTTTTTTAAAAATAGCTGTTTAATTGCTATGGAGTCAAAGTACCTTGGCAAGGAGATGCAGGGTATACTAAGTGTACCTTAAGGTGGTACTATGATAAAATTTTTACCCCTTGATATTTAGATGTATCACATAGAATTCCATTGAAGAATCAAAAAGCTGTTTACCGTTTGCAAATATCTGCATTAGTTCCGGAGATATTTAAGTTTGAAAAATGTATAAAATATGCAAATGAAATGACTGATGACGTCATACACTCAACCCAATATTATCTCGAGTACATAAATGGAGCTATCTTGGCCAATTTGCAGTGCAGAACATTGAAACTTGGCAGGCTAATAGTTCTATAGGAAACGCACCTGTAGCTATAAAAATTTTGTTCCCATGGCAACTCACTCTGTTCCAGTCCCCACCCACTTGATTTTAATACATTTTTTTCAGCTCGAAAAACGCTAAACAGGGCCACAAACTGGAGCTAGCATATGCCTGCTGGGTCATACATATGAGGTACCATTTGCAAATATGAAAAGAGAACACTGAAGGTGGACAGAAATGCTTTTAATATTAGGGAGATCTGGAGCCCAGTATGTTGCCATGGTAACAAAATTTTTAAGCTTGTATTGTGTAGCGCTTTTAGTAGAACCTTACTGCAAAGAATCAAACATTTCTGTTACAAATTGGCTGAGATATCTTATTTCATATTTGATCGAAATTTAGTTGAGTAATTTGCATATTTTAGAAACTTGAATATCTCTGAAACGAAAAGAGATTTTTGAAAAAAACCCGGCATTTTTCTTCTCATACAGACTTCTTGTTTATGCTTTAAAATGACTTCAATAGGAAAGATGTACCACTTTAAAGCATTAGCGTGAAGCACAAACATTGATAGAAATTGGTACAGATTTCATTTTCTAGTTGCACTCTCTAATCACCGATTATTCGCCGTGATCTAGAGTCGTTAAGGATACTTTTAGGAACAGATAACCATAAATGATGTTTGCCTCAAAATGTTCATTTTTATTTCATTTCTTAGTCGAAAAAAGGTTTATCTGAAATCAATGATAACCTGCAACTCTTGTCTTGTAATTATTTCTATTCCTCCCTGGGGTACGGAGTAAAATTAAGGCAAACTCGTTTCAGAATCTCGAACATCAGAGCGGAAAAATAGATTCATAGTCCTACGCAATAAGAAGTTTTTAAAGACCTTTTTCATGTTTACCTTTTTTCGATATCAGTTGCCTTGACTAAGTACTGTATACTTCTCGGTATAGGCCCTTTACATAAATAGCTATCAATGTTGTTATCTTTTTGTAAGTATTGAAAGTAGCCTTGCTAACCTCCAGTGTACAATTCAAAAGAATTACGAATTTAGTGGGGCCATTTTAAAGGGACACAGTCAGCTGGTGCACATGCGCATTACATACCATTTCATAGCTAATTTGCATATACCAGAGGCACAATAAATACTGTTTTTAACCAGATATGATAAAGGTAATATCATAGGATGAGCAAAAGGACACTCAAAAACAGGTTTTTCATTAAACTTTTTTCAAAGTGAGAAAAACTAGTGTCCATGTCAGCGCAGTCCCAAAGCTGACTGTGTCCCTTTAAATACGTAGAATTCAAATCAAGCCTCAGTTCAAAACTCGAATTTTGATTGGCTTATTGCTCACTTCTAGTGCCACGCTGGCGTGAGAATTTGACAGGTGTACTAATTTGCATAATCTGCCAAGTCGCTAACAAGCGTGATTTGCCTTAAGTTTTAAATTCTTTTCTCTGTCCAATCTTTGGAATTCGAAAATATAAATTGTCTCAAGTTTGAGGATACTGTTAAGATTACAGGAAGGTAATGTTGCTAGAGTGAAGTGAAATGATCGTTGTTCGACAGATTATGCAAATCAGTAAACCCGTGAAATTCTCACGCTGACCTGGCACCGGAAGCCAGCAATATTCCAAACGAATTTCAAGTTTTAAACTGAGGCTTGATTTGAAGTTTCCATTATTCATCTGACGAATAGATTATTGAAATGATAACTGAAGTCCAATTTGCAATAATAAACGTATTAATCCACTCGTGAGAGGAACGCTTAACCTGTTTTGACTGCATCACATTTCTGAAAGGCCACCTTGGTTAATTTTTTTTATGTGATCATTTCCTCGTTACCAGGCTACGAGCAGTCCCTTTAATTAATCGTGCAATGCGAACCAAGTGTGGACAGCTACTTTAAGGACAAGGCATTTTAAACTTGCGCGGTAGTGAAAAGCAGCAAGGGAAATGCCAAACTCTCTTCATACATTTCATTACCATTTTAAATACGTACTATAAGAGAATGCTGTTATGTTAATGTTCTGTATGTCTGCAGTACAAGAATAACATTAAAAATGTTAAATATTTATGGTCGTGTGAAGAATTAAAAAATCTGATGTTCAATTTAATGGGCTTATTTTTTTCTTGTTTTGTTAACTTTACTTGCCAACAAGGAACAACATTTAGATTATACAAGAAAACTTACAATATTTAGAGAGTCACTTCAGCCTTAGGTGGTTTTCATACGGGGAATTGGAATTTGGAGATGTTGGAGGAAAATCGGAGAACCCGAAGAAAAAACCTTCAGAGCAAGGCAAGAACCAACGCGAAATTCGACTCACATACACTGGATAGGTAGGCGGATTAGCCGGGAAGAGGGCGAAACGCGATACAAGAGCGCGGAACGCAATCACGTTCACTTGCTCTCAGGGCGGAAAACCCTACGTATAGGCGCCCTGCTTGCGCTCGTGGTCGCGCTCCGCGCTCGTGTATCACGCTTTGCGGTCTAGCTCCTCTGCTAATTCACCTGTTCAGCAGCCTATCGAACCCAGGCGACATTGGTGGGATGCGAATTCTCTTAGCATGCTCCCCTCAACAATCTACTAATACAGTGTCATTGTTCCAGCTGAAAACGACACAACGTGAAGAAAATATTAGCATGGAGTAAGACCGAAAAGTATATTATCGTATTATATTAACTCTGGCCTAAATGATTTTTTTCCTGCTCGAGGGGTGCAAATAAATGTTTTTGTTGTTATTTCTACCGCTCAGATTTCAATCACATTGATTGGGGAGAGTTGAAAAGACTGACCCGCTCCGCGGACTACCCTATGGACTACCCCCACGGACTACCCTAAACAACCAACCAAATTTAGTTTAAAAGGGGGAGGGGGAGGGGGGGGGGGGCTAAACACCGCAATACCGCAAAACAATTAACGAACACCGCATCACCGCAAGAAAAGTCAATGAAACAGCGTCACCGCAACACGTAGTTTCCGCGCGATGATTCGTTCATCTACGCTTAAAATAATACTCTTACACTTCAAAAATTTTACACAAAATAAACACATCACAACGCTTTTTTTCTGTCCACGTGTCGATACTGCTGATGCCTGTAAATCAGTTTTGTTGTTCTTGTAAAGAACCTTGCGCAAAGAAAGCAGACGAAGTAAAAAAGAGAAGAGCTTCGAGAGATGGCCCCTCTATTCTTTTACTTCGCACACTTTTCTTGATGCAACCCGCTGACTGGAGCCCTATCCTGACTCAAAGTATTCCTTTCCGGAGGTAGCTTTGATAATCGTTTGAAATACTAGAAGGTCAAGAAAATTCGCCGGAGGTTGGAGCGGGAACTTTGTCGACCAGTAACGGAATGGCCTCTGCACCGTCTTAGATTGTAAGTTAAGTCATCCAGATATAAAGAATGGCAACGAAGAAAGGAAAAAAAAATGTTAATTAACTTCTGTAAGTTACAAATTTACCAAATGCGCTTCGTTAGCTTAGAAAGCCTTCTTTCTTTCGTGCCGAAGCGACATCTGAATATATTTTGTGGCTGGTAGTTTTCGCCACCTTTTCCTTTTTTCGTAGAAAAAAGCTTCGCAGTCATAATACATTGTGTTCGGCCTTGGCGTTTCCAGACTCCAGGATTGTTTCTGTCCTCGCTCCTATACGTGCAAACGCTGAGCGCTCAACGTTAGGTGAGCTCCGGATGGCAGATGAAAACAGCTTCGGATTGGTAGCCCAGGCAGCCTGTTGGCAGCCGAAGTATATAGATCGTTTTCACGTGACGTCGTCACTTTCTAAAATCTAAAACTAAAGATTCACCGAAGTTTTTATCCTCGTCAGGTATGAGAGGCGGAATATTTATATCTGTTGACAATTTTAGAGCTCAATAGCGTGCTTCGCTTGGAAACCAGAGCGTTTTGAATTTCCGGTTTATGGAGGTGCGTGACACAAGGCTACGATCGAATTTGTTGAAAAATATATGCTTGTTTCATGATTTTGAGCCCTTTTAGAAGTTATAGCATAAGAAAAAGTGCTTATGTAAATACTTGTTTTTTTCAGTACTGATAATCAGTCGCCTAGAAACCCAAAGTAAGTTCCAGATGTTTACACTGTTTTCCGGTCGCCACATTGGTGTCCCGGGCTCTCTGAATTTCTGCAAAACATTTCGATGAACATCTGAAGTTTGGGGAAACGTACAGGCCTAAAACTTGGAGAAGTGTTTCATTTTATTTATCTTCTACAACATCACAATTTCTTAGCCTTTTCCACTGGATAGTTTTCGATTTATATTTTTATTGCGTGACAGTGAAAACGATCTATTGAAGATCACCTAGACAATGTTGGTCTGTATTTTGTTACCAAGCCTCAATTTGTACGTGTCTCCCTCTTTAAACGGAGGAAAGAGACAAGAAGCCTACCTGCTCCACCTACACGACCATAACTGCATTTTCGTCGACTTCTTTGACCCAGTCTTTTTTCACTTTCGCCTCATTTCTTCATCGACCAAAAACCAAAGCGCTGTTTCGATCTGTAAGCACTGTTGAATATAAATCTCTTTAATTTGCTTCAAGTGTTTGCCATCGACATTAACATTTGCTAAAAAATATAAAATTAATATTTAGCTCACCTGTTTGTAATGTAGAGGCGTCATCTTCGATGATCTCGAGTCTCCAAATGGAAGGAAGGTTCAAAAGAGCTGCTTTTGTCGATGATGGAAAACACTTGAAGCAGATTAAAAAGAAAGTATTCAACAGTTCATTCAGAAAACGGAGTTCTGGCATGTGGCCGATGAAGAATTAGGTGAAAATGAAAAAAAGGCTGGCTGTTTTTCAAACAGTTATGATCGTGTAGGTGGAACAGGTAGGCTTCTCCATTGTTTCTTTCCCCCGTTCAAAGTAAATTTGGTTGTTTATTTAGGGTAGTCGATCCGTGGGGTAGTCCATAGGGTAGTCCGCGGAGTAGCCCGTAGGGTAGTCCGCGAAGTGGGGGTCAGTTCTAGTGGGTAGTCCGCGGAGTGGGGGTCAGTCTTTTCAACTCTCCTCATTGATTGTTTCATCAAAAAAACCTTGGTAAGATTTGCGATTGTGTAAGTGTTACCTCAGATTTCCACTTAAAGGGATCTTCACAATATAAATTGTACAGTAGTAGTATACGAGGAACAAAATTAAACCTTTTTTGAGAGAGGACGATCTTACTTCGCTTTTAAAGGACTGATCGCCAATTCAAGAAAACTGACGATTGTCTTGACTAACAAGAAATGATGATCAGTGAGTGGAGAATTGGCAACATTCATTGCTAACAATTTTAATGCTAACATTGGAAGTTGGACATCTCTAGTATTCCTGTAAGGACTGTTGCGCCAGATGTTCTTCAATTTTCTACTGGCAGGATCATTGCAGACGGTCACGAAACCGGGAAACCAATGTTCGGAAATTCTTGTGCTACAATCGGAAACTCTCCGAGCCCCTTCGGATTGTGTTTTGCACACAACATGGCGGACAATCTTGTTACAAGTTGGCCGATTATACTAAACAAATCTCTGGAAGAGAGCGACCTTCATAGACTCCTGGGACAAAGCCACAAAGTGAGAGGTAAGTAAAATCCAAAGGAAACTATTTTGGTTCGTCATTTTGTATTCTAAAGAAATATGTGCTATCTATGCATTTTCAGTCACGGATACAACTGGACATGGAGTCGTCATTTTTCCACTTTCATCTGTTGCGTTCATGATCGTACCTTTGAATCAGGTATTACAAGAGAACCGGGGCCAATATTTAATGAATCAGGACATTATAGAAAGGTGAAATGACCATTAAGAAAATACAAGTATGATTAACGTTATAAACTATTCTTCTTTGTACTGTACTGTCTGTATAGGTTATAATCATAGTAACGAATCTGGCCACTTTTACATCATTTAGTAGTCGTGTACTTTTTTCAGGATTCAGAGATTAAATCAAATACATCGTAGAGCTTTCGTCATTCTTGTGGCTGCTCTAATGGGACCTGAAGAACTGCACGCATTAACAGCGCTACAAAACAGGTTTGTAAAAAGTTGACTTTATACAGCTTTACACATGCAAAAGAAAGAATATTAAATATGACAGAGCCACATTCATAGTTTTCGGCTTTACTCATTTTCGGGCTATAAAAGCACTTCTTTTTGGATATGAATCTCACTCAATAGTGACAGTTGTTAAAAAAATTTAGCTATACCTTAGTTAGTGATTTTTATGGTCATGCATCGAGAACCCAGATTCATGAACTTCCTCAATAGTTAAGCATGATTAATTTTTTTAGGTTCTTGGGAACAAATTCGAAATTCATTCCTGCCCACAGTGCTAAAGAATGTGTTGATTCAATGATAACTATTGCTAAGGTATGTGCAGTTGCAAATGTATGTAAACATGAATAGCAAAGAGGAAGTTTTTTATTCTTTTTACGAGTTATAAAATTTTGTAGGTGGAGTACTGTTTCCCCTCAGCATAACGTACTTCAAAGGTTGAATATTTTATCTTAGTCATCTGTGATAAATGCCATGGTTATTGGTGATATAAGTTTGCAATAATGAATCAAAGGCCTTGTGGATTAGAGATGCGAAAATGTTCCCCAGGTCCTCTTGTCAACCATAAAGCAGCTAGAACCAGAATGGGAAAAACCCTGAGAAGGGAAGTCACCCAGTCATGGGTAGCTTGACTGCCCTATCTTCAGTTAGTGCTTTGTTTGATTCCCCTAAAGCCCTGGCCAAACAGACTCGCAAGTTTCCTCACAAGTACACGCAAGTCGCAAAAAAAGTTTAAGACAGACTATCCTCTTTTTCATTGGCTAATAATAGGCTGATGGATGTCACTCAACTTGCCCTGACTTGGGTTGGGAGGCCAAATGGTAAAAAACTTGCTTTGACTCGTTTGCAAATTTGATCTCAACCAAAGTGAGTGCAAGTCATCACAAATCATCTAGTTGCAAGTCCATCTGGCCAGGGATTAAAAGTTTGTAGCCATTTACACACCTGGGTGGACAGAACACTGCAAGAGTGAAGTGTCTTGTCCAATAGCACAGTGCAATTAATGTGACTCCAGCCATGGTTTAAACCTGCATTGCTTGATCTGAAGCCCAACATGCTTACCAATAGGGTTGTGCACCTTCCATAAAGAAATCTCTTGCTGTCATTTAATATTAAAGGTAACCTGTAAGCCAATGGCAGGGGTGATTCAAGAGAGAATGAAGAAGCTGCAAGACACGACAGTCAGTGATAATGTTGTTCTTAAGGTCCTTGCCAACATTGGACTCAACAATCATGGTATCCTTGCAGTTTAAACTTAAAACATGTAGTGTGTACAAACCACACAATGGCAAACTGACAAAATAGCTGATATGGGTAAGAGTTACTGTGGAATACAGTTGTCTGTAAGATTTAGCTCTTAAAATTATCAAGAGCTTATGTTCATCT
The DNA here is from genome assembly GCA_022496165.2 of Catalaphyllia jardinei. Taxonomy (NCBI): domain Eukaryota; kingdom Metazoa; phylum Cnidaria; class Anthozoa; order Scleractinia; family Caryophylliidae; genus Catalaphyllia; species Catalaphyllia jardinei. The sequence continues at coordinate 24,125,917 of CM042752.1, forward strand.
AGACTTGCCATGTTGACCTTTACTTAATCCTTCTCTTATTCACCGCCCTTGCACAAAGCAATAGGCCATTTGAGTGAAGTCATGAGCATGAGAAACACAAGTCATGGCAAAACCACAGATAGCCCAAGCTTGATATATGAGAAGCTCAATGAGATTTGCCTTAGTATCATCTCTAGTGAGAAACTTTCACAATTTTTCTTGTTTTCTCTCCAATTTCTTCAGAATTCCTACCTCCACAAAGACACAAATATTCCATTCAGTTTACAATGCAACTTAAACCTTGATTCAACATGGAACAAGCACTCTTGACTGGAAACAGACATGTAAACTAAGGAGGAGACAGCTTTAAGTGTGAAGTTGTTATAGGGTAAAGCAAAGGTGAACGTTAAGAAATGGTGTAAATGGTCCTTGCTATCAGCCCCTGGTCCCTAAAGCTGATTTTGACTGGAGAATACACACAAGCAAAAGATACACAACCCCATGCAGTAGAGCGCTGTTTAGCAATGCCTTTTCTTAGGGAAATTTTTATAAAAAAAGCTTAAGATCAACATCTTACTGCATTCGTATACATTGGCTTAAGCTTACGCCGTCGGCTTGCGCTTACAAGCCTTAAGAGGATGCAAGTTCTACACTGTAAATCTTGTAAAATGAACAAGTGCATTTCTCTTAACACAAGTAAAGAATGCTTGGTTCTACAGGATGGTTGCAAGACTGTGGCACAAGTGTCACAGGCTACTGACGAAGAGTTGATGGACTGTAGCTTGGATCATGACACTGCACAGAAAATTATCACCTTCTTTGAGAAAGACTGCATACAGATTTGAGTTTAATGACTGCTAGGTCTTTTATTATTGCCTTTTTACTTGAGTGCCAAATAAATTTGAATCACCTTCGAACAAGATTAATCTGTCAAAGTTCTTAATTTCATAAATAATGTAAAGTTCACACAATGGTTAATAGACCATGTGATGAATACAACAGTTTAAAAGGAACATTTTCTGTTTTCACTGTGATTGTCTGCAGATATTTGTTTTTTTTTTTTAAAAAAACTGTCTTTAACTAATGGTATGAGGATGAAATCTCTACTAACCACTGTTTCAGGAAGTACAGCAGATATTTGTTGGCAAAAAAGAGACACTGCCCTGAGACTGGCAGAAATGCCAGGAAGCCGGAAATAAAATAAAAAATGCTCATGTTATTTGCACATGGTTTCCATAGACACCACTTTTCAGAATTCCCTGACATTTCCGTGACTTATCTTTGATGAAAATAAAGTTTCTCTGACCAAAGAAATGCAAAAGGGCAGGTCTGGTGGTGACTTCGTCTTCCACTCATTCATTAAGAGTGATAATTTTAACAAATTCTCCTTCTTCATTAATGGAAAATATCATTGAGATCACAGTGACACCAAAATGTTTCTTCCAGCCTTCCAGCTTGTAAATAGCCAACTTGTTTGCCTCCAACAAGTTGGGATTCTTAACAATATTATGTTCAATTTTAATCATTTGTTTCAGTTGTTTGCTCAGCCCCACTAGCACTTGTGCTATAAACACTGCCGAGTGTAAATAAAGGTCATATTAGCCATGATATTAAATTATTTCGATTTTTCCTGCCTATTCTTTAAGATATCAATTTGCCCTGATATGAAATAAGATTCCCTGACCTTGAAGAATTTTTTCCCTTACCATTTCCTGACCTGCAACAACCCTGTCACAGTGGTGTTTGTCACTACATGGTACATTTCAAATAGTGTCTACTAGAGTTGCCACCTCCTGTTCACTATACCTTTAACCCTACCTAAATACTGAAATACATGCCTCATGAAAAAAATTTAATTAGGGACAAATGATCCCTTGTATAAATTTCATGATTTCACTGATGGTTCATACATGAAATGCTCTTTCTCATTGCAGCAAGAAATGCTGGGTAAGTAATATTGTCTCTGCTTGTAAGATACTTGACATGACGTAGTAAAATTGTCTATGTCAGTGCATGTATAGTATTTTGTGGTATTTACAGTAATGTTATAAAGAAAGAGTCTGCAACCAGTGAAATCATGAAATTTATACAAGGGATCATTTGTCCCTAAAATGTGCAGTGACCCACACGGTCCTGGGAGATATGTACCCATAAATATAATATTATAAAATAATGTCTGTACAGTAGCCAAGTACCCTGCTTCAACTTAAGGTTCATGTAAGATTTCCATCTTAACCCATTGACTCCTAGAGGTTTCTGCCATAAATGCACTTTTGGACATTTTGGAGATTTTCCGGCTACCACAGGCCAAATTAGCTCCAACTACTCCAAAAGGCATTTGCAACATGACAGCATGCCTTTCTTTCCAATAGCGCCCCTTTTTACGACATTTTTGCTTGGGCATGCACAAAAATCTTCCTACATCTTTAGGCTTTTTGTTTTTTTTTGAAAAACTTTTTTTGCCTTTCCTTTCTCTCCTTTTTGTATCTTTTTCTTGCAGCGATCGACCTTCTACTTGACTTACTTCCCATTCCAAAACTTCTGTGTAGTGGCAGGCAATTTTGCTCCAAGTTTTTCACTCAAATTTCTGAGCCTTTTCATGTATATTTCAGGCTCCATTGAGCTGATCACTCTGATCTGAGTATCAATGAAAAGACCTTTTCCTCCTACAAAAGTTGAGCATACATTAGATGATGCCAATTTTGGTCAAAGGTGATGGGATTGGAAGTGGAACAAAGGCCAAGGCTCATCATGGGTGGAACAGGAGTCAATGGGTTAATTAAAGCTAGGTACAGTTAAGTAAAGTAAAGTTACTAAATATATCTATTATAATTATATAAAAAAACAAAGCAAACAAAATTAATTCTGATTGTGAGTTTTACGAATGGAATATTATTTGCTTCCAGTCTGCGTCAGACAGTCTAAAAAGGACTGCAATAGAAATGTTTACCTTCAATGAAAAACATTTAGTTGCCACTCTTAATGAATGTGAGACAGTTCAATTTTTACCTTGTGTAGATTATAACTACTGGTATCTCCTTTTAGGAACTAATGGCATTACAACAATATTAACTGAAACAGAAATAAAACAATCCAACTCAAAACTAATTAACTACATGTACAAGTGAGCATAATTATTTTTCAAAAAAATTAACAAGTACAGTGTCAACAAGATCGAGCATGTTTGAACTGAGCGTCAAGAAGACTAGACAAGATCATGCATGAAAAAATCATGGCAAGCAAGCATTTGAATATGAAGTGTGCATATACTCCCTAACCATAACATAAACAACACTCTAAAATTGGTTAGGTTACCTAAAAAAATATTGAGATGCTCTGTCATATCTTGAGACTTTCAACTTCCGAAAAAGTCTTTACTTCAGTGTATGAATCTGTTTCCGAACCCGTTCTATTTCTAAGAAGCCCTTCTCATTCCCAATGTGCCACGTAATTGGAATTATAATATACATGTAAATGTCACATATTTCTAATAATGCAAATAACTGTTTAAACCTAATTGTACCTAACTCTTGAAATGACAACCACCTAAAATTTAATCTTAAAATGGTGGTGTCACCATCTCTGGTTGAACCTTGTGTATGTGTATTGTTCTGTCCAAACTCCAACATGTGGGAAAATTTCTTTAAAAACATCACCATTCCCTGCTTCACCTGTAACCGGAGCATCTTTCACAGTTTAGCCACTTGTCATGTGTAATTAAAAACTGCTCTTGTTGAAGAGATCGTACTGACCGACCATATAAGCCATGAGATTACATGTAATATAGGCATGGACTTGTCATCAGATACAGTTTACCATCATTATCTTGGCTGTGAATTCTGTTGGAAATAAGGCAGAAAAAGATACCCTGATTTAACAATGTTCACGTTGTTCCTCAAAAGGGCATAATATAATAATACAATGTACATGCATTTATACAGTGATGTTAATATTTTTTTTTCACTATTTCATTGATATTTAGCTCTTGTCTGTCATACTCGTTTTCTGTTTCATTGGTTCAAATTAATTCACAAATGTTTGATTGATTGATTGATTTGCTCCTTTTTTGTCACCTTACCTTTCTACTTCTGAAGTAGTAAAAAACAATGTTCACAATGAAAGGCCAAAGGGTGAGAAACACCAAAGGTCTTGAAGGAACATAAGCTTTCCACCATGGCTGGTCAGATCTAGAAGCTGCATCCTAATTAGTACAAAAAGAAAAGATTAAGAAAGAATCCACTGGAAGTTCGACAATTTGCCAAAATTTTGTTTCAAGATTATTTGCATTCTGTTGCAAACTTCTTTGTAACCATTTTCAATATCTCCTCAAAAGGAATCTCATTTCTAACATTGAACATCAAATGTCCAAAACAAATTTTGAATAAATCAAACACAATGCCACACCATATTACTATTACCTATTTACAAGCTACTTAAGATTATCAATTTGTAAGTAGTTGTCTTTTATCATAGTATTAGAGTTCTTCTTAGAAGCATATTAAGTATTGTTAGCAGTATGGTATTATATAAGTAGTTACATATTATAAATGAAAATAAAAAAATAAAAAATAAATAAATAACCAGTTAATAAGTAAATAACTAGTTAGAAAAAAAAACTGACTGGTTAAATTATAAAATTAACTGAAACCAAAAATTAACTGCAATATATAAATGGAAGTATTGTAACTGCAGTTGAACCTGCTAATTTGAACTTGGTTATTTTCAAATTCTCCATTTCATGTTTCAGACTCAAAACCACTTCCCTTGGATTTGCCCTTCAGTCATTTGCTATCGGCTATTTTGAAACTCCTCATTTCTCCTGAGGTTTGAAATTAGCTGGGTTCAACTGAAGTATAGTTACTTGTTGCACGTTAATTAAAAAAAATTAAAAATGAATGCCACCCTTTTCTTTGAATGAATGTTTAGAGAATTTTGGACTAATGGGTAATCAATTAGACCAGAACAGCCTACCTGCTGTGACAACACTGCTTCCTCCATTGTGCTGAGACGGCTTATTACACTTTTCATGTCCTGGTGTAGCCGCTCAAGAGCCTGTAAGATCCTTTCGTTGATTTCATCCCTGTCGCCTGCTGAATCGTAATCTGGTCCGCTCGTGTGATCACTTGTTAGTTCATCTTCACTGTCACTATCACTTCTCCGTCTATGTCCTCTTGGACGGCGGTTCACTCCAGTCACAGCATTGGAACCTGGTGAATGAACAGTTGATGAGCATTAATTTTACTGTTGTAAGTGGGAGACAAAGAATTGAGAAGAATCTTTAGCACTTTTTGACTCTAGGGGTTCAAAAATGTTTTCTTCTTAATGCGAGTCATACTCTTTCAAAAACGAAACGAAAAAATAAACTGAACTGCTCAATTTTTCAGGCGCTGAAATTTTAGCAAATATGTGAAGTTTCATTAACAATTCATTGCAAACTCAAAACAATGTGTGCCAAGGGACAACACTTGCTCCCTGGCATACATATCTTTGCAAGTTTGGGGTCCTATATTTTTTTAGTTTGCAGCGGATTTTTATGAAATGTCATAGATTTACTAAATTCAGCATGATGATGATAAATTGAACTACGTATGGAAGTGGTTTTTGTTTATTTGAAAAATACGAAAAACTGTTGATAATGTGTTACATCAGTGAAAAGGTCCTTTGCCATCATATTTGTTATCATTGTTACCATGGCAGCTCTGCTGCCAGTTATTGTTGGCTTTAAATACTGCACATAGTTACTGTCATAGTGGTTATGTTGTCCAGAGATTATTGGTATGTTAGACTCTGAATTGAGCAGTGCATGTGTGAACACTGGCTGAGATCATTATGTTCTGTTCTTGGGCAAGAATAATGCTCCCACAGAACATCTCTCCACCTCAGTGTATAAGAGAATACAGACTGCCAGGAATTCAATGCTCTCATACCCACAGCAATGCTAGTGAAAACAACGGAAGACAGAATATTTAAATCAAATTACTGCTGTTACCTTCTCTGCTCCTAGTTCCATGTGACTGCCGTGCTCGACTTGTATGACCCCGCCCAGATGGCTGTTGGTTCGCATCGCCTCCTCCACATTCTCTTACCACATGATGTGACTTTAAGATTCCCACTGGCTTTTTGGGGAATTCATCAAAAGGTATAAACGATTCATACTCAGTCACAACTACATGTACATTGGCTTGACTGTCTTGCTCATTCTCAAGAACAGGAGTGACTTCTGCAAAGCACTCCTCACTGACTAAGGGTTTAACTTCTGATAAGTCTGAATTAACCATGGTGGGTGTGCTAGAGTCACTGCCTTCGACGGCAAACGTTACATGCTTGGCATACGGTGTGCTTGTCAAAAGCTGTGAGCTTTTCAAACTGCTTTCTAAATCAGAATTTTCAGATTCTGACAACGTTGAGTTTGTGGCAAGTTCTGGTGAGCTAGTAGAATTGTTGCTCCTTGTTGAATCAACTGTTTGAAGTTTATCATCAAGATTGAGCTCTTCATCTTCCTCTTCTGCTTTATGATTTCCATTCTGTAACTCTTTCAGATGTTCAGGGTCTAAAGAGTCACAAAATTCATCTTCTTCACTCTCGTCACTAGTCAAAATAACTCCACTTTTTCCTTTCGGTCTCAGTAAATCACCATTACTTGGCGTCAAAGGTGGAACTGGAATGAGATTAATATATCAGATATCACATTTTAGTTTTCTGAGAGCAATAGGAGGTCATTCTTGGCTAGCACATCATCTGGTAATCTGTAAGATAATAAAAGAGTTTGGACTACCCTCAGTGGCGGATCTAGGAAAGGGGCCCAGAGGGCCTGGGGGGGGGGGGGGGGGGGGGGGGGGGGGGGGGGGGGGGGGGGGGG
>CM042752.1:24133138-24155440 GCA_022496165.2 Catalaphyllia jardinei
GTAAACATTTTACATGCCTAAACCATGGTAAAATTGTTAAGTGTCTATGTTGCAGGTAAAATGTGTTCTCAGGAAAAACCAGTTATCAAACTAGTTCAAATCAGTATTTTGTATTAAAACTAGGTTAAATCCGTACTTTGCAAATGTTGTGTTAAGTCTTTGATTAAACTAGTTTAAATGTGTTATTTCAACTAGATCAAATGTACACTAAATGTAATTCAGAGAAAATTTCCTAATAAAAATGTATTTCTATTAAGGTTTTGTTGTACTCTAGGTTGTTGGAAATTTTAAATTTCTCTTCAATATTTGTGCAAGGTATTATAGTTGTAATAATTACAAAATATTGGTTGAAGGGTTAGCTTTGTGAAAGTGAAGGGGTCAGCTTTTTAATCAATGGACTGTCAGCTTGGTGCAAGGGTTTCTTTTCTTTTGGACAAGAATTAAGGATTGTTGTTGAAAGTTGAATAAAAAGAAGCATTTTTCGTTGTCCTGTGTGGTTTATTTTTGTTCTTGGAAATAAATACAATTGCTTACATTGTGTAATACAGATTTACTTTTAAATTACTGATCAATTGCTTTCTTCGACACTGTTGAGAATGGTATCTCGTTGGAAAAGTCAAATACAATATTTGTTTTAGTGCATTTGTTTAATCTGTTTGTGGAAATATATGTGGAAATAACACCAAATTTTGTTACTACTTTTGCATAATCATTTTCCATAGTTATAATTTTACCTAGTATTACATTGGGGTGGAGTGGTGTTGTTTTATCAACTTTATCAATTTTTATGGTTACATAGTCATCAACTTTGAAACTACTTGTTTTGTTTCTGCTTAGTTTCATCTTTTTATTGTATTCAGTTTGTTTATCTATTACTGATTGTGTTATTGCTTTTCTTTTCCTTGATTCTACTTCTTCTTTGTTTGCTTGTTCACTTCCAAATTCCTCCTGTCCACCTCTTGGGGCTTTGTATTGCATTGTGCTGTTTTCATCTGGCAATGGTTTGTTGTTTGGTGTGTCAGTTTGCGTTTCATCTTGTTCAAGTGCTGTAGTTTCATTTTGTATTATACTGTTTTCTTGTGGTTGTTGGTCACTTGTTTTAGCATCATGACATTCTTTATTTGGCTCTTTACCAAAAACTACATAGTAAGGTGTTTTCTGTATTGCTCTATGCAGTGATATATTTTTTTTGTAGGCCGCCTCATGCACAACTTGACACCACTTGGTTGGTTGAATCCCTTTTTCTTTTACAATGTTTGAAATGTTTACTTTGATAGTACTGTTGTTGCGCTCTACTTGACCTTGAGTAGAAGGATTTCTTGGTGCACCATGTACAAATTTTATCTTGTGTCTTTTACAGAGATTCTCCATGTTTTTGTTTCTAAATTCACCTCCATTGTCTGAATGCAGGGTTTTGGGGAATCCAAACATGAAAAACAGTTTTTCTAGTTCGTAAGCCACTTGTTCACTTTGCTTTCCTGTAAGGGGTATCATCCAAGAATATTTGGTAAAGTGGTCAGACACATGAAGAAGCCATGTGTGTGTTTTTTCTTTGCATTGACATGACAAATTTCTGAAATCTATCAAGTCGATTTGCACATGGTTCATGAAGCCATCTGTTTGAATTGGACTAGTAATGGCTTTCTTCTGGTGGTCTGTTACACTTTTCTGCTGAAGGTGTAGGGTGCACATCGATATAAACAAATGAACCACCTTCTGCGTAATTCCTGAATACCTCTTTTTAACATAGTCCTCTGTCTTGTCTCTTCCTCTGTGAGCTATTGCTGAATGGCAATTTGCCAGTACTGTGAATATTTCTTTCTTCGGTACCACGTACCTGTTTTGTTCGTCTAGTATTTTCCCATCTTCAGCGGTCACTTTCCATTGTTTCTCAATTATTCGACGCTTGTCTTTGCGGTCGATAGTGATAGAGTTTCCTTCGTTTTGTGCCTTTGCTTTCAGCCATTGATATGCTTTTTGGTAGAACGAGTCATCGATGTACATGTCAACTGGGCTAGACTTGTTTTTAGAATTCGATTTCAGGTCTTCGAGTCTTCGATAAAACTCCTCTGAATCTGTACAACAATTCGCCATTTTTGTTGAGTGGAAGCTTGCACGCATAGCGCATGTGTTTATATACAAAGACTGGGCCGGGCAATTTTGGGCCGAGAGGAGTCTGGTAAGAAATAAGTATTATGGCCGAGAAATATCCGGTAATTGCCAACGTTCTCCTGTGTGGTTGAGTGGTAAGGCACGTGGACTGGTTATCTGAAGTTGGGTGAGTTCGACGCTCGTAAGTAACACATTAGAATTTCTTCTTCGGACATTTCAATGCCATGTTGCTCAGTGTGGGAGGAGAGGGTTATATGTAAAATGGAGAGAATAGCATGTAATGTATTAAATGTGGCCAGAATAGGTGAGGGTTAAATAGGGGAGAGGAAGTGACAAAAGGAAGAATAGAGACTGTGAAAGTAGTTTCTTTTCTGTTTATTATGTAATTTCCTTTTATTCATTTGCCCCTGCCAAAAAAAAAAAAAAATTGTGTACACAATTGCAGTTGAACCTACCTTGCTATTACTGATTTAAACTAGGTTGAGAACAAATTTAACCTAGGTAGTTAAGGATCACAATTTTAACCTAGTTTGATGATTGATTTTACCTGAGAACACATTTTACCTGCAACATCTACACTGGCTTAACTGACAGAGGTAAATCGGATTGACATTGCCATGCCAGAACTCCTCTGAATCCATGCACAAAATGCCCGGCAGTGCAGTCAAAAGAGAAGCTGTACGTGGCTCTTGAAGTCCTTGTGTTTAATTTTCTTGTTCTTGAGCTTGAAACTCAGGACTTAAGATTTCATCAGCACTTACTTTTGCAGCACTTTACAAATTTGAGGCAAAAGCCATTGATTATGCTTCAAATTGCTCTTCAAAAGACAAGGTGCCCTACACGTGTGTGGTCATAAAAATTTCACTAAAAAATGGTAGAAACAGGAGTGAACGTATGCTCAAACATATTGTCTGAGTGGTTGGCCCAGATTTGGTGAAGAAGGATTAAATGAATGTGTTTCTCTTGCTCATACGTAGATTGAAAACAAAAGTTGTCAAAAGCATGATCAAAACAGACTGACAATCTGGACACCACAGGATGTGAAATACTAAGTGAATATTTAACAATCATTCCACAAACGCGCATTGGATATGAGATGATAGATAGCCAACGAGGCACGTAGCACCGAGTTGGCTATAATCATCTCGTATCCAACAAGCACAAGTGTAAAAACTGTTTTATTAAAAACGCCCCCAAAATATAGAAAACTAGACTACAATAAAAATAAAAAGGCCCAAAACATCAGGCATATGCTTGCCATGTTTGTAGATCATGGTTTAATGGCTCATAACCCATGATGGCTAAGCCAATGAAAACTCTTGAATTGAATTATCCAATGATCCAGTTTTTAATAAAAGCGGATATACCTATCACTTCAACCTTGTTTACTGACCTAAACCATGCCTGATCACAGGTTAAATCAAACTTTTACCTTGGTAAACTATCTGTTCTCTTGGGTGGCGTTTACCATGCAATTAGTATGCATTTACATGTTCACCGCAAGATTTTTACCTACTAGGCAAGTAAACTCCAATACCTCAGTAAAATACTCAAGTCTGATACAGCATTTTCTTAAAAGACATTTAGTTCGAATAGTTTTGCCTGGCCTTCCTATGTGAATTAGTTGCCCCCTACTGAAAAAGTTTAAATGAAACCCCTGATTACCATGCCATGCCCTGTGTTGTATACACCAGAAACTGCTGTTACTTTTATAAGAAATGAGATTGCCAGTTTGTTTTGTAAAAGCAAGTTGTTTGTCTTAGGTAGTAATAGTAATGCACGTACCTTCAGACAACCCATTCTGAATTCCTTTATCATCATGGTCATCCTCCTCGTCATCACCCTCCTTCAATTCATCATGATCACTTTCCTCCTTTAATTCATCCGGGGATATAATAAGAACGGGATTTACTGCATTTGAAAACTGTAGGCCATTTAAATCATACTGTTTTATATGTCTGAGTGCCAAACTATCCCTGTGTGGAAATCCTGCTCTCATGTCCATGCTATCCCTATGTGGAAATCCATTGACCTTGACTGGACACTCCTCACAAGTACCATTCACATCATATGCATTACTATATCCATTTGGCACATGTTCGTCATCCACTGTGTGACCTCCATTTGACCTGAATTCTCGATTGATCTTGAGCTTTTCTGGAGCTTTTTTCTCTTTCTCAAAGATTTTAAGAATAGCAGGAGGTTGCTCATCTTGACCTTCATAGACTAAAGTATAAAATGCCTTGAGCACTTCACTAAACTCTGCCGCTTCACCACCATCTGGCAAGTTTTGCATTACCTGAAAAAAGGACATAGAGTGGTGTACCGAAGGTAGCAGCCATTACATAAAATGTGACCAATAATTACAAATATACTGTAACTTAAACCAGTCAAAAATGTCAAACTAATGAGGCACACAGGATTGACCTTAGTCAGTCACTCTTACTAACTTCTCTGACAAAACCACATGTGTTACAAACAGATGGGCTTCACAAAAACTGAATAACTACTAACAATTTTGACCAATTATTGATGACTATCATGTCTGGACAGTATGTGGTAAGAAACCTTCACAAACACTAATACATAAAACTATGTTTCAAGACCACTTATGGTCCATCAATGACACCCTGAATATTGCTCTCTTGCTAACTATTAATCACTTCAGTCAACTTAATGGCTAAAAGAGTGTTTAATTTTTGGAGATCTTCATTTTGTGCCTGGCTTCGTTGGGTTCTTTGAGCAGTATAGAGCTACTGAGAGTAGATTCTGGACAATGACCCTGTCACCATTCTACAGTTACACTAAGAAATGCTCCCTTGAAGCAGTTCTACACAATGTATGCTGACCTGTTTTAATTCAGAGATGTAAGACTCCATAGCATCTTGCTTTGACATCTGACCTAGCCCATGCCAAGCCTTCCTGTTATGTGACGAAGCAGGTCAAAACATAAGTTAATGGCTTAGGAGTGGTTTGAGATATGCACTTGTATGTGTGAAAGAAAGACCATATGAATTGCAGATGGTCAGAGTAGAAAGTGAAAAGTGATCTTTGCAATACTTTCATTTGAAATAACAATGTGGTTGGACATGACATTTTCCACCAGTTTCTTTTGATTGGTTAGTTTTCTTCCTGGTGGCTCAGTTTGATTAGTAACACTGCAGGTGTATTTACAATAATTACCATTTTGCTTTTCTTACTACATCCCAAAACCCAGGCTCTGATTCGGAACATTCACCCTCCTTTGCTTGCTTGTAAAATGCGTAAAACTGAAAATGAAAAAAGAAAACATTTAAGGTGGCTCAATCCGATTTTTGAGTAACATCATTTTGTCGCTATGGTAACTCAGATTCTGGTGGAATGTACCTCATTTGGAACTTTCATCTTTCTCTAGCACAACAGTAACACTTGATTTTCTGTTGGATTGATAATGGTGGTGCTCTACATAGCTACATGTAGTTGCTCAAAATTAAGTTTTTCTACTCAAAAATCCAATAGAGCCACCTTAAAAGAATATTTTTTTCTTGAAAACTCATTTTCAGTCAAATCTCCACTAACAAAATAAATGTTCCCTGAACTTTTTTTTAAAACAGTTTTCGTTGTGTAGCAATCTATTAACCGTCATCTTTGGGGTGAAATTTCAGTTAAATGTTCACAAAAGCGACATTAGAAACATAAATAAATGCTTGCCTTTTGCATGTGGGTTTATCAAGAATAGACCATGGAGTCACATCAATTTATCAGCAGGTTAAAAGGGCCACAATTTATAATAAATAACTGATTTAGGCTTGTTTTGTCTGTATTGGAGAGAAATGGTTTAGATGTTTTCTTTCTGGAAAATTGTGAAAAACAAGAACTCAAACAATATTTCTCCAATAGGGACAACACACTTACTGGTAGTTTAATTTAACATAATAATTATATGTGAATAAATATTTTTTAATACATGATTTCAAACGGGCACATACACATTGACAGAAAAGAAAAGAAGTACTCTTTGGGCATTGTGGCCAAATTGATTTTTTTCCAAACCCATTTCAGATCGTTTGGAAATGTATGTAGTTGACCCTTCACACGAGCTTCTCATAATTTAACTACAAACGAGATAACGTCAAATATTTATATTAACTCCAAAATTCAATGTCACAATAGATTATTTTCAGTATCATATTTAGCGTAGATACATCATAAATCAAGGACTGGAAATTAAATCGGCGGATACGTGACAACATGATCAACAAACAACAAAAGAATGGGTGAAGTTTTGTGTCATATTAAGATGAATACCAAAATTTACAAGGTGATATAAGCTTCCATTGCTGAATTAAGAAAATAGAAGATAATTGGGAAGAAAACACTAGAATAAAGAAAACTTCCAAACTATTTACTCATCAATAGAAATGACTGGATATCAGCCCTGTCAATTAATTGTAAGAAAATGAATGCAGCCTCATGCCGATCACTCTACCTTTAACATCGTGTCGTACGAAGGTTGGTAGGCACCTTCATGAAAGTTAAACAGAAAACACACATGTTAAGAAGAAAACCAACGAAAGAAAAACGAAACACCTCTCTTTCTTAAAGAAAATTGTGTGAAAAGACTTTTCGATACCTTTCTTTGGCATTGATCGCACAACATTCACTGCAGCGTCAAATCTGGCTTCCACAGAACCCGCCATGTTTACGATGCAAATCTGGACACGTGATGTGGCTGAAGATGTCATGTGTGACCTCCGCGCGGGATCTTTCGGAGACTGGGCGAGATCAAGTCCAGAATTTGAGAATAGAAAGAAGATGCAAAAACTCTTGCCAAGATTCAGGTCACATCGACTTTGGATGGATGGCACGGCCTTCCTTCTAGCGATTATGCCATGTTTTACAGTCTGCATGCACCTGTGGCTATTTTCTCGTAAGTGATTCCCAGGGGGAAGTGATTTGCCACCGGCCGGCGCCAGGGAAGTGGCAGATGAGGCGTGGTTGCAGATTCCAGCCCAGGTCCCTGACATTATTTTTCGTTGTCCTCCTCGTGCTCGCTATCGGTGTCATATTTTACAGCGGATGTGAGTGATAGTGTTGTCTGCATCCATCGGTAACTTTTTTCTTCTTGCCAATATTTTAATAGGTTTCCAGGTAAGATCACTCATTACATCTTTTTGTAGATATCTGTGTAATATCTTCTGAGAGCGCTATGACTATCTTACTGATATTATCCTTACTTTGTGCCATTTATTGTTTCAAAGCAAGAACGACCTTCGTGCGTTTCGTTGAAACAGCCCTAAAATAGCTGAGTTTCGTGATTTAAATGCAACGAATGTCTTTAGCGGATCACGCCTTGTTTTAATGATCTATCGTAGTTTCACAGGATTCACACTTAAATTATTTTACAGAACAGAGCTTGGCGATCGATCGTCACAGGGTATAAACGTGTTTTCACATCTTCTTTGCGTACATTTCCTTAGCTTTTGTGATCTGTTGTTACTGCTGTGTAAATGTTTTCACATTGCGCTTAATTTTGGCCAAAAACACCCCTCCGAAAATTAAGACCGGTTTCTATAGCTTTTTAGCGTGGCGTTGTTTATTTTCTTTCATCAGCGAACTCCGTATGAAACTTCATGTACATAGCGTTCTTGAAAACGTGGAACAATCACGCTTGCTAAATTTTTAAATAATTATTCAGTTGTACTGGTACTAACAGCGGTTATCACGGTAGGCCTAACGAATAGCTCGATGCTTCGGAAAAATTTGATTGCTAAATTTAAGTGCACTTATGCTTCAAAGTCCTAATTGAAATCCTACGTGCAGGAATGATTTGTTAAAAGCTTGTTTGTTTTAATCTTGCTTTCAGCCAGTCATTTTATGAGTCAAAAGCAACCCAAACCTACTCTCAGTGGCCAGCGGATCAGAACCCGCAAAAGAGGTAATGTTTGGTAGTCTTCGATTCGTTTTTTCCTTGATTAATGAATTGCATTCAGTGCGAGGTCATGTTTGCAAAATAATAATTTTCGCTGACAACATGATTCCGTGCATTTCGCGTGCATTTGCATGTCAGTTTCATATATAGCTGCTGCTCTTTCAATACATTTAATTCCAGACATGATGTCATTTGGAAATATGAAATCCTTCTATTTCCATGGTAACGAGTTGATCTGCACTGATGAAAATTATGTGGAAACTGAAAGTGTGATTAATGATGCCATGACCACCTCAACATGTCTCAGCTTTAAGTTTTATTTTTAGTAGAAATAATAGAAACCATATGCCTGGCTTCTTGGTAAGCTTAATTAAATTTGTCACAGTTGATCTTGAACCTGAGAACAGGGATACAGAAGCATTGAATGGAATCTTTACCCAGGGATAGGACAAGACCTGGTTAAGAAAACTGATAAAGGAATAATGGTATTGGAGGAAATGACAGCCATGATGGCTTTGCATTAATTTTAGTGAGATTCATTACCATATCCACGGGGAACACTTTTTTGATTGTTTCACCCTAGTCATCCCCTAGTCAACCCTGGGTTTGATCCCAGGGGAAGCTGGTAACAAGTTCATTAGTCTGCCATCCTACAAAATTGATGCAAACTTGATCACTATCACAAAAACTTCAAACTTCAAACAGTGCATTAGTAAGCAAATGAAAATTGAGTTACAAATTTCTCAACAGACGAAAAAGAAAAGCAAGACCCTCTTGCATTTCGAGATGCTATAATACAGGGACTACAGGAAATTGCTAACAATGATTTAGACCAAGTAAGTTGTGATCAACATAAATTGTAGGCCCAGTCTCCTGCATGCATCTTCAGTGTTACATGGTTAGAAGGGGATGTTAAAAAACCCACACACTTGTTGCAAAGAGTGTGGTATAGAGTTCCTAGTGTTGTGGTGTGACCTTGTCTCATTGGTTGGTGCTTCACGTAGGGTTAACCTCATTGGGCCTTACCCCCTAGGACAGAATTGTCCAAGAAAAATAACAATTATAACTATTTTAGCCTATATACATGTGTAATTATATGACAACTATCTGAGCGAGTACATGACATTTGCAGACTCAGGTTGGCTTGATGACAAGATGACACTTTGAAATTTTTCGACGTTGTCAATTTTCAATTTTTCTTTTCATTTGATTTTTTTTTTATTCATTGAAGTGTCACACATCAACCAAGGAGAACAATTTGTTTCCTTTTGTTCATCCTAAACATTTAGCCTGAATAGTGCTCAGGTTACTGTAGTCTTTTCATAGTTAGCTTCTGGTAGTGGAAATGGGAATCAGACCTGCCAACTCTCACGGTTTTACTGTGAGTCTCACGATTTTTTGTCATTTTTCACGGCCTCATGACAAGGCTCCCAATCTCACGGGGTTTTTTGAAAAAATTTTCTGAATGAAATAAATTAAGTTGTTGAATAAAAATGGAATATTTACAAGGATTGCTGGTGCCATAAAGTGATAAACTAATAAAGAAAAACACTGTTCTTACTCCTTTTTTGTACCGAACTGTGATTTTTGCTCATGTTCAATAACTCGTCGTTTTTCTCTTTGTCTCTCCGCCATTTTGAAAGGGGAGTAGGCCCTGGGAATGAGGTTGGTGTCTAGTTCAATCGATGGAAAAGGGGTTTGATCAGGTAAAAAATAGAATCTCACTACCCAGATTTTTTTTCATGGGTCTCCAGATTTTCCTTTACCAGTGGTTGGCAGGTCTGGGGAATGCATGTTAATCAGTTAAAAAGTCTGCAGTCCGTACTTGGTACATGTAGTCTGCAGTCTACAAATGTTATATACTGGTATCTGTAAAGCTAGGTACGGGGAGTGACAACTTAATTGATAACTTATGCTGTTTCTGGAGACAATAAATTTCTGCTGGGAATCTTAACATGTAAATCACATTTTCTTGTACAAGTTTATTACGAGTAAAAGTATGATTGTAGGTTTGGTATTAAGCTTAAGTTTGTTTGTAATGATTTTTTTATCTCCTTTAGGTGTTGAAGTTTTTGGTTTCATCTGGGAGTAAGCTGAATTATCGGCTTTATGGAGAGTACCTCTTTGATATACTGTTTGCTGGAGGTGTTTTAGGTACATGTATTATCATAATGCTAATTTTACAACTTGCAGTTAAAAGGGTTCTAAGATTTTGTATCTGTGTATGGGTTATAAGCAGCATTAAAAATATTCAGACTATCTTGAAATGAGCAGGTACAAATACTGTAGGATATAACACTTTTTGAGGAATGCATTGTCTGTTAGAAGGATGATCAAATTTGTGTTGGGTGATACTGCTCAAGCTCATCCCAGTTTCTGACAGTGACATGAAGTAACTTCCGTCATCTGTAGGACTATTTTGTTGTACCGTGCACCTGAAGCTAATGTTGGCATATCACTAGATTACTCCCAGCATTAAGTTCCTCAATACCTATTTAGACACCAGGGCTGTGGAAAGCATGTTATCCAATCTTGTCCAAGATCATAATTATCCAATGCAGTTTCCCTCACCACTTATGGATCCAGAGGCCAGGCCATAGGCAGGGGTTTTATTAAGTGCTAGCCATGGGAAATATTGACTTGCTGAGATGCGAGGACGATTTTGCCTGCGTGGTTTGACCATCCAGGGGAATGTTTGTCTTTAGTTATAAAATTGTTCAGTTCAACTAGTTTTACCTTCCTGTGAAACCAGTTGCCAACCAGTGCTAGTAGCAGGAATGAACCCCCCCCCCCCCCCCCGGGGGGTTTGGGCGGGTGGTGGAGGAGATAATTTTCAGCCAATAGCCCTTTTCACGGTTAGTTTTTCTTATTTGCATTACAATATTATCCAACATGGATGGGAGACAATTTCAGGCTAAAACTACAAAATAGCCAGAAATTGCCTCGCATACATGCTAGATTTTATTGTGATGCAAATGAGCAGAGTTAACCGTGAAAAGGGCTATTGGAGCACTTATGGCAGGTCTATTTGTTAAAATTTAATTTTTTTTTACTCTCTATAGCCCCTGGTGGTAGTATACTTGAAGAAGGTGAAAAATCCACTTGGAAAACATCTGTGTGTGTTTTTGAAGCCAATGATGAAGATCTCAAGAATTATGTGCAGGTACTTCTTCCTCTGATACATGTGTTTTTAAGGCTGGTTCTCACTGGTCAGAGTTGTGATAAAGTTCAGAGCACTATGAAAATCAAACCGGCTGAATTGGAAGCAGAACACTAATTCTGCTATGACACTGTAGCCTTCGTTCTTGTGAAAACTTGATTGTCGGAGTCAGGTCAGAGCAGGTCATATTAAGCTCTCTAACAACTCCAACTATGATTCTTACTTCTACTCAGTCGCGAGAGAAAACAAGCATTTAGTAAGAGATTCTTCTATGGTATGTTGTTTTGTTGCTTTAATATACAGGTTTAAACATAGAACATTGCAGACTGACGTAACTTGCCTAATTTTCAGTTAATGTACGTAATTGCAGCTGATTTTGAGCTTCACAAAATGCCTCAGTTGACAAGCTCCAGGGCATGTTTTTTTCTTAGTTTTGGTTTTGTTTGTTGTGTGTAATGTATCCCTTTTTGTGTGTGTCCCTTTATTCATTAAGTGTTTTTTTTTTCCTCACAGGTGATCAACCAGGTTATTGCAAGATACAGATACCTGCAGAAAGCTTTTGAAGATGAGATCAAAAAGGTTAGTTTTCCTTTTACAGTCGGTGTACTAGTTAATTAAATAAAAGAATATTACATGGCTGCTCAGAGATACAAAATTTCTCTTGGAGTGTTGAAAAATATTTTATGAGTGAGTGTGGCAAACAAGTAAAATATTTTTCAACATGAGAAAAGAAATTCAGCTCTGTGTCTGCAAGTGACCATGGTGTGAGAGTGATTTTGCCCTCTTGGTCTGACTAGCCATCTAGAGTCAATTTTCTCATCAAAGGAAGTTCAGAGTAGAGTTTTGCCTGCCAGTGAAACCAGTTTTGTTTTTCTCCTGCTGAAAAAATGGTAATGAAATCCCTGGTGTTGAGGTTTAGTTAATAATTTTTTTTTCTTTGTTTTGTCTAGATCTTGCTGTTCCTCAAGGGTTTTACTGATGATCAAAGAAACAAGCTTGCCATTGTCACTGGCATCATTCTGGCAAATGGTGAGTTTCATGTAATCTCAGGGCATTAGTATTTAAAAGTGGTACTTTTATGTGGTCTTATAAGTCAAGGATGAACTCTGACATCCAAGTCTGTCGACAGATCATGCATCTTCAAAATGCAAAATGGCAAAATGATGAAATGGCTTTTGCCTAGCCTAAAGAACTCTCTGGTTAGCCTAAATGGCACTCAGGTTAGCCCAAATATCCCTGACTTGACAATTAATGGTTAGCTCTTAGTAATTTTTATAATAGTTAGTGAGAGGCATGGTGGCTTCATGGTTAGTGCGCTCGACTCCGGAGCGAGCGGTCTGGGTTCGAGTCCTGGCCGGGGACATTGTGTTGTGTTCTTGGGCAGGACTCTTTACTCTCACAGCACCTCTCTCCATCCAGGTGTATAAATGGGTACCGGCGAATTGTTGGGGAAAAACCTGACAAATTGCTGGGGAGTGACTGGTGATGGACTAGCATCCTGTCCAGGGGAAGTAGAAATACTTCTAGCCGCTTCATGCTACAGAAACCGGGATAAGCTCCGGCAGCTATGAGCCAGCAAATAGCTTATAAACTAATCAAGGCGGGGAGATCTAAAGACATTTTACAAGGTTTTCTCAGTAATTATAAGGGATTTTGCAGACACTGGTATCCCACACATAGTGCCATTTTGTGTATAAAGACATTGGATGTAAAATAACTGTAACTTTTTCATGGCCATTACTGTGAAAGCTTCTGACAGAGCAACTGTTTTGACATGGTGTTTATATGTCAATTGAATAATTATTTTGCCAAGCGACCTTCAAGAGTTTGATTTTTGTTGCTTTAATTTGACCGACCATGTAGCCAATTAAGAAGGTGAAAATTTTTAGCAGACTGAATGTTCTTTGAAGAATGAGATGACAACCTATTTATCCAGTTATTGTTAGTATGCTCTTGTTTGAAAAAAACCAGTAAGGTGTCAATAGTTTGCATTATTTTTATCCCTAGGCATGGGTCCACCCACCGCATTGACCAGTCTCTTCAATGAGAACCTTGTCAAAGAAGGTGAGGATGTAGGTCTTTAGCAACAATTGCACACAGGTTTAATTAACCGTTTTCAGCAGGAGGACCACTGTACTGGTTTTCATAGGCAGACAAAGCAATTTGAAATTAGGAGAAAAAAATTTCCTCTAGATGGTCAGACCAGATGAGCAAAGTAACCTTCACAGCTGGTCAATTTACCTGGTGGTGCATGGTGCTTAATGAAACCCCTGCAATTTGCCACTTGAACTAGAAGTGTGCCAATTAATATTATTATAAGCAGTGCAGTTCTATCTGGAGTCTTGATATCTATTGTAATAATTTTAAAATTTCCATCTGAATGACAAATTAAGTTTATTGTTCCTCTCAGAGCTTCCTGAATGTTCACCCACTGTATTCCCTGTTATCTAGGACTTGCTTTGCAATTTCTAACCAAAGTATTCCAGTCCTGGGTCAAGGAAAAGGATTTTGCCAATCTGAGCTCTTCTTTGAGGAAAGCAGAGTTAGAGAACAAATTATTGGTAAGTTTATATTAGCCAAAGCCGAAGGCTTAATAATGCAAATAATTGATTGGTGCAACACTGATAAATCATGAGTGACGTTTTGCTATAACCAAGTACAGTAATTGTTTTATCATTCAATGACAAAGGTTTTTTGATATAAAGTCGCTCTCTGACAAGGGAAATGAAGCAATCTGCATTTTTTAAACAAGAACGTGGTTACAATTTTGCTTGAGCAGAATATTATTTGCAGCAAAATACATTAAGACGGTATCATGCATAAGTAGACCATTGTTTGTTGGTAGTTATTTGCAGTTCATGTGATGAGCTCTTAGCCAATGAAAAGGAAGAAAAAAATGCATTGAATCAATGATAATTGTCATAAGTTATCAATAAACACTGGGAGAAAATATGGTACTGTATTTGCTGTTAACTGTCTTCAAAATTGATGACCGTCGTAAAATTTATTGGACATATGCAGGATTTAACAATCCACTACTTAAAATTTCAAAAACTAAGTTTTGTCCAATCTCCAATACACCTACACCTGTATATAATTTGCATGCATGGATTAACTTGCATTAATGGGTATTCATTTTGTATAACTACAGCAACTGAATTGATGTGAACTTTTTTTTTTTATTTTTGTTGTAAAGGAGTTCTTTCCTCCCAATAAACAAAGTCAGGAAATGTTTGAGAAGCATTTCAATGCTCATGGATTGGAAAAGCTTGTGGCTTTTCAGGTAAGACTTAAGCCTGCAAGTAAACAAAAGAGTGACAACCCAGGAGAGAAGGCACACATGATCTCTTTACAAGCCTTGTTTCAGCTGTAACTGGAAGCGTTTAAGTATCTACCAAAGCTGCAACAGAATCTTGAGCTGTTGGCAAGGAAGCTAAGGGTCATGTGATTTCATTTTTGATCTATCACATTGAGTACAAAAAGTACTGTAAATGAATAATCACAAGGAGGGGTGGTGGTGAATGGTTCCGAGAAGGCAAGAATATCCCGACACATTTTGACTTCTTTGATTACAAGACTTCAAAGTGTTTTAAATGCAAGCTTGAGATATTCAGGTTCTAGGAAGTTTAGGAGTCATTTTATAAAATAAAACCAACAACGAAATTGATACTTTAAGACAGTTTTCTTTAGGTTAGCCCAGCCCAAAAAATCGAGACTATGAGATGCATATACATGTAACTGCCAGAAAGATAAGAAAGCAAGACCTGTGAAATTCAACGGAAGTTTTGTGAGACCCA
Organism: Catalaphyllia jardinei; assembly: GCA_022496165.2. Lineage (NCBI taxonomy): Eukaryota > Metazoa > Cnidaria > Anthozoa > Scleractinia > Caryophylliidae > Catalaphyllia > Catalaphyllia jardinei. The sequence continues at coordinate 24,148,119 of CM042752.1, forward strand.
TAGACCCCTTGCATAAATGGTGTCTAATTTGAATATCAATAGTTTACCCATCCTTAGCCTCATACTCTTGTTTCAAGATAAAGGATCTTTCACATGAATGTGAGGCCTAAGGATGTGTAAGTATTGTTATTCAAATTTAGGTGCCATTTATGCAAACGGCAGGGTCTATGGTTTTTCAAGGACTACCCTGATCAATAACAGACCAAATTGGTTCTTCATGTAAAATAGGGTGCTGGAGCAGATCTAGGAGGATTCAGGGGGTTAGGTCAAACCGCTTAAATAAATCATTGCATCTGTTGGAAATGCACTTCCCCTTTTTGAACTTAATCTTGACTTTCTTATGGGCTATAATAGTTATGAACAGCTGATGGGTAGATTTCATAACTTTTATAGCCTATAAGAAAGTCAAGATTAAGTTCAAAAAGGCAAAGTGCGTTTCGAACAGGTGCAATGATTTAAGCAAAAAAATATATTTTGGGTTTAGGTGCACTTTAAAAAAAAAATGAGACATTATATTATTAGATTCTGAGTTGGTCTCAATGCCAGAACTCCCATTTCCGAGGACCTCAATTTTAAAATTTTCCAGGGAGGATGTCTGTGGACCCCCTACAAGAAACCGCCTTCTGCAGCAGTCTTAATCTCAAACCCCTTCTCTAAAATCCTGTATCTGCCCTAGGACTTGATCAGCAGTTGACTCCAGCTTCCAAAGCAAGGAGTCACCCGGAATCCGTTTCATGACCGTACCTCTGTCACTGTTTGGTTTTCAGAAAGCCCAACAGGCCATGGGCACTCGAAGAGCTTTCCAACAACAGTTGAAGGAGATGCTGGACAATGAAGCGCCTGTCAAAGATGTAAGTGCTTTCTTAAGGTGATTCCCAAGTAAAAGAACCCGTCATAGACTTCCGATGAAACTTGGTATGGTGTCGTTACAGTACAAGGAGATGTTAAAAATGTAATAAAAAGAGGGGGTCACCGTGCTTGTTTTCATGCCATGATGCTGACAAATATGGTTATTTAGGTGACTTTTGGTTATCTCAGTGCAGAACAAATAAGCTCGATTATTTTTCAATGCGGTGCGTTATATCACGCAGAGTTCGACTTTCTTTGATTGCTTATTCATCTACGTCCCAGAAAAGTGGCTTCAAATACCTTGCATTATTGATATTTTTATCCTTTAAGGAAACGTAATTTGGACTTGCTCTATTGGGCCCGTTAGGTCTGTATCTGTAGCATTTATTTCATTTGTCAAAAAAGTAGCCATAGATTTCTGCCAATTCTTTTTCAGTTTTTGCAGATATTGTTCTCATTGAATTTGTAAAATAAAAAGTGGGGGTCACCGTGCTTGTTTAAGAGAAAAGGAGCTTTTATCTCACTGTCGAGCTTAGTTTGAGGTAAATCTCTTATGTTTTGTATGCGTGCACTCATGTGACGCAAAAATCGTGTGCAGTAGGGATGCACAATGCAAAACTCGGGAATCACCTTAATGAAGTTGAACCTCAGCTAATAGACACCTGTCCACGAAGGCATGGTGACCTTGTGGTTGATATGCTAGTCCATCCCCAGATCGAGTGTTCTGAGTTTGCGCTCTTTTTGGGGATATTGTTCTATGTTCTTGGGCAAACACATTATTCTCACAGTGCCTCTCCACCATGGCATATAAATGGGTACCAGCAAACTTAACACTAGGGGTTACCGTGTGTTGGACTAGCCTCCCATCCTGGGTAGGAGGGGGGTTAAATACTATTTGTTTCATGCTACAGAAACCGGGATAAGCTCCAGCCTGATGGGCATCTTGGCTTGTATGTAGACTTAACCATTTATCACCTGGCCGACACTTTGTTGTGGCTTTGGCTTGTGGCTTTTTCAAACAATGAACAGTTCTTCCTACACTCTGGGAGAGTTGGCTTGCACACTCAAGTCAAGTCAAGTCAATTTTTATTTAAACTCACACAGAATAATTATAATTAAATAATACAAAATAGTGCTTTAAAATATAAAATCAAGAGATTGGGAAGGGAAAGAAAATGATATAATAATAATGAGATGAGATACAAATCAGGTGGTGTCTAAGTTAACAAATACCCCTCTTTGCATGTTGCATACATTCCCCACTAGGAAGACACCTCACAAAATTCCATGCCAATAATGGAGCCCTGTGCAGAAATCTACAGTGGCTGTGACTACTAACAGGACTGTTTGTTGCATGCAAATATAAAATAAACATAACTAATGTCTATTGTTTGTGAAGAAAGTAATTCAAACAGATGTTTTGTGTTGAGTGTTAATAAGATATTTTTACAACTGTAACAGTAAATTGCTTGTAAAATCAGGTTGATTTTGATGTTCTGCTGGTAAATTGCACATCAAATGTGTGATTGTCTTTGATTTCTCTTACAGATTATATCCACTTGCAAGGAAGAAATGAAAAAGGCTGAGCTTCCTGAAGATGATGTGGTGTATTTGGTATGAAGTAAATTTATTTTTGCTACAACACTTTTGATCATCTTTTGTGCCACCAAAATAAAATGGTGTTTTGCTTCACCTCCATTCTCCAACCAAAACAATATTTTAATGTTGTTTTATCTTTGAACAGAGGCCCAATATTCCAACAATGGTTTTACGCAGTGGGAGACGATTTATGACTTCTTAATTGAAAGTTGTAATAATTATTGACACCTGTTGGCATTTCAATAACTGCCACAAGAATCTTTGGCCAGTTGAAACAATTTACAAATTGTGATGCTAGAGTGCTAGAGTCAAAATATGTTCTGTTTGGAAAAACATGTCTGAGAGACTAGAAATTTACAGCCAAAGGCCAGGTTTTGTTGGAGTTGAAACTTTCATAACATCTTAAATTAATTTACTAATCATTAGTTTTGTTAATGACATTTGTGACTGGTCTAATGCTGTAACCACACACACACACACACACCTGTATACAATGTGACATAACAAATGAGTACAGCCATGGAATGATCAATCTTCACTCATTTTAGGTGTGGAAAGGCTTAATGCGAGCTGTGGAGTGGAACAAGAAAGAAGAGCTTGTAGCTGATCAAGCTCTTCGTCATCTCAAGGTAGATCATTCCATACTTCACAATAGACTGTATTCATATAATTTCTATAGGTACTGGACTGGAACTAACTTGGAATGGAGGCTCATATGGGAGAATATCATCGAAAAGCTACTGTATTAGTGATAATGTGATTTGCATTTGACTCCCCACATTAGCCTTAGCTGCAAGCTACTTACAGTCCAATACCAAGACTATGAATACGGCCCAAGTATATTATTGTTAATTCAGTGATCCAGTGGTATAAAGGTAAAGTCTGCATACGAGCCAATTGTGGCTCATCAGGCTGGAGCTTATCCCAGTTTCTATAGTATGAAGCGTCTAGGAGTATTTCTACTCCCCCCTGGATGGGATGCAATTTCAGGGTTACCCCCAGCATTAAGTTCGCCAGTACCGTAAAGTGTCTTGCCCAAGAACACAACACAATGTCCCCGGCCAGGGCTTGAACCCAGACTGCTTGCTCCGGAGTTGAGTGCACTAACCATCAGGCCACCACGCCTCCCAGTGGTATACATTGCATAAATTTCTGTTGATGTTAGTGTGAGCTACAGTTGATGGTTTCTGTTGTCCTTACAGGTTTACGCTCCCCTGTTGGCAGCATTTACCTCTCAAGCAAAATCTGAAATCAATCTTTTGGTCAAAGTTCAGGTACAATATTTTAATTGTAATATAATAGTACTAATAATTATTATTCAACTTTCATACACTATAGGAATTCCGATTTTCTGATTGGCTGATTTGTACCATGTGATACTGGGTTGTGATGAAACAACCTCCTTGATGTCATTATTGTGGTATACAGTACTATCCATGGTGTAAATTTAGCACACCATGTGACTGTCATTACACCATAGCCTCGGCTGTCTCAAACTTCGACGAGTTTTTTTTGCACTGTATTCAATTTGAATAATAAAACAGTTAACGCATTCATTGCTTGTGAATTATCAGGATTTACCTGCACTCGTTCACTAACAATGAACTCTAAATTTCCCATTCATTGTTAGTGAACTTGTGCAAGTAAATCCCAATAGTTCACTAGTCGAGTGTGTTAACCTTTAAGTAGCAATTGATTACATTATTAAAGAGAACGTCTTATTATGTTATGCATAATTGACCATCAGAGCCAATTTATGTGTGAATGTCATACAGTCTGTAAGTGTACAAGAAGTCTTGTGTTATATGTAAGTTGTTACACCAGATTTTACATCTCTTGCTTGATGCAATGTAGTGACTTAAAAGTTAAGTATGTCAAGCTTAGCGCTTAACATACATGTACATCAAGCCAGAAAACTAACTTCAGTTGGTTCAACAATAGGGTGATTTATGACTCCACCTACTCGTAATAATTATTCACCCATCAAGTATTGATAAATTTCATTTTATGACAATCACCCTGTATTATGAATTTTTAAAAACAATTTAGAAACAATGTTTTTAAACCTTTTTTCAAGTTTGATGTGGTCTTTTTTTCAGGAATACTGTTATGACAACATGAACTTCACAAAAGTGTTTCAGAAGATGGTCATGCTGTTGTACAAAAGTAAGAAATAAAGAAATTAATATATAACAAACCTGAAGACCATCATGTTTTGAAAATCACCCTGAGAAATGCTAATAGGCCACTTGATTCTTGTACCTCTGCTTCAATACTCATGCAAAACCTTTCATATGAATATAAGTTTGATCTGCATGACACAGAACCTGTAGGCAGACTGCATTTTCAGATTAATTGGTTCCACAAAGACGTGCCGCAACTTTTCCATGTAATGCAGCCAAGTCCATTGGCTGCAGTGACTGAGTCCCTTACAACAATTGCACTCCAGTTTGCTTTAAGGTGGAAGGCAAAGGTGGGGGGGGGATTATTTTGCATTTCCTCCCTGGGAAAGTAACAAGAATGCACCTTGTTGTACATGTACTGAAGCTCGTCCAATCAGGAATAGAGTTTTTTTGTGACCAAATGCAATCAAGTGCTCTTTTGCACGGAGTAGCCAACCACTATTGAACATGTTTGAATGAACAAAATGTTTTACAATGTTTGATCAAATTGTTTGTCATCATTGTCAAACAAGCTGTCCAACATGTAAATGTTTAAACACCAAATTATGTTTGATCATTCTTGGTCACCAAACATTTCCCATTTAGACAGGGTTTGACATCAATCAAGACATCATTCTGTTTTCTGTGGTTTATGCTAAACTTCTAATGCCCTGTAAGAACGCTTCAAAGCAGGGAACAAAGAAGTACAATTCTTGGTTACAGAGTAGCATCCAAGTTCTTAGAGCTCCCGTAAAAAAATATTATGTCATTTGTACAGGAATTAAATGATTTGAATGTGAATCATTTTAATTTTATCACCTATAGCTGATGTTCTGAGTGAGGACACAATCATTAAATGGTACAAAGGAGGCCATTCCTCAAAAGGAAAAAATGTTTTTCTTGAGCAGATGAAGAAGATGGTTGAGTGGTTGCAGAGTGCAGAGGAAGGTCTGTAGCATGCTTATTGATATTACGACCTAAAAATCAAGGAATGTACAGATTTAATGAATTGATGATTGTTTTTCATGCGTCTGTCCTGTTAATGGTCATGATTTTGTCGTAACATTGTCAAAGTAGCTGTGGATCCATGCAGCATTTATTTAGCCAATATTATGACAAAATTCATCGTCAATAACAGGTCTGGACAGACATGAAAAACTGATGTTAATTTGTTTTCTGTTACAAAGAAAATTGTAAATTTGTCTGTCCAGTTTTTGATTCATGATAGAAATTAGGCAATGATTGTACAAGAATTTCTGCTGCAGTAATTATGAAATGAGCGTTTGATCAGAGTTCAAGGTGCAGATTATCAATAGTTTACAACTCAAATGGATGCTTTAAACTACAGGTTACATAGACTTATCTTTTGAAATCTGTTATCAAAATGACTCATGACACAAAAATTAACTTGTAAATGAGAATTTTGGTCTTATTTTGCCTTTGCCTACATGTATTTACTCAATATTTAAATGTCCATGCAGCAAAGAAATGAAACACATAAGCTTATATCCTGAAGGTAGTGATTGATAAGAAAAAACTGCTGAAGGTAAAGTAGCAAGCAGATTCCTTACTTTTTAAACTTGTAGTAATAAATAAATCTAACACTATTTGTATTTACTTATTTAGAAACAGAGTCTGAGGAGGAGGACGAGGAAGGAGCATAAAAGCTAAACTCTATAAACTACTTCATTAGTAAAGAAAAAAAATAAAATGCCTTGTAGTGTGTATGAAATTCAAATAAATAAACATTTACTCGTATAGAAATTGTTTTTATCTTCCATTTAAGTTGATAAGTCAATTTGTTTATTCGTAAGTCTGTCATTCAGTGAAATGGCACAGTGGCCTTTAAACTCTGTTAAAGATTTGTGTGGGACAGTGTCTGACATGAGCATTATACTTCTGATGACATCTGCGGAGTTGTGCAGCTGTTACTTCAATCTTCACACGCAACAGTCAAACCAACCTTGTGGTAAGGGGTGTTACAGGTTACAGCTCTAATTGATAAGTTCCCCCCTGATTGAGAATCCTTACTACCATAACCTGAAAGTTCTATGTTTATGAGCCTCTCTCTCAAGCACTAGAGCACTTAGAGTGTAAATGACAGAGATTTTGTAATCTGCAATGAGATCATGATGTGGAACTCGGAAAAATAGGTAGTCACTGTCCAGGTGTTTTTCAGCCTGAAAAGTCCCCTTCCTCGGAAACCCAGGGGCTACTAGACGGGACGATGCTATATTCTCAGGCGAGCTATATTTTCAGGCGAAAGTTTACTTCAACAGCTTTTGAAGTAAACTTTTGCCTGAAAATATAGCATCGTCCCATCTGGTAGCCCCTGGGTTTCCATGGACGAGTCCCAGGTCTTAACCACCTGTAGTTTTGGACCCAACCAGAAGTGAGATTTCTCATTTTCAGATTATGGCTAAAATGCAGTGTAAATAAACTTAAATACATGTCTTTTTTTATTTCCAAATCACAATCTCGTAAAGATTCCATGAACCAAATTAAAAAATCTGACTCGTATACCCTTTAATAGTCTATGTAAAGCCTGGTTTTTACTAGCGACGCAAGCACAAGGACAAGGATCAAAATTTTTCCTTTTTCTTGTGCTTATGCTTGTGCTCCTGCTGCCAGTGAAAACCAGGCTTAAGCATGAGATAGGGCTAAAGCCCAGTGGGTTATTCATGGGTTAAATTAGCACTAAAATTTACACTT
>CM042752.1:24160706-24179564 GCA_022496165.2 Catalaphyllia jardinei
AAAAACTTCAAACGTGCCTGGGAACGGAAAGACGTCATCGTTTTCAGTGACAGTGACGTCACATGTGACAAATTTGTTTACCTCATGCACGTTTTATCAGTTCTTATAAGAAGTGAAGTGCTCGGGGTGTTTCAGACAACGTTCGTTCTAATTCTCGCAAAGTCAAGCTTTTCAAAGATTTTTGAGGCGTTCGAAGGATCAGAAAAATGGTTCTCGCACTTATTAGAAAAACTCCAGAGGTAAGACCATTTTTATTATCGCTCTGTGAGTTACGAGACCATGGTCGTGCACTCGTGCACAACATGTAATTTTCATCATAGTGAAACGATCGGCAAGGAAGTAAGGAGGAAAATAGTAGAAGAAAATAACAGTCGTATGAAATAGCAGGTTTCCTCCATTGTGATATTTTTCCATTGTAGTTTTAGATTTTTTACAATTTCTAAACGACAAATTACGTGCACAAAGACTTGCCATTTTTGAAAGCAAATTAACCAAAGGAAAAGTTGAATTTACATGAATAATTGAATTTTTAACTTTGAGCAGAAGATGAGAACTGTTTACCCCCATGTAAATCCAAAAGTAACCCTGCTCTCTCTCGGATTTTAGTCCTTAATTTTAAGTTACCCGAAACGAAAAGTTTGATATGAGGCAAAATTGTTTTTTAGCTATGTATAGAAACAAAAGGGATGCATGTGAAAAAAAGACAGTTTGATTGTCAAAATGAGACGAATGGTAATTAGTTATATGTCTAATTTCTTCTAGTAGAGATAGGCCGACTGATTGATGCGGTTTTATGCATTTTATACACGGGAAGAACTTTTCATCTCCGACTAGTAGGAATAAATACCTTTTCGTGAATACGTGCTACTCACTCAGTCACAAAGACGTCCGTGATTTCTTGGAAACTTCTGCCTAAAAATTCCTGTTTTCATTTCACGACTTCTCGCTTTGACATTTCTTACGAAAATTATAAAAGCAAAAACGTGTTGATGTTCTTTACGATTTTATTTCATTTTAGTTTTATTCCTTTTCAGATTGCTCCTCTCATTGTGATAGTCGGCACTGCCAGTCTAGGCGCGATAGCCTTCGGAGTACGACAAGCAACGAGAAACCCCGAAGCTTGGTACGTAAGTACTGTTTTTTTTTAAACCCGAAAAAAAAAACGTATTGTAGAAAACAAAACTAAATTCTGACCAATGTATTGTGTTTCAAAACTGAAACATATTTAATTTGAGCTCTGTTTCGAAGTTGCCTCGCACGTGGTGGAATGCAAGCTTTTAGAAGGCTTTTGTCTTTGATATTTTCTGTTTCATTTTTCCGTGTTTAGTTTACGAAATGTATAAACGGGAACAAATTATGCTAATTTAATATTTTGGTGGTTGACGTTTACTTCCGCACGTGGCGCATGACGCGATGCACGAACAGTGGTCGAAGAGCTGTTTTTCTTGCTAATTCGCTACGAACGCCGTTATTTAGAAGACTTAGCGAGAAAGAAACGTGATTTGAAATAGCGAACAGAAATTACGAAACTTTTGTTATTTGGGGGTAAATATAGACTTAAGTTTGCTTGCCAACGATTAAAAATAGAATTGCGTGACTTGAATGCTAATTTACATGTAATGCCATAACGCACACGCTATTCTACGGGTTGCGGGTTCACTGAGGGATAATATTTTATAGGCAGTTAAATAGAGTAGAAAAACTCTCAAGGGTAGTAGGAGCTAAGCAATAACCACTGAATTGAACTTGGGACAATAATGACATTTCACAAGTATTGGAAAGGAGAATTTTAATATAACACTTCCTAGTAATTGAGCTGTCTAATATCAACGTTTCTTTGGATACGAAGAGTGAGTACAAAGAAAAACATATCAATTAATTGAAATAACTCTGCTATCAAAATATCATTTGCCAACGGCTATCTTTTGATAAATAAATTATTTATATTTTATTAATTGGTTTCTTAATTGATTAAGTTATTTATTTACTCATTTTTGACAGCTGGGACAAGAAAAACAACCCCCATCCTTGGCTGAATATCAAACAAAATGAACAAGTTAAGGTAAGCACGATAAAAACACTAACTCTCCTTACTGGTTGGCACATATGTGTTACAAATAAAAGGTCTGGGAATTTGGTAAAAAATGATCAATTTACCTGTAATTTTAATTTGTTGCCAACAGCTTTACAGTCACACTGACTATTCAAAGCTTGGAAACGACAAAAAGCCTGAGGACTGGAAGTAAGAATGAAAAGTCCTTGGAAACTATTATCAAGACGATATATTGGCAATAAAACACAGCCAAGTGTTAATATGGGTTGGAACTTGTGTAGAAAGACTTACAATTTCAAGTACCATAAGAATTACAAGTTATGATAAATTATAAAAGCTTATAAATTAAATGTAGAAGTATTTAAAGTGTTATATAATAATAAGTAAAGTCATTTACCCGAACAAAGTTACAGTATAAACGACTAGAGTACACGATTTAAAGGGGCAGTGTCACCCTATTTGGTAACTTTATAAAAAGCTAGGTGTCTTCGCATCAATTGAATTCCAAAAATAATGGTCTAGTTTTGTTATTAAAGACTATTTGAAGGAACTGAAACTGTTTCCTGTTGCCTGTCGCTACGGATGGCAAGGATTGAAATGGATTGAAACTTGAACAAATTCGCCAATTTTTTCAAGATTTGATGCTACGTGTTCAAAAAATCCTCAAGAAATTTGTTATGGTTAGCCCTCTCTGATAAAATTCATTTGATATCTTCGTCGTAGCTTTACAGAAGCATTTTGTTTATGAGGAAAGCCTCAAAGTAATGATTTTAGCACAGAACTGACCTAAAACTGCAAAATCCTCGTGCCACTGCCCCTTCAAGGTTAAGATTCGTAGTTTTTAGTCCCTAAGGAAATTCATACATTTGTAGATCTTTCCACCTCTCTTATAGCTCTAGCCAGTACTGAATAGCCCTGTAAGTCAGGATTAGCTTATTTCAGTGCAGTATTTATTTTCTTTTAGTATATACCACACAAGTGACTAGTACTTAATTTTCGCGCACGCTGATCGGCTAGCTCGGAGGTGATTAGCCAAGTACTATTCACCGACACTTCGGTGAATAATTGATGAAAATAGGTAAAGGAACTCAGTTACGGGTATTTTGGGTTAATTATTTTAACCTGGTACAAAATTACCATTAAAAATTGAAGGAAACCTGAAAATAAACGTTTACTAATATTGAAAAACACCAAAGAGCGAGATAATTACTTAAACCATGAAGGTACAAAGATGGTTAAAGTGGAGAAAATTGACACCAATTGACGTAGCTCATTTCTATAAAACAGAGCACGAATTTTTGCGTGCTTTACTTGAAGCTAGCAGTGTCAGCGCAATTTCATGCATGATAAGTGTAAAATATTTTGAATGAAATTTAGTTCTAGTAAAAAAAAAAAAAACGAAATAATTTTCGGTACCTTAAGTTTTTGCTTGTTTGTGCAAAACCAAAAAGCGTGCAAAAACAAAAAGCGAATATTATTGGAGCAATTATCATTTCTTTGTTATTTACAACGATAATTTAGGACTTTACTTTTTTTGTAATTACTAAACTTTGTAGAAATTAAAATCTCTTCTTTTTTGAAACAAAAAGGGCGTTCTTTTTTGTAGTAACCGATTAGAAAGAAAAGATTAAAATCTTTAACATGTGAAATAAAGCTGTCATTACCTATAGACAAGTCTTCTTTCTGGCTGTAATTAATTGCAGTCATTATTCCTGGTCCCTTTTGCCGAGTCAATAGAACAGCTGCATTAATCATTTCCCCAGCCTGCGAATATAGTCGCCTCTCATTCGCTTCCGCTACTGAGGAGCGGCTATATTCACAGGCTATTATTTCGCTTGAGTGGTTAAAAATTAAAAGCCAATTATTTCAAATACATTCGACTTTTTTTTAACCCTACCGATTACGTTTTTAGTCAACGTAAAAAACGAATTTTTCCCTTCTCAGTGGTCTTATTTTTTTGTTAGTGTTCAAAAGGATGAGCTGTCCTATTTTTCAAAAGCAAATAATTTGTTCACCTTAATAAACAGATTTACGTTGTATAGATCACGTCTACCGCTGTCAGCGATTAACGGGGAAAGGAATGCTTCGGATTAATCCTTCTTCAGGTTGCAAGTGTTTCGTCTTAATAAACAGGTTTACGTTGTATAAATCAGTCTGGATTAAAGGTTTTTTTCCCTGAAGTTGGGTCATTTCGAGTCTTAAATTGACGAAGTTTGATATTTTTAGTGAAGGAGGTGACATGCGCAGGGCCGAGATGGCAAATACCCGCAAATACATTCAAAACACTCAAAGAGGCATTTATTTTCCCGACTCATCTGCTTTCTACTGAATGAACAATAACCTCCATTTTGGGCGAAAATATCCTCGGATATTTGTCTGCGGACAATATGTTCCGAGGAACGAACTGTGAGCTACGAGGAAAAGATAAATGTCCGAGGACAAATACTCCGAACACGCTTTTGAAGTCAAATGGAGGCTTTTGTGTTTACAATCGTAAATCCTTAAAACTGTAAAACACTTTTCGCGGTATATACGCGGAATTCTTTGAAAAATGAGCAATATCACTTTTTTCCCGGCCCCTCAGACAAAAGTTGTTCTGTAGTTTAACAGATTTGAACGAAAAATTCCTTGAAAATTTTTGACTTAGTAATATCAACACTTCCCCGACTTCCCGGAAGCGAGGCAAGAGGTCCAATACACCATTTTGCTAATGATCAGTTCCTGGTGAATTGTGGGTAGATCCAGTCCTTTGTGGGGGCAAACGGGCAAAATTACAATTTCAAATTATGTCCTAAACTGGCCGTTTGCCCCCACAAAGGACTGGATCTACCCACAATTCAAAAGGAACTGATCATTAGCAAAATGGTGTATTGTGTTGCGAGTGGAACGCGTGACGTCACACATGTCAGGTTAATTTTTTTAGAATTTGTTTTATTTATAATCACCAGAGCCAGCCTAAGAGGAAGCGAAGAACCCAAGACTTTAGAGCATTTATTTAGCCCGCGTTCGCTTTAAATATTCGAATTGCTCTTGTTACAGGAGTTTTAAAACGTTCAAGTCATCAAGGAAAATGGTTTTTGCTCTTCTCAGAAAATCTCCCGAGGTAAGAAACTCTTTTTCACTATTCTAAAACGTGGTTTAGTTTGAAATTTTCCGTCTTCCTTGCTGCGTGCACTTCAACATGTCTACCGCTGTTAGCGATTAAAGGGGGAAGGACAGGTTTGGATTAATCCTTCTTAAAGTTCCAAGTATTTCGTCTTGTTAAATATTTGGCTTTACGGAGGTAGCAGAACTAAAAATCCAACCATGAAATGAAATTTGTATGTTGCGGGAGAAAACATTTTAGATTGCACGTACCTGGCGAAATTATCAATTCAGAATTTTTAAACCGTAGAAATAAGACACAGAAAATCATCTACGAAACCCCGGGCGAAGATGAAATAAACAAGGCAATAGGTTTCCTTTTCTTGACATCCTTTGTCGCAAAGTTTTGAACCTGAAAACAGTTCCTTCGCCATAGAAACTGTTCATACTTTATCAGAAAATCATTGAGTAGATCTTCTACCCAGACATAGCCAGCCAGCTGCTATTTATGAATCTGAATTTTAAAAACAGTAATTGCGCAAATCATGGCAAACATTAGTGAAATATTTAGTGCTACAACAGTAGAAGAAATCAGGTTCTGCTAAATTAGTGTGGCTGGCTAGTCTACCCCGTAAAGAAAAGTCGAGGATATTGAAGAGTTGTGCGTTTTGGAAAGTTAACTGTGTTCTTTGCACAATCGGTAAAAAAATTATGATGGGTGTATTAAAATTATTTGGAAGATCTACGTTATTAGATTGCAGTAATTTATTTTCTTTGAACTATTTCCTTTTCAGCTTGCCCCTCTGTTTGTCATTATTGGAACTGGCTGTGTAGGAGCGGTTGCCTTCACGATAAGACAAGCAACGAAAAATCCTGAAGCATGGTACGTAGGAGGTTGGCTATTATGAGAGAAGTCTATTTATCACTTTCATATGAAATCTTGGAAATACTGACATAAAGAAGCCACCGCCAGATATGTTTGATAACTTGAACCCGATCTCGCATTTATCTTTCTCGTGTTTTCTTGGTATACGTACTGAATTACATTTATTTTGGGATAATCAAGGCAGAGTTGTTTTCTTTCTTAAATCCATCTTATCCCAAAAAGCTAAGAAGTTTTAATATCATACTACAATTTCCGGCAATTAGCGCATCTTTCGCAGAAATATCGCAGTGTCATCGAAGTTTTATTTTCTCTGCAGGCGTGAGTTTTAGCACGTACTTTGAGTTAAGACAAAACAAGAATTCTGATCGCGACATTTCAGCCCATAACTTTTCTTACTCAACTACTGAAGTTTGCCTCCAAGCATTTCTCAAGGTCTTTTTTTCAGAAAGACAGACAGATGGTTATTCATTTCGGCATTTCCTTGGTGATTTAAATATTTGTTCCTTGCAACCCTTGATAGTAGCGTCAACTCTGGAAATGTGACAGTTGTCATTTAAGAGATACGCATCAGTTAACTATCACTTACTATCCCAAGCGTAAATAAACTCCTTAACATTATGCCAATATTTACCAAGTTAATTTCACGCTCTCTTGCCTTTTGGTGGCAATATCAGCATGAAACGGTTTTGTTTCCTTCAAATCTTTTACTTTCCAAGTCTGTTTCTAAGTCAAACGGGGCAGTTACTCACAGCGAGGGGTGCGTTTGAACTACTATCAAAACGAGAAACATGAAAACATTTTTTTCTCCGAGTCATATGTGCAGAAATAACAATATCAAAATTTAGCTCCCTGGTGGTGTCAGCGTTTTTTCCCTTTTGGAATTTTGCAACCGGGAGAGGTTTGGCAAGACCACAATGAAATGCTTCAAATTCAAAGCACGTTTTATCGTGTAGATATTATCAATGGTTGATACTTTTTATCTTATTTTCAACTATTAGTTGCAAATTGTGGCCATTTTAGAAGTATAAAATAATTATTTATATAAAAATAAATGCAAAAATTGAACAATATCAACTAATATCTAAGCTTCAGTCTGCTCATAGAAGTTACGTTTATATTTTATTTATATTTTTTCACAGCTGGGACAGGAAAAATAATCCCCATCCATGGCTCAATGTCAGGCATAATGAACAACTGAAGGTAAGAAGATTTAAATACTAAATATAAATTCTCCCTAGTGATTTCCATCAATATCCTGTCACTGTGGTTTGGAGAATTTTGTGGCATATCAGATCAAACTGTATCACTTGGTTCGTGACATTCTTATTTGTTAACAATTATTTTTGATGGAACAGAAAGTAATATTGCTAGTGGTGGGGGTAGGGAGGGTGAATGAGGATATACAGATCTGTTGCAATTTCTTGCCAATATTCACTGATTTCTAATGTTCAGTTCACTTAGAATTTCAATGTGCAAATCTTATCTTTCCAGAAAATAGGAAGGGGTAAAACTGATGATCCAAGCAATATGACGAGCAAAATCTGCAAAACCAGTCCAAAAAGATGATTATATACACAATCTTAAAGGATTCGTGAATGACTTGAAAATTAGAGCTAAATCTGTCAGTCCAAACAATGTTTATAGGGAACAAATCTCCAAACCGGTAAACCTATTCAAACCCTACTGGTATCAAAAGCAACGAATGGAATTATTTTTTTTCTTCCATGGCCTGTTTTCAAAGTTACAAAAAAGTGAGAATGATTACAGGTTAAATCTAATGCATTGTTCCTGAAAATATCTATACTGCCTTCCCATGACATCAAATTTCAGTTTTGGTTCACACTTTTCTTGTAAAGATTTGGGTTTTGGCAACTCCTTGGCATGGGTGTGGAACAATGCCTGGAACCGGATATTGACAAACTTATCAACTTGATTGAAATTATTTTTTTGATTTTTTCTTACAGCTATACAGTCACACAGACTACTCAAAACTTGAAAATATCAGGCCTGAAGCTGAAGCGTCATAAATTTAACACTACACAGAAAAGGAAATGATAGCACGTCTATGAAGTCAATCTGGTTTGCACTTTTCAAGAACTATTATTAGTAGTAGTTTAATTTGTTTACATAATTTAAAAGGATACACACTTAGCCTACACTAAAAAAATGAAAAGAAGCTTCAAAGGGACATTCATGTTTACAACCCAGTGAAAAGAAGGTCTCAAACTTTTTCTTTAAATGGGAAAAAGTGTTGATGTTGAAAATACTGTGAGTTTGACATCACAAAATTAAAGTTTGAGCTTTGAAAATGAAAATATGCTTTCTGGAACTGTGATCAAATGAGCTCAATTTTTTAGTCTATCTGTATGAATTGTTGCTCTGAGTCCAGATGAATAGACTTGCTCTCACTTGAGATAAACAGGATTTCCCTCTTTACTGCTTCTATACAAAAATTAATCTTAATGCTTATGCTAATAATTTAGATCAGTTAATTTGTAATTTAAATTATGTAATCAGCGTGATAACTATTATCAGTACTAGAATTACCACTTTTCAACTCCGAAAGCTACTTCAGTAGTCTATAAACTTTAGATTTCAACTTATTAAACAGCTCATTGTCTAGAATGTTTTAACAGTAATTTATAATATGACTTGTGTTGATAACAAAGGCACCCTGATTGGCTAATTCTAGAGGATTATTCTCTCGTAATGCCCTAGAATAAGGTAATTAAGAAACCATGGCCTGAGAGTGGATTTGGTTACCCTGACAAGCTACAAATTCAGAGGAAAAGCAATCTCCTAGAGTGTTCAAGTACAAATGCATTAGTGTTGTACAGGATAAAGGAAACACCTTAAAAGCCATATTAACTACTTAATTTTAACCTCTATGTTTGGTCTTTACCAGAAAACCTCAAACCTTACTGCAAGGTCCTGGTTTGAGTTTTTCCCAAGAATATCTCACTCGCAGTTAGTATTTTTAGTAAACTATTTCAAAACTATGCTAGGAGAGAGAACTCTCAAACCAGAATTAAAAAAAATATTTTTATGCAGGCAAAGGTGCCCTGGCCACATTAAACATTTTGATACCAAAACCACACAAATTTATATGACACGTTGTTTGATAGACTTCATGCAACTAACCCTTCTCAAACAGACTGTCTGATATCAGTATTGAAATTCAGCAAGAGGCAGCAAGACCTTTTGTTTGTTTCTCTTGGCCTTAGCTGCAGGTAGGTTAGCAAAAAATGTATCTTGCAATGGAAAAACGAATGAACTTAGTACAACAACTTTAACTAATAACTATACCCTTAAAATGTTTGTACTATTGGCCCACTGCTAGCTTTGTATTGTACCTGTTTGTATGCTTGTCTAAAAGAAGTGAAATATTACTGTACTTTTTGTGGCATGGTTGATGAAAGGAACGCCAAGAAAATAAATAACTAGTATGTCGAAAAAGTAGTCTCGTTTCTTTCGTTATCAAATTCTTACGTATCCTTACCAAAGAAAGTTCATTTTGGACTTCTTTCTGTCTTCAAAAACTTCGAACACTTGATCACACTTGGCCATTGTGCCCTTTGAAACTCTTTTGACGAAATAGTTCATTGACTTAGCCACCAGGCCTACTACAATTCGTTCTGCAAACGCCATCTTGTTGACTCGAGTCGAAGTTCGCTCTTCTTTCAGCGATTTTTTTCGGTGTAGAGTCATTAGCCGAGAAAATGTTTTTTGCTTATATGAAGAAACATCCCGAGGTAGGAAACTATCCATATTTTGGGTTGATTTATGTTAAATTCTGCCCTAAGGGCTAGATTTAAAACTTTATACGAGCTTTCGTGTGAAGAATATGCTTATTCCATATTCGTGTATGGCCAACTCTTTATCAGGTCTGAGTCGTGTTAGAAGGACTTGCAATGGCCATTTGTTTAGTCAGTCATTTGTTTAGTCATTTGTTTAGCTGCTCTGATTGAAAGTATCTGAAGTTAAGGAAATAGAGATATTGAGGACATGGGAATTTTATCAAAGATGAAGTATTTAATTTTGCTAAATATCACGTCGTGACAAGGGTTCGTAGGCATCCGAGGGCAAACAGAGATGTTTATACCACATTAGCTTGGCCAGGATTAAAAGTTAACCAAAGTGTCATTTTTTTCCTGTTAAAAATGTTCTTCACTTCCACTGTTTCGTGTAGTTTGAAATTATTCAAGCTCAACTGAAGGACAAACAATATAAACAGAAAATCTCACAGAAAAAATACAGATCAGAAAATAAAAATTCTTACCAATCCTAGGTTAGCTTAACTGGGCTTTGATCAACCCCTCCCTGGGTCCTGTTACTCGAAAACCCCAGAAATGTTTCAGGCCTGTAAAGCCATTTTTAGTTTATCTGTATCTGAAAATGGAGAAGTGTATATGCCTGAAACTTCTTGTATGAAGGGAACCTCTGTTCATATTAAGAATATGTGAATAAAACAGCTCAGTAATCGTAAGGTTCAAGATTTTGCTATGGCTTTATGGGCCTGAAATGTTTCCAGGTCTTTAGAGAAAGGGGGCCTATTTCTCAAAAGCCTGGGAATCTTTTTGGGCTCAAAAAGCCATTTTTAGTTAATCGGTATTTAAAGACCGAGAGGTGTATATACCTGAAACAGTTAAACCTAAATGTCACCCTGCAGGCAACAATTGAAAAATTGTTGCTTGTTGCAAGTGAATAAATGGCAGATCATATATTTGAACTGTATAAAAAGTGACGAAGACATAATTGATCATCGCAATGTGAAATTAAACTCTGAGAAAAAATCATACTTATTCTTCCCAGGCCTCTTGAATTGGGAATTCCTTTGTGGGTAGATTTTTTGAAAAGACCTTGTTTATCAGAGAATAAATATTATTTCAACCATACAATCAAATGGTTTTGCCTTGCTTTGCTTTCAGTCACCCCTAAAAGGGCTGTGTACGGTAGGTATTCAGAGTGGTTTTCAGTTGAGTGTCCTAAAAACCAAAACCAAACCAATTACTTACCAATTCGACTACTCGGCTAATCTCAAACTGCAGTAAAACCAAACCCAAATTAATTGCCCGATTACTTTCATCGCTCAATTGAAAGTGCTCCAAAGATTGTCCTGATTATATCTCGTGCACAGCTACTGAGCATTCTTAATTTTGCATGCATTGCAGTTGGTTCCATTGTTTGTAATTGTTGGCGCTGGTTGTGTTGGAGCTGCCTATTACGTCCTGAGGCTGGCTACCCAGAACCCTGATGCTACGTATGTATGCAGGAACAATAAACAATAGCCAGTAAATAATCCCCCCCTCTAATATTGAGGCCAACCTGATCATTTCTTCAACTTAGTATGATGCTGCTATAGTTTCTGAACATCTCACCTGGGTTGGCAACAAAGAAATTACTTCCCTGATGAAGCAAACAACGGACAATGATGTTATAAGAGAAGCCTGTTAGACAGTCTTGAGAGCTGTTGAATTATTCAATCAGTCAGTCAGTCAATCACCATAATTGATAACTACTAGTATCATAGTCAGTCAGTCAGTCAGTCAGTCAGTCAGCCAGCCAGTCAGCCAGTCAGTCAGTCAGTCAGTCAGTCAGTCAGCCAGTCAGCCAGTCAGTCAGTCAGCCAGTCAGCCAGTCAGCCAGTCAGTCAGTCAGTCAGTCAGTCAGTCAGTCAGTCAGTCAGTCAGTCAGCCAGTCAGCCAGTCAGCCAGTCAGCCAGTCAGCCAGTCAGCCAGTCAGTCAGTCAGTCAGTCACTATTATTGAAAACTGCTAGGTAAGCATTATAGCTAGCATCATAATACCCACTTGAGCTCTGGGGTATGCCAGACCCAGAGACTCCCATTTAAAAGGATAGGGATGCCTGTTGGAAATTTTGAAAAGAACACCTAAGAGATATCAAGGTACTGTTTTGTGGTTGTTGCTCAAAACATTTTTCAACTCTAAGAGGTACCAATTCTGAAAGAACACATTATCCTGTCATATTATTTTTCCTCTCAATACCCTAAAAGGTACCGTGAAAGCTCCCACTGTGGACCATTTGAGGCTGAACACCCTAACAGATACCAAAGTCAGCTTTTTTAATCCCTTTAAGGTACAACAAACATCCTTGTTCTTTTTAAATGAGTCCCCCTTCCCAGTGGCGATCTTATTGAAAGAACAGCTTTTTAATAGTGAGCTTACCGGTATGTTGTTTTGACAGCTGGGACAGGAAGAACAACCCGTACCCCTGGCAAAAGATCAAGCACAATGAACGCGTGAAGGTTGGTTTAAATATTCATGGTCGAAAAGAAAACCCCCATGGCTTATAGTCTCTCGTGTGAATTGACTCATCAAAAGGGAATTTTAAGAATAATTAAAGGGATGAGACTTAAATCTTCCCTCCAAAATTCCTCAATATTGCAATTTTTACCTGTCTTAAAGAAACTATGCTTGCTAACATTGACACAATCTGGTTTTAGGAGCAGAATGAACTGCATACTATATAGCAATGAAACACTTAAACCCAATCTGTTTGTTTTTAACTGCCTCTTGATTTTAAACTGTTTACTTCAAAGAGTTCCACACTGTAAATAGGCAAATTGCATGCAGGTGCCATTTGACTGCAACTACCAGAATCCTTCACTCTTACTCCTTCTTAAGCTAATTAGGGCAACTGTTATTTAACACCCACTAGGAATTCAAAATTTAAATAACAAAAAAACAAAAAACAATTGGACTTCTGGTAGTTGACATGAGTCAAATGACGACAATGTGCAAATCTGCTATTGGGAAAAAAACTCAAGTTTTATTTTATAATGTACATAAAAAGGCCTATGCAGCAGCTTTTAATTTCGTTTGTTGAGAACTGTCAAGATCATAGCTGAAAAATAACAAAAGAATACAAGCTAACAACTTTCTCTAGCCATTATTGAAATAAGTCTTTTTGCACTGTTGTTTAACAACAATTATCCTATTCCTCACTGGCACTTGACTCGGCTAATACACTTTCAGTAGATAATTATCACATTAGACACACTTACCACCATTTTCGTTGATACACGACTTTGGAAAACAAAACACCCAAGGAAATGTTTCCAAAATTTCTGTCAGTCTTGCGTGTTATTGACGGATCAGAACGAAATCCACCAATCACAGCCACCAGTATGACCTTCCTTACGTCATACTAGCAGGCTGTGATTGGTGGATTTTGATCTGATCTGTCGATAACACACAAGACTGATGGAAATTTTGGAAATGTTTCCGCAGGTGTTTTGTTTTCCAAAGTCACGTATCAACGAAAACGGTGGTAACAATAATATGTTCTCTTTGTTAACTGCACCTGTTTCACTTGCTTTACAGTTCTACAGTCACACTGACTACAGCAAGCTGGAGAACACCAGGCCAAACATCGATTGATTCATGAAATGCTCGGTTTAATCATAGCAATGCAGCGTGCTGGTGATTTCAAGATTGACCTCGTCACTTGTAAAATAATGCTGGGGTTTCATAGTCATCACTGATGTTACTTATTTGTTGTTGAATGGGTTTGCTTTCAATAAAATGATTTCTTGCATTCTTAACTGAGCATACATGTAATCTTTCTTTCATCATCTCATCATCTCCATTCATGGTGCAAGTAGCTGCATAACGCAGTATGTAATTAAGTCTTTCAGGCAAAATCTTTGTTACAGCCATTCAATTTGCCCCCTGCCAAGTCCTCAAGGAAACCCATGCTTGATCTAATATTTGTACACAAGTAAACATAAGTTTGCCACTAAACTTTTGAGAAGTTGAAGTTGCATTCACAACTCAGGCTGTAGAAATGCTTTGAAATAAATCACTTTGGTAACTTGCATCCACTCATGAGAGTAAACATGCATGAGTTACATCTACATCTACATACATAATCTGCAAAGGAACATACCTATCACTGTAGATGTTAAAGAGAAAAAAAGGGAATAGATGTAATCACTATTAAGATAAAAAGAGGCGAGGCTGGCCCTAAAACACCTGAACACTCAGTTTACTTCTGCTGGAAATGAATTCCTCTCAGGTATGGTTCTTAGTGTTGCTGGCAGCGGTCAAATGTGCAACTTTCATGGATTGTTATTAGCAACACAAATTGATGGCACTTAACTGTTCCATAGTAGTAACCAATTTCAACCAGAATGCCTAAAATTAGCATTTCTGAGGTTCTGAAGATTTGAATTTTTCTTTGAAAGCATTCCCTCAGACCCCCTTGTTCCCCTACTTTGCTGAGTACCGAACAGCACGAACTCAACCCTGTCAGTTATTTAATTGCAAATACAAGTGCCTTCTATTAAAAAAAATAAATGGTCCCTTGCATGTTAGTGAACCAAACAGAAAGTCATCCTGGACTCTACAGACTGGAACTGAGTCAACACAGACTTAATTATTTTGTGACATTCACCAGTAATGCAAGACAAAGGAAACAAAGAAGTCAACATAATAGACCCTAACCCTAACAATAGCTACAAAACAAAGAAAAACTTCACAGGTTTTTACACCAAGGTAATCCCGTTTTTGTGACCCAAAAAAGTCCCTTTTGGCCAAAATGTGGGACCCCCAAAAAATCCTTTGGACCCCACACCCCTTTCCTCCTGTCATTAAAATATGTGAGTGGGGCCCCTGGAAGGGGCAGCAGGACAGTTTACTACAAATAGTGATATAAATTTCAAATGTAAGGCCTGTACTGAGCCTGTCACAAGTTTAAATGCTTTGCAGCTTCTTTGAAGCTCAGACTACTCAATTCTTTCTTGTGCTTCAGTAAATACTTTTTGACACTGGAACTTGAGGTCCTAGCATATTGCCTCAGAGCCCATCCAATCGCCTTTCTAATGAAAAACTCTTCCTCTCCAGCCCTTAGACTGCAGAATCGAAACAACAACTCCTCGTCGGTTTCCTCTTTGTAAGAAAGCTGATGCAGTATGGCAGTTCTCCTGAGCCACATATTTTCATGATCAATCCACTCCTCCATCACATTTTTTCCGACATCTCGATGTTTCTTCACGAGGCCACCAACAGTTTTATTAGCGAGGGCGTCTACTGTATCCCACCAAGACTTTGATGTGATCAAGCCTTTAACGCACTCTATATTTGCTTCAAATTCTACTGAGGTATCCATGTGCTTCTCAAGATAATCGACGGCGAAGTATTGAAATTCCCGTTCTGGCTTGGCCCACAAAAGGGCAACAAACTTTCTAGTCTCCTGGGGTGACAGTTTCTGCTGCAGGAATTCTTTACAAACGCTTCTTCTAAGAGGGCTGCTTAGACCAAGGAACTCGAATTTGTCCCTCATGTATTTCTTCATGTCTTGACTTCTCCCTGGATCGGCATTCTTGCGAAGTTCTCTTCCTACTTTCTCGACTAAGGTCGCCAAATTGTCTGATTTTGAACCCTCGTTCCCTCCTAATGTTAGGTCATCATTTGCAACTTTTCGTCGCTTTTTCTTCGACTCGGCAGTCGAAACAGCTCCCCTTTTACTCATCGCAGTGGAATAACCTTGCTTAAAGCACTTGAAGAAAGAACAAAAGTACAAATTACTCACTTTTTTTACATAACACTTGTGCACGCCCATTTGCCAAATGAAAGTCACGCTAAATTAGCGTGGTCACGCAACCAGGGACAGTTAATGACTGCTATTTGACGGAGTCACTTGACGGGCGCATGCCACACCGGTATTCCAAACCCTCGGTCAACCCTCGTGGCAAAAAAATATGGATAACTGAATGAATGCATTGTTTGTCTCCAGAAATTTATTTCCCAGAACGTTATTTTGTGCCAGAAAGCTAACCCAGGGACGTAGCTGCCTTCCAAAATTTTACAGTCTTATCTGCAGTCTTCCTGATTCGTCTTTCTTCAGTTTCAAAAACGATTTTAAACTAAGATTCTTTGTTGGAATACACACGATGTCTAATGCTAGTGACGAAAATTCAAGCCTTTTGGACAATTTACGGAAATCGGTGAAGGAACAGGTACGTGCAAATACCTCTCCCTAATAATTTTTGTCCTCAGCCTGGACATTTTTTAAGTAAGCTTGTTTTAGTATCCTCATATGCATACCCATGAATTTCAGCTTTCCATATTCGGAAATTTGAACTGAAGTGAAAATTCTTCGTCGCTGAAACCCGTTCATGAGTATTTTCATAGTGTTAAATTAGTATTTGTCACTTACGTTTGGGTTGTTTTCTCGATTTGTTAACATGAACGGATTTTCCTATTTTAATTTTTAAGATGATGGCTATCGTAGTCTTACTTGAATTGAATATGAAGCTTTTTAATATTTGTCCAAATTATGTATTGCATCATCCCAGTAGAGTCTTTTTGACCTGGCTCGGGTTGTTCGAAAGGTGGATAGCGCTATTCACCGGATAAATCACTATCCAGCGGATAGCGTGGTTTGTTTTGTCAACACTTATCCACTGGATAGCAATGCGTTATCCAGCCTTTGAACAACTGGGGCCTGGAGGAGAGTGGGCAATAAACTAGCAATGAAAGGGGCTGGAACCTTATGGGAGGGGAGATAGGGGAAGGTGGAGATTAACTCCTGAGGTCAGTTAAAATGCAACCTCTGCTCTGTGATTCGTTGATGCATGTGACATAGTTGCATGGGTTGCCAGCAGATGATTGGCTTGTTTCGTCTACTTAATGTCAATTTTCATTGTTAACTTACAACAGCTTACACTGGCTTCATTTTTCTTCTTTGTTATTTAAGCTTGCTTTTTACTGTACATATTCAGGGTTATAAGGGCTGTCAGCATTGTGAGAGTTGTCAGGGCTTAGGATTCTGGCCCGCTCAGGTGCCGAGATTTACCAAGCATAACTAACAATAAGAAACAAACAGCAGTGATAAACATAATACATAGTGTATGCTAAATGGGATCTGAAGCTTTCTAAGGGCCTGTTTACAAGCAAACAGGTTCCCTCTCAAGAGGGTTAAATTAAGATAGCCCGCCTTTACAAGCGAAATGTTTCAGGTACGGTTACCCTGCTACCTGGGACTGTTCTCAGGCCTGTCAGTTTAATAAACAGCAACAAAACAAGGAAGTATTTTTCCAGAAACATTCATGGCATAGCACATGTTTCCCCAATGTTTCCCAGTTTTCCATACGGGGAAACATTGTTTCCAGTGTCAGATTTTGTTTTTAAGTTGCAAATTATGGTTACGCTACATGACAGAATTTGAACGAAAATCTGAGCATTTGAACAGTTGCAAAAATTTGGCGAGCCCCAGCAAGTGAGCGCTCATCTAATTTTTGCGAGCAATTTGAGCAAAGGCCAAATTTTGTGAGCATGTTTCAAATTGGATGGGACCATTCAATACTCCTTATATATAACAATGGTGAGGAGTCTGGAACCTAGATTAAGCAAATACTTAACAGCAAACTATAAAAACTTGAGTCAGTGTGACTTCTGACATTGGCATTGAAGGCTAGCTCAAGTTCTTGAATAAATAAGTTCTCTTTGATTTGCAATTGTAGTCTGTTTTGCCGTTTGCTAAAATATCAAAGTGATCCCACTTGATGTTATGTCCAGTGGTTTTGACATGGTCAGCAATGGCTGAGGTATTGTCCTTTTTGGTGAGGGCCTTAAAGTTATGAAGGAGTTTTTGAAGATCCTTGAGGGCAGATTGTAGCAAGGAACCAGATGAACAAAGACAGTAGTAGCAATAAGTGAGGGAGCAGATGAGGCTTATTTTGTACTTTCGTAAAGTGAAGGAATCCCATTTTGTGTAGAGACCCTTCTTTTGGTAGATGGATGTCATAAAAGTTTTATTTTGATTACATGTGACAAGAATGTCCAAAAACAGAATTGCATTGTCCTGCTCAAATTCAATGCTAAATTTAATATTGCTGTGACAACTGTTTATAATAAATAGTCCAAGAACTCATTTGCACTTTCTTTGTTGTGAAACATGGTAAACATGTCATCAATGTACCAATTCCAAAATGAAGGACTAAGTTTGGCATTTATCAACCACTTCTCTTAAAAATTGCTCATAAAGATGTTGGCTAAAACAGGGCCCAATGGAGAACCTATGGCAACACCATTGACTTGGTCATCAAAAAAGAAAGTGGCTTTTTTGGGGGAAAATTACAATAGCTTGCATAAAAAAACCCTGGGTAAGGCCGGTTACTTTTGAAAATGTATGTAGAGAACATAGGAAAAGTCTTAATCCAAGAATATGCAAGTTCAATATGTTTGTCACTGCTGTTTAATTGTGTCTTATTTTGATCAAACTTCAGTGGCCCATGAACAAAAGTATAACTAATAAGAACATTACCTAAGATACAAATAGTACCTAAAGTGCTAACATAACTTACGTACAACAATGCACTAGCTTACAAAAATAATTTGAATGTTCCTAGTGATACTAACTCTACAGTGCAGTGGAACCCTGCCTCAAGTAAAGACCAACCCGTTACTACGGCCACCTCATTATTACAGCCACTTAATTCGGGTCTGAACAAAAGCTCAGTCTGTTATTTTACTATTTAAAGAACCCCTTAAATATGATCATCCTGTTAATACAACCAGAATATTTTGACCCGTTCATGAATGGATTAAGAGGGTTACAGTGTACTTTTACAATAATAACAGTACTTACCATAAATCTAAGTCAATTTAGCACTTTGTAAATGCGTCACAACCCTGACAACCCAGACAGGCCTAACAACCCTCACAAACCTGACCACCCTCACACCCCTGACAACCGCCAGAATCCTGACAACCCTCACAACTCTTACAACCCTGACACCTCTCACAACCCTCACAACCTTGAAATCTCTCACAACCCTCACAACCCTCACAAGCCTGACAACCCTTGCAGCC
>CM042752.1:24212562-24230434 GCA_022496165.2 Catalaphyllia jardinei
TCAACACCAGGGAAAAGCTAAACTGAAAATTATCGGTAAGGTACAAGTGATTTGATAATGTGAACCAGCCCTTACACAGACAATTGGAATTTCGCGAAAATTTTACTGCTCTTTTTCTATTATCGGTGCATCGGGAATACTGGCTTAATCTTTTAGTTCACAATTTAAGCTTTCTAAGGAACTTTGAATTTTAGAAATCCGTTCAGTATTGCGTGAATTTTTTTTTAACTCTGTAACTACTCGCTTGCGTGTATGTCGCTAAGTGAATAGACAACTGTAATTTCGCGAAAGTTAACTGCTATTTTTCTATCACCAACATAAACAAAAAAGTAATTTACTTAACCCATCAAGAAGTAGCCAGACAGTAATTGTTTCATCATTTTTGACGCTGTGCTTGTGCACATGTTCCTGTTATTTACTGCTCTTGAACAATTGAAATTGTTTTGACTTTAATGTAAGTTATTTTGTTTATTTCAATAAAATTTTCATTCCATTTAAAGTGCGTCTTCTCTGCGTCCAAGCCATTTGGGCGTTCAGTTAAGTTTTGGTTCTTGTCCTCCCTCCAAGAGTTTTCCAGCGGTTTTCCCATCTCCCTGTAAACCTACATTTCCAAATTCTTATTCCATTGGCCACTTGAGGAAGATCTACTTTCAATTTCGACCTGCTTTCCTATGTTAGTAGTCCGAACATCATCATCATCATCAACAACAATAATAATAATAATAATGATAATAACGATATCAATAATAACAACAATTATGATAACAACAGCAATAAAAGTAATATTATTAACGACAACAACAAATGATTATAAATAAATGAACAACAAGTTCAAGTTCAAAATTCAAGTTTATTAAGAAAATAGGCAAAATACAAAATATGATGTGCCACTGCTCGCAGTTAGCTACAGCTATTCGAGGAGAGCAGTGGCTTGACGCATTAAATTAAATATTTATACATTTTATGACTTGACGTTTCGTATGTACTCTATCACTGCTATTTGTGTCTTAAATTAAATATTATTATATAACTAAGTAGAATAATTACAATTACAATACAATTACAATACAAAAGAGGAAACCCACAATACAAAAGAGGAACCCACAGCCCCGCGCTTCTCCCTCTCTTCTCCAACGCTATCCTCAATAATGTCTGTTCCATCTCGCAACAGACCACGCCCGCTCTTCCTAACCATTGGTTACTGCTAGTTATTGCGGGCCCAAGAGAGGCCCACAACCCTAATCTTGACAGTGACCAGCGGATTGCGTATAACGCGTGCGCGCCACGTTTATAACAGGGACACTGAAAACGGAAGTTGAAAATTTGTTCTTCCACTAAGAACGATCAGACTGCGAAAAATGTGTCAATCACAACAGTTTGTCACATGGGATACCGGCTGCAAACTTCTGTCATGGAAGATCAAAGTACGTTTATCCAAGCCTCTGTTACTCTCGCCGGAAAAAATTAAAAACCCAGCGCTCGTCCAAAATGTGTTTTTCACTATAACTTGCCTCGGAACATATATATATTCGTTTGAATCGTCAATGAATTGACCTTTTACAAAATCTCTGATTACGCCGAACGCGTCGAACAAAAATCTCGTTACAAACCCTGACTTGACCTGACTTCGAAGGGATAACACTTTAGGGTTAATAGCTATCACAAATCGACAAAAGTACAATCTATTCCTCAACAATCCAGCTTAATGGAAGAAAACTAGAATTAATTACATTTCTTTTTCACCTCGCGTCATTGTTTGACTCATATGTGACCTTCTAATTTAATGATAAGATTATGAGCTCGAAATTTCTATCAGGCATAGAAATCGAGAGCGAATAATCTAATCGATTAGTTTAAATCTGCTAGTCGTTTAAACTTTATCTTAATCCTCTTCATAGACAAGTGCTTCGAAAACGCAAAGAAGCAGCCGCCATTTTGATAACAACTGCACACTGCTAGGCCGACTAACTATCTAAACAGAATAGATAGCGAGTAGCATGACCAGTAAGAGAAAGGCATTCCCGATTGGACGGTAGTAGAAATTTTATACTAATTAACAGTTATTGGACGGGTGAAACCTTGGAGCCAAGACTGGCTCATAGCTGCCGAAGCTTATCTCGGTTTCTGTAGCTTGAAGCGGGTAGAAGTATCTCTACTTCCCCTGGACGGGATGCTAGTCCATCGCAGGTGATTCCCCCGCAGTTTTTTAGGTTTTTTTAGGTTAAGTGTCTTGCCCAAGAACATAACAGAATGTCCCAGACCAGAGGTGGAACCCGGACCGCTCGCTCCGAAGTCGAGCGTACTAAAGCAAAATATCGTGATTTGTGCCAGTGGCGAGCAGATCAATTATTGATCTGCATGCGAGACACTGACAAATCACGATATTTTGCGACAACTGGGTTCAATAATTGTTTTATAATTCGATCACGAAGTTTGTTTTCATATTTTAATCACTTCCTAGTAGCTCAGGGAAGCCTTCTACCATTTTTCTCTCGAGAGCGTGGTTCCAATTATGCATGAGCAGAATATTATTTGCAGCAAAACACGTTTAGACGGTACTACGCATCAGCAGACCATTATTTGTACGCAGTTATTTGCATGTAACGTGGTGGGCTCTCGGCCAATGGAAAGGAAGAAAAAATGCATCGAATAACAATATGAATTACTTAAAGCTAACTGTCCTTTTTGTTTCTTACAGTTCGTGACGTAGAACCTCACGTGATCGAGCCATCTTTTGGAGTTGGTAGAATCATGTACGCAGTCCTTGAACACAGCTTTAAAATCCGAGGAGACGAACAAAGAACGGTGAGGAACAAAGCTTGTTTTATTAATTTGTCTGGTTTGAATTTCCTTGATGAATGTTTTGTTTTGTTTTTTTTTTTTTATTTTTCATTTTTTTTTAAATACAGAGCTACAGTACAGAATAATACACTACATTACAATACGTTACTGTTTTACCGTGCTGTGTTCTAAAACATTACATTTGTTGTGGAATATCATAAGCGAAAAAAATGAAAAGTGAAATACAAAATAAAATTACAAAAAGACATGCAGGTACAAGGAAAAAGCACACTAGAGAATTAAAATAAATAAAACGGAGCAATACGAAGCTGATACTAGTACAGGCCAAGCTACAATATTTACCATCTATCGGCGCAGATTTAAGTCTTAAAGAGAGTCTTATTTCAGGTAAGGAAAGAAGGCGTCAATTACGTCTTTGCGAGAATAGGGTCATACAAATAGCCAGTTGAATTGCAGAAGTTTTTAAAGCTCAAGATACACTGCAAGAGGTTCCCATTTTTTCCTGTCGCCACCTTTTGTCTCCAGCTCGTATCTTGATTTCAGAAGGAGCAGGTAATGCTCAAAGTGGGGTAAAGTTTCGTTTGTTTTAGCAAGCCAGATATGATATCGTGCTAGCAGTAAACAGTAGTTAATTTGGAGGGCATATTTCGAGGTGTCAGGCTTTAGTCCGAGAGCAGTAGTATTCAGTAGCGTGAAATTGTCCTGTATAATATTCATATTCTGTAGCCATTCCGTTACGCTTTCCCAAAGCTTCGAAGTTTTTTGGCATGTCCAGAAAAGATGTAATAGTGTTTCAGGCGCGTTTTGGCAAAAGGTGCAATTTTCATTTTCCTTCAGCTTAATTTTGAACAGAAAATTGTTAGTTGCCAGACGTCTGTGAAAAAGTTTAAAATGAAATTCTATTAACTTTGTACTTTTGGTGCACCGCAATGCCAAAAGGTATGCCGAGCTCCAGTCGAAATTTTCACTGCCCAAACAACTGCAGTCCATAAGCCATTTCTTTTGGCTATTCCTTGGAGCTTCACCTTTGTTTCTGACAAAGGATTTGTATACCAGTGCACTAACTTTTTTGGACTTTAGAAATTTTGTGCTAAAAGGTTCGTATTCTTGTTTATTGTTGTTCACTTGCTTGAGGCCGCTATTGCCAAGTTCCTTGACAGCTGATATAACACCGTAAAAACGAAGTGGAGCAGCATTCAGGTCGTATTTTAACTGGAAATCTTTTAGAGAAAGGAAGCTATTGTATTCTGGTTTTTGCAAATGTTTTACTTTAGTAATGCCTTTTGAGCACCAGTCTTTAAAGAAGATTGGTTTGTTTTCTATTCTTATTAAGGAATTGTGCCATAGGTTTTGTTCTTGGAAATGCTCCAAAGATGCTAATTGCTGTTCAAAATTAACCTCCGCCCAGATTTCCAATATTTCTTCGAGAAACACGTCGGAGACTTTGATCGACTTTTTTGTATCTTTTGTGTTGAGGTTACCAGTAAAAACATTTTTGCATCCGTAATTTTTCAAAGCTAGGTCGATAAAAACTTTCCATTTTCCGTTGTTCGTGGAATCCAAGTACTTTTTTATCCAAGTTGTTTTAAGTGATTTATTGAAAGAGACAAGGTCGATCATCTTAAGGCCTCCCTCGCAGTAGTCATTAATCATAATTTTTCGTTTGATTTTGTCTCCCTTCCCGTTCCAAAGGAATTGATAGAACAATGTATTAATCTCGTTTATTGCATGATAATTGAAAGGCAAAGGAGATAACAAATAGACTAGTTGCGAGGCGGCTAAGCTCTTAAGCACGCTGATTCGCCCCAGCAAGGTTAGCCTACGATACTTCCAACAACTCAGAATTTTTCTAATCTTTTCAATCTTTTCATTATAATTTAAGCATGCAGATGTTTCAGGTTTGACTGACAACCACAAACCTAAGGTTTTCACTTTGGATTTTGGCCACTTAAAATCCCTTCCTGGCAAAATAAGCTGTTCATTGCCAATGCTGGAACCTATCCAAAGAGCTTCCGTTTTTTTATTATTTAGTCTGAGACCGGAGACCGTACTGAAGTCCTCTAGCAAATTAAGTGCTAAAGCAAGCGCTTCTCTTGAGCCATCCAAAATAAGTGTGGTATCGTCTGCATATTGGCTAATTTTAATTTCGTTATTGTCAACAGAGATGCCTTTTATGTTTACGTTATTTCTAACTGCCTTGGCTAACACTTCAGCGGAAAGAATAAATAGATATGGCGACAAGGGACAGCCTTGCCTAACGCCTCGTAGAGTCTGGAAAAAGTTAGATGACCATCCGTTATTTAAAACGCAACTTTCCGTTTCGCAATAGAGAACTTTTACCCAATTAATGATCGATGGGCCAAACCCGAAGAAGCGTAAGGAGTTGACAATAAAAGACCATTCGAGCGAGTCAAAAGCTTTTTCGAAGTCTATAAAGAGCAGTAAACCAGGAATGTTTTCCTTTGCGGCATATTGGATGATGCAGTCTATGAGCCGGATATTCTCTCCAATAAATCTGTTCTTCATGAACCCTGTCTGATCATTGTTAATGATGCTGGGAAGTACAGATTTAATTCGATTTGCAAGAGCTTTTGCAGCGATCTTATAGTCCGTATTTAAAAGAGTTATGGGGCGCCAGTTTTTTATGTAGTACAGTTCCGCATCCTTTTTCGGAATAAGCTTAATGACTCCCCGTCTTTGTGTTATGGAGAGGCAGCCAGATTCAAAGGCATAGTTGAGAGCCGAAACTAACAAAGTGGAAATATCTTTCCAAAAAATTTTATAAAATTCGGCTGGTAGGCCATCTGTTCCAGGCGTTTTGTTTGAATCCATACTCTTTACAGCTTGTGCGCATTCTTTTTCGAATAAAAAGCCTTCGCAAAAATTTTGTTCATCGTGACTTAATACAGTTTCGTTCGCTTGTTGAAAGAAGACCGAAGCAAAGCCATTGTTAACTTTGGAGGTGTAAAGGTGTTTGTAGAAGGATTCACATTCAGATAGGATTGCTTTGTCGGAAGTGACGAAATCTGTCTCGTTAATTTTCAGTTGACTAATTGTCCCTTGTTTGTAATGTCTCTTTTCAAGATTAAGAAAGTACTTGGTGTTTCTTTCCCCTTCGTTATACCACTGGGACTTTGATCTGAGAATTGCACCTTTGGTGCGATGTTCGATTATTTTTTTCGAGATCACGTTTTAGTAAATTAATTCTCTCTATAATATTCTGATTTTGGGGTTCATTATTGTTTGCCATATCAAGTTGTTTTTGTAGTATGGTTATTGTATTTTCCAGCTCGTTTTCTCTCTTTGTTGTTGCTGATTTTTGGTAAGCAGCGTAAGAGATTGACTTCTCTCGTACTTTAAGTTTTACCATCTCCCAGAGTAAGGCGGGATTTACCGAAACATCATTTTCATATTCAATTACGGTTTCTTGAATTGTTGTTCTTATTTCTTCGAGGTATCTAGCGTCAGACAGAAATGAAGTATTCAACTTCCAAAACCCTTTTCCCCTCGGATTTGAATGTAAAGATAAGCAAAGGGTAATCATGGAATGATCAGTTTTAAACCCTGGGATTATATCTGCCTGAGTGATATTACAAATAGATGATTGGCGTACAAGAAAAAAATCAAGTCTGCAGTGGATGTCAGGTTGCCGTTGGCGCCAAGTATATCTCGTGGCCTCCGGGTTGAGAATTCTCCATGCATCCGACAATTCGAGGCTCTCGGAGAGGTCCTGTACCACTTTCAAAGCATTCTTATGTGTTTTCGCGAGGCCTCCTTTTTTGTCCTTATTAAGGTCAAGCACTAAATTAAAATCGCCTCCAATTATAATTTCTTCGCAGTGGAAGCAGGATAAGTGATCAAAGAAGGCACGAAAGAAGTTTGGATCGTCTTCATTGGGGGCGTATATGTTAGCCAAAGTTAAAAGTTTGTTGTTTGCTTCGATGTCACAAATTATGAAGCGGCCGTTTGGGTCAGATAAAACCTTAAGGATCTGTAAATTAAAAGTGTTGTTAAAAAGAATGCTGACTCCCGCTTTACTGCTAGAACAACAACTAAAAAGCGTTTTATAGCCCCATTCACAAGCCCATAGATCTGCGGTGTTTTCAGTACAATGGACCTCTTGCAGCATGTATATTGAGAGTTTTTTTGATCTCAGCCAATTAAACACCTCCCTTCTTTTAGAGTTGTTCCCTATTCCCCTGACATTAAGTGAAGCTATTTTCAAATCCATTGTTTTACGCTGAATTTAGAGAAATTAAAT
The DNA here is from genome assembly GCA_022496165.2 of Catalaphyllia jardinei. Classification (NCBI taxonomy): domain Eukaryota; kingdom Metazoa; phylum Cnidaria; class Anthozoa; order Scleractinia; family Caryophylliidae; genus Catalaphyllia; species Catalaphyllia jardinei. The sequence continues at coordinate 24,219,626 of CM042752.1, forward strand.
TGGCTATTTTGCATTTGTAGCCGATTTGCATATAATTTTTTAGCTTCGAACTTTTGTTCAGGGAAATGTTGTTTTGCTCCGAAAACCCAAACAAAACAGTTAAAAAGAAAGCGATAGAGTGCTGAGCACACAGAAAATTAGATCTATTTGGAAGCGACGGCATTAAAGCTACGTGAAAGGGGAAAAAGTATACACAAAAACATGAATAATAGAACACTCCTAAAATAATTATGTTTAAGAGCATTTGGTAGTATAGCGCGAAAGGAAAAAAATTAGAATTTCCCGATCTCCTTTTAAAAGATATATCAGGTCACGTCAGTGAAACGCCTAGAGATCAATAAATATAGCGGAAACTAATCAATTCTTAAAGGTCTTCTAAGTCGTCTTTGTCATAGATTCTTATCGGTCTACTCGCTGGAGAGATTTTAACAAAAACTTTTCCATCTATAGTCCAAGCACTTGAAATAATATTGTTCTTACGTTTTTTGTTGGCTTCCTTCAACAGCTCTCGTCTGAATGAGGTTAGGTTCTCATTTATAAATATGCCTTTCGAAAAGACAATCGAGGCAGCAGATGACTCGGGAAAAACATCCGACAGAGAGGTGTTCCTCAATTTTGTTCGCTGCTTGTAAAGTTCAGCTTTCTTTTTGTGACTGACAAATTTGACGATTATAGGTTTTGCTCCAACTTTCCCCTTAAGATGGTGCGAGATTTCGATGTCATCAGGTCTTACCTCAATATCAAGAACTTTAGCAACTTCTAGGACAGCCTCCTCGGTGGAAGAGTACACATTTTCGGGGATGCCGTGTATTTCTAACGAGTTCTTACGAGTGTATTGTTCTAAACTGTCTTGAAGGTCGTACAGTTGCGATATTTCTTCTTCTTGTTCGTCAACTTTCCTTCTTGCATCCTCCAGTTCTTGCTGTAAAGTCAAGAGCAACGGCTTAATCTTGGTTAGTTCCTCCTGCTGTTGTTGTATCGTTGTTCGTAGAGCCACAACTTCTTCTCGAATTTTAATGTTGTCTCTTATGATATTGTTGACATTGATCTGTATGTCGATGAGAACTTCTTTTAGTTCGGCTCGTGTTGGCTCGTGTTCGTCTGTGATATCAGCTGCAGAGTTAGACTTTGATGCATCGTCGAGCTGTGACTCGGTGTCCGCCATGTTTAATCGTTTTGAGGAAGACAGTTCTTCAGTTTCAGTCGAGCCACGCTCTCCTCTCTTGTTCTTTTTCGCTGTCTTGCGGGTCATCTATGTTTAAATGGAGACAAGTGCTGCGTTTCAGGTTAAAAGGCGACTTAAATATTATTTTGCCGAGATTTTGGGAAGGAGATGAGTGCCCTGCTTAAAAAACGTGGCAGCGCATCTCAGGTCCTGCGCAGACTCCTTGATGAATGTTATTACCAGCTGCTTTTCAGCTTTTAGTAGTCTTTTCCCCTTAATTTCCTATCACGGTATTTCCTCAACTTTTCATCCCATATCGTAGAGTTAGTGATGTTATGGCAGCTATATTTGGTGTTCCAAAATAATGAAACGGCATCCATGCTGGTGAACCAAACCAATCTTGTGGGGTTGAACGCTTTTCTTGTGTAAACCCTTTCTTTTTTCCAATAAATTTGCATGACTGTTTGCCACGTGAGTGCAAACGCTTTTTTTCCATAGCAGAGTAGTTTTAAGTTATATATGGTCACATTTTTGGTGTTTTGTGGTGCACAGTGGTTGTCTCTTCCTCCTGCTGTGGCTCCTGTCAAGTGCTCTGTGTTGCCGCTAAGCAAAAACAAAGAATTTGATCAATTTGCCAAGAAACTGTGTAAGTAATTTCCTGCTCCTCTCACTGTATTAGAAGTCTGGAGTACAGGTGTCTAGCCATTGTCTCCGGGTGTAAGGTAGCTCTAAGCTCTGTCACAAACGTGCAATTTATTTTTAAGACTCGTCGCTTGCAAGACAGTGAGATTGGCCACTTGTAGAAATCCTGAATTTAACAAGCTTGTGCCAAGCTGCAAATGAATCCAACCCTTACTCGGTGTGTGTACAATGAAGCGACTTCTAGTGCGGCTACTCGTCCACCCTAGATGCTAGTCCATTGCAGATCATCACCCCTCCCCCCCCCTAGCCCCGCCCCATTTGATTTATTTTTCTGAGTTTTTCGGTTTGTCACACAATCTTTCCTTCCCCGGTCGTTGTGAAAAGTGCATGACAAGCCATGATAACGTCTGCGTGGGAGGCTGGGAAGCAGATAAGCTTCCAAAATGGTCATCTCCTCGATTTTCTTTGTCTTCCAAAGCCGAGTCTCTGACAGAGCTGGATATTTCTCACAAAGTGGATGACTCCAGTGGTTCTATTGGTCGGCGTTACGCGCGAACCGACGAGATAGCCATCCCCTTCGGTATCACCGTGGATTTTGATACAGTGAACAAGGAACCTCACAGCGCCACTCTGAGAGAAAGAAACTCCACTCGCCAAATACGCGCCCAGGTGAGGAGTGTTAAATTGCGTACTTGTAGAGTTTAAAAAAACCCTCGCATTTCACCCGCTTAAGGACGTTCGCGCCCATTGCCACTGCGCATCTCTAGTGCGCACGCTATTCATTGGCGACGCGCGTGCAAGCGCGTGCCACGTCATTTTCAAGCGTGCGCACCGAGTCAAAAACTCAATAAAATGTAGAGCTGATGACCTTAGCGTTAACTTTGTGTGCGAATATTTTTGTTGGATGCTCGGTGACCCCCACTTTTTTTTTGGCAGATCACTTCCTTTTCTGATTCTTTCCATTATACTAAAAAACAAAAAAATCTGCACGTGGGAAGATTTTGGGCGCGAACGTCCTTAAGTTTTCCTTCACAAGAGACACCTGAGATTCGCCTGAAGAGTGTAATATCCTTGCTGACACGTATTTACGTGCTTGACATCGTTTTCTTTTCGTAAGAAGATTCTTTTTTAACACGACGTTTTAGTCTGTACAATTTAAGCGAGTATCAAAACAGCTAATCTTCTAACCATAAATGGTTGCCCCCACCATTTTGTCAGGCTGTTTTAAGTCAGTGTTTGCCAAAACGCGTTTATGCTTTAGGATGGAGAGAATGAGGCCATGCGATTGTTAAGTGTCTTCCAACGCCGCATCTAGTAACTGCGCCACTTGCCTCATTCATTTGGTTTTCGTTTTTGTTTATAGTCATCATAAACACCCTAAGTAACTAGGAAGAGAATTTACCATGAACATTTCTTCAGTCACAAATTTTCCATTGGCATGGCCTCAATCATAGCTTTTTTCTGGTTACGGCCCAGTCTTCTCCAAGAACAAAATACAGTCACCACTAAGTTCGGCTGCGCCTCGCTGATTTCGTAAAGAGATCTGTCTTGTTTTTTAATCACTGCTTGTATTAACATTCACTTTACTTTTTTTAGATCCACGAGCTGCCCGCTATCGTCAGCAGCCTTGTCCGCGGCAAAGTTACGTGGCAAGAAATTGAGGCCAAATATGGTCTGTTCGAAGGACAGGAGACTGGCGCGAAATAGACTTGTCACGTGGTCTACCAACAGTGAATTTCAGTCGAGGGAAATATATCCACGTCGGGCATTCGGCAAGGCCTCACTCGAAACCCGAAGAGTTGCCGATTGCTCCCAAACTTTTTACTTCGGCTTTAATTGGTTTAGTTGCTAAACAACCTCCTGACAAACCGCAAGCTCGGCCGTTTATAATTTTCTCAACTGACTTAAAGAACTACGCAATGACTAAATAAACATTTATTTATAAATGGAATTGTGTTAGAGTGAATAGCCTTAACTTAGTCGTCAATTCCATTACCACATATACTGGGTTATTTATCCAAAAAGAATTTCATTGCTCGCTCTTTTCTGTCGACTTTGATAAAGTTGGTCAGGGGTCTCTTGCTTTACTTAGAATAGACGAGGAGTAGTCCCCTCTTTCGTTTAGTCCGTTGTGCGTGACGCGAAAGAAAACTGTGCGGTGTTCTGTTACAGTCACGCTCATAAGGGGAGTTACTTTACCCCTCACTTCTCCCCCCCTCCCCCCTCTCCCCCTCTCCACGGTCAGTAGCTTGGTAATCAAGCCCAGTGCAATGAGAGACAGGAAGGCCTACCAGATATTTTGGGTTAGCCTGAACCAAGGTCAAGGTCGAGTGCATAGTTGGCTATTGTCAGTGTTTGTTGAATCCTGGGGTTGACCGGAGAGGGGTTGGTATTCCTAGAAAGATTTGGTGGGGATGTGCGGCTCGCTTTCCAAAACCCGTACCCTATTTAAGACCGAAATCTGCTATTTTCCCTTCAGTTTTTTTGACCTGACCAAAAATTCGAGACCCTATTTAAGACCTGACTCTGAAATCAATACCCTGCTTTGACACCTGCAAAAAGCATTGTGAAGAGCTTATCGCGATAATGATGAAAAATTAGCTTCTTCTAACAAACATTCACAATTCAATGAGACTAGACGCTATTTCAGACCAAAATGGCCAAAATCGGAATCCTATATCAGGGCATGACCAAAACGGCTAAAAACCATACCCTCCCCCCTGGTCACAGGCGGCCCAAGCTCTCGTTCTGAGGAGTTTTATTATTATTTTAATCTTTATGCGAACGTTCCGTGACCTCCTACTTCTTAGGAGGGGAAACTCGAAAAGCGATAACTCGCTTAAATGGCTTCGGATCAAGCTGAAAAGCAAGAGGACAATAGAAAAGACAGGAAGGCATTGAGGTAAGCCATTTTTATTACAAAAATATCAAAATTTTGGGCTAAAATGTCTATCAACGTTTTTCCCATACAAACCTTTGTAAATTCAAACCGTTGTAACATAACACCTCCTCTGAAACTCGGGCGTTATGTAACAGTAGACGACGGCGGTAACTAAGTCACGGAACGTTCGCTTAAAGATGAAAATAATAATAAAACTCCTCACAACGAGAGCTTGGGTTGCCTGTGCCCTGGTCGGGTTTGGATCATTATCAGGCAAAATTATTGCGTGACGTGCCGTCCAGAAGGACCTCGAGTCGTAGATTGACAAATAAATGGTTTTATTTACCTCGAATATTTACTTAGCGTACGTGAACACGAAACATAGGTTGTCCGTGAAGGATGCCTTGTTGAAAACTGTTTTGGAAGAAGCTTGGCAGAAGCGCAAGGCACAGGTTGGTACGTAGTTCAGTTTTCATTTCGATTTATTTTAGCAGATCTTTAAAACGTCTGCGAGGTGTAGCTTTCAACTGACTGTGGAAGCAGGTCATAGAAAACCAGGGTTAGATTGTCGCAGATTACTTAATGTTACCTAAACACCAACGTCTTGCTGCGGAATGGTTACTGAGATCAAGTTATCAGTTTGTAAGCAGGTGACACCGGCCGTTCATTTGTCTCACAGTAAGCAAATTCCTGTGCCGAGATTCGCGCACTCGTGCGACCTCAGGATCTCGAGTACTACTGGTACTGGAGCACTATGTTGCGTAAACATCGCTATTAAACTCTTAAAGAGGCCATTTGCCAAGCAAGTCCTTAGGGGTTCGATGTTGCACGAAGAAAACGTACACAACCAAGAAACGATCTTCGACTGACAGATCTATATGATATCAGGTACTGTACACAAAACTGAGTATTTAGGTATCTCCTGGGCCAATTATTTTCTATAAACACTCTGACTCCCATTTAGAAGGCCTGACTGCATAGACGCCTGCCATCCCGGTCGACTTTCAGTGAGGGTCATAGAGGATGGGGGGGGGGGGGGGGAGTCACGAAAATGAGCAAGTTAGATACTCTTTTTAATGAGAAACAGTGTTTGACGAAAGCAAAATCGCGACTGATTTATTATTACATGTAATGGCTAAGTCAAGGCTCCATATTGCAAATCACACATCTAAGTCACTCTCAATAGACCACTCTAACCATTCGGAGGACTTGAGTCTCAAAATCACGTAGAATAGAGTGGCAAAATCACGAATATCGGTTGAAAACTCAGGTTCTTCACGGGTCGCGTGAAACCTTCAGGTCACGAGTCACGAGGAATAATTTCCTAAATTCATGTTTAACGAAAAATATAACCAGCTGATCACTCATCACTAGAATACCGCTGTACGACCCTCTTCAGTATCATAGCCACCAATCGCGGTTAGGTTTATGCAGACATGGTTTTAAAATATTCAAAATCATGGTTCTTTCAAACTCTTGGAAATAATTAACCCCTGGCCTCACGTTTTGTTTCCAAAGCCAAGTTGTTTTTGTTTTCTTGTACTTGGGTGTCTTAAACACTCCTCTGTTACGGTTTTAGTCTAAGGGTCCATTTGTTTTGTCACTAGCCCGTTCAGTCGTATTTAATATCACAGTGTTTCTGTTGATACTAACCCGGGGCGGACATAAAGAGTCATAAGATAGATAAGATAGATAGGTATTTATTTAATGTCAAGATTACACAGGGGGTGGTCTCCCAATCCCCCGAGCCAGGGGCTCGTGATAAAAGTGTTTGACAATATAAAACTTTAGTGCTATATGTATGAATGAATACAAAGAATACAAAGAAAGCTAATACTTTTGTTCTTGGGCCATCGTAATTTGATCAAAAATAAGACACAAACAGCATTGATAAACATGTTGAATTTGTACATTTTATGACTTGACGTTTCGTATGTACTCTACATACATTTTCAAAAGTAACCGTTGAAATTTAAAACAGCTATTTATATATAATAAAGGTGAGGGGACTGGAACATAGATTAAGTAAATACTTAACAGTAAAATATAAAATTAGTACAGATTAATAAAGCATCAGCTTTTCACTTCCGACGTTGACGTTGAAAGCTGGCTCAAGTTCTTGAATAAAAAAAGGTTTCTTTTATTTTACAATGATAGTCTGTTTTGCCCTTCGCTAAAATATCAAAATGATCCCACTGGATGTTATGTCCAGTGGCCTTGACGTGGTCAGCAATGGCTGAAGTATTGTCATTTTTACAATCTGCACTCAATGATCTTCGAAAACTCCTTCTTCAGAACGGCTACCCATAAGGCATAATCAACTATCATATCAACGATGTTTTGAACAAAAACAGACATCAGCATAGCAACCCTGTGTCTACAGTTCCTAAGAAAGATATCGTTATCCTACTCCCCTACTTAGGGTTGCAAAGCAACCAAGTCGCTAAACGCCTGGAATCTTGTGTGTACAAATTCTACTCTTGTGTTAACTTGAAGATCGTTTTTCAGAGCACTCGGTGCATAAAATCTTTCTTTCCTTACAAGGACCGTATTAATCGTTCACAACAATCCAGAGTTATTTGCAGAGCAAATTGTTGGGATTGTAATGCTTTTTACATTGGTAAAACTAAACGAAGGCTTCGCGATAGAAAAACCGAACATTTTAAGGCCCTCGCTAAAAATGACAATACTTCAGCCATTGCTGACCACGTCAAGGCCACTGGACATAACATCAAGTGGGATCATTTTGATATTTTAGCGAAGGGCAAAACAGACTATCATTCACATACCTACTTTAGGAAATCTTGTTCTCATTTCCATGTAGTGCTTAGTAAATAAACTGATATAGCCATAAGGGGCGTCTCTTTGAAATATTATAATTAAAGGCCCTTTTAAATACCTAAAGGACCGATTTCCCTACCCTTTTATATACCTCAACTTGTGAAACCCCTACCCTTTTATATACCTGAAGCCTGAAAAAGGTAACCCTTTCGGGCGGAGCCTCCTCGTATAGGCCATTATAGGGAGTACCCCCCGGGACATTAATCTACAGCAGTTCGTTGTCTTTCCTTGTTGAACGAACGATGGGCAGACAAATGTTTGACGGTTTTAACAGCGGCCATGATCAGAGGAAGAAATCGACGTCGCCGAAGAATTCTTGCGTTAGGACTTTATCGCCTGGGTCATGGGAATTCATGTGTGAGCATTGGGCCAAAAAAAAAGCCAACTCCGTTCGTGATTAAAGACCGCGAACTAGAATTGAACTTCCCGCACGTATCGTTTTTCATGTAACGCTGACAAGCGTTGACAGTTGCCGCTGTGATTCCCATTGTTTGGCTCGACTTTTCAAAAATCTGCCTGCCCACCCAAGCACTACCGCGTCTTTGATGTTTTGCCGTTTTGCAAAGTTTTTGCCAAAAGGAAAAACCTGTCGTCGCACTAGGCAAAGGCCCGCGATGACAGATTTCCACCGCGAAGTAAACAAATTCTGGCAAAGATTTGCCAAGTGCGACCTATGCCTCATCCAGGAGATCGTTCCCAGGAGAAAAATTTAATAAGATTGGAACCCTTTGTTAGTGTCATTCAATCTAGAGTATTATTTTGAAAAAGTTCGACAACTTAATAGTTCTTAATGATCACGCTCTCCGAGGTTTCCTTTTCGAGGGACGCTTCAGACGCTTCAGACACTTGCATAACTTGGCCTTATCTCCTGTCAGAAAAGTCTACAATATAAATAGCAACGACAATATCTTTAGTTTTTTTTAGTCATTCTATCAACAACCCCTAACTTGTCAAAGGGGGCCACTTGTCACTTGCCGGAAACCTGCGCCAGGCGCTAAGGGCGCGAGGACTACACGGGTCATCCGTTTTCTCTAGCGTCCCACGCAGACGCTCGTTGGACTCGTCACTTCCCCATGAGGAAGGAACACGTGACAAGCCCTGTTAACAAGGTTGGACCCGGGGCGCTTTCCATTCGACCAAAACGTCCGGAAATTCAGGATGGGGGAACGAATGGAACAGACATTTTTTGGAATTTCATTCCGAAATTTTGGGTGTACCAGCTTGCCTCGTCATTCGTAAGTGACTCTTGAATTCGTCAGGAAAATAAAGAGGTATCATACCTTTAACGTAGTCACGGACTCCTTTTAAATTCCTACGATAAAAGTTATATTGTCGTCCTTACCTAATACAGTGTTTATTTTAACTCTAGAGTCGTCGAGCAACCCTAATGACAAGTTTGAAAAAGGTTTCAAAGGCAAAGAGTCCTCCGTTTGATTTCGTCAGTATTTTTGCGCGAAAACTTAGAACCTGATTACCTGGGACGGGTCATAACACCCAACCGGAAAATACTGTTCCATTCGTCGCATAAAATTTCCTGGAATTTCAAACCGGAATATTTGGTCGAATGGAAAGTGCCCCCGGATTAAGAGGAACATAATTCGAAACACGAATAATAGCATCGAAGTTTCGCATAACACCGTAAGGAACGACACAAACATAATTCGTAATGATCAAAAACACCATTGAAAACATTAAAAATCGCAAAAATACTGAAGATCTGTTAAATAAGTATAGGCGTTCTCTTGTAAAACGTTTTAAAAAGACTATGAACTTTCGACAGACTGAACTGCTGTCTTCAACGGATAAAAAACGTGTGAAGAATGAGGGCGAAAGAAATTTAAATATAACAGAAAATTCGTATAAATTAAGAGATAAAAGTATGTGCTAAAAAGTTAAAAATAATGTTAAAAGTGCCGGCTAAGAAAAATTAATGTTTCTTTAAAAGAATGTGGTATTGTCTTGGGAGCGGGCAGGAATTATTGTCCGCCCCTACAGTTTTTGCCGTGTGCCATGACTCCAATGTCTTTCTTCTCCGGTTGTTCGCTTTGTCAATAATCTTAGAGTTGTTAATTAAAAGTCCACGCGTGTTTTGCGACGTTTGAGCCTTTAGTACAATGCTTTATGTTCCTCTTGTGTTCTTTTCTCCTAGTAGTAAAAGATCTTTTAGTTTCGCCAATGTAGTTCCAGGGGCAAGATGCGCATGGAATTTTATAGATGACATTGCATTGGTCGGCCGATAAGGAAATGCTGTTGTAACGTTTTGACCGGTTTGCTGGTGACTTTGATGTCGTGTTCCTTGAGGATTCTTGTGAGAGGTTCCGTGATGCCTTTGTTGTAGGGAAGTACTGCAAAGAAATCTAACCATTTGCAGATGTCATTACAAAGGCAGCACTTTCTTATTTAAAGACCCTGAGTGTTGGTCCGCTCGAGGTTTGAACCTGCGACCTCCCGCATGGCAGTCCGGTGCTCTACCAACTGAGCTAATCGGTCGGCGCAGTCCAGTTTGCCCCTGGGCTCGATTACCAGCCGGGGGCAGACTGGACTCGAAAGAGTGGCGGAAATCGAGCCTGGCTTGAATAGGGTCGGGCGTGGGTTTAGTTGTTGGAAGGGAAAGGTTAGGGACTAGACTATGGTATTTGTACACTTCGATGTCAGTTGCCAATGAATGAAACAAAAGCCACATTTGACAAGTTTTTTGAACCCTTAAACTGACTTGCGTGCTATTTATAGGTTTCATTTCTTTTGTATGTTACAGAGATGGCTACACCTACTGAAGACAACGGATCAATTGGGTTCATTTTAGATGAGAAGCCTGTTTCGTCAGTTGGAATACAGGAAGAACCTGAACAACAAGGACGTGATCGTTGGAGCAGGAAAATCGAATTTTTGTTCGCGTGCATTGGCTTTTGTGTTGGCTATGGAAACATGTGGAGATTTCCATACATGTGCTTCAAAAATGGAGGCGGTATGGCATTAGTCATTCAGTCGACCAATATGGCTATCAATCAGTCAATCAATCCATCAATCCATCAATCAATGAATCAACGAATCAACGAATCAACGAATCAACGAATCAACGAATCAACGAATCAATGAATCAATGAATCAATGAATCAATGAATCAATGAATCAATGAATCAATGAATCAATGAATCAATGAATCAATAAATCAATGAATCAATGAATCAATGAGTCAATGAATCAATGAGTCAATGAGTCAATGAGTCAATGAGTCAATGAGTCAATGAGTCAATGAGTCAATGAGTCAATGAGTCAATGA
>CM042752.1:24230444-24237944 GCA_022496165.2 Catalaphyllia jardinei
TCAATGAGTCAATGAGTCAATGAGTCAATGAGTCAATGAGTCAATGAATCAATGAATCAATGAATCAATGAATCAATGAATCAATGAATCAATGAATCAATGAATCAATGAATTAAAGAATGAATGAATCAATCAATCAATCTGTCAGTCAATCATTCAATCAATCAATCAATCAGCTAATCCATGAATCAATGAATCAATCAGTCAATCACCCAATCAATCAATCAATCAATCAATCAATCAATCAACCAATCAATACTAATCAATCAACCAATCAACCAATCAATCAATCAATAAGTCAGTCAATCAGTCAATCAATTAATCAATCAATCAATCAACCAGCTAATCAACCAACCAACCAATCAACTAACCAACCAATCAATCAATCAATCAATCAATCAATCGATCAATCAATCCAGCAATCAATCAAACAAACAATGAACCAACCAATCAATCAAGTAATCAACTAACCGATCGATCGATCGATCAATCAATCAATCAATTACTCGATCATTCAGTCAGTCAGTCAGTCAAAATTAATTTTTAATATGTTGAACAATCCCTACGTCCTTGGTCGTCCTAAGTTAGAAGAATGAGATTAGTTCAGGTAAAAACGCGTGAAAACACGGTTTACTTGCGATACTACATACTTGTCCAATACTCTGACAAATTTATGCATAGCATTGTATTGTATTCTATTGTTTTGCGTCGTTCTCAACTGTATTGTATTGTTAATCTATTGTTAATCTATTGTTATTAAGTAAATATAATACAATACAATTCTAACTGAATTTGTCGGAGTATTGGACAACCCTCCGATACTAACGAGTTGACACGCTTGAAACAAGCATACTAAGTAACGAACAAACCGTGCAAGAAGAAAACAAAAGATGGCGTTTGGTTGGTTTTGTTACCATTAACTTCAATAAAACGAATGAAGCAAAAACTAGCCAGCAGACTTCAAAACTTACTGTCCTCTACTTCACTAACCTTGTATTCTTTCGGCGATTGCCGCAGACGACCAGAAAATATCTCCTAATTTTCATATTTTTCCATCTTTTACTTTAGGTGCGTTTCTGATTCCTTATCTCCTTTTCCTGACATTTGGCGGGGTACCGATCTTTTTTCTAGAGCAATGTGTGGGACAGTTTACACAATCAGAACCCGTGCATGCCTGGGCCAAGCTTTGTCCATTGCTCAGAGGTAAGAATGTACGTTCTTCTAACCAATACACAAGTCTTACATTTCTTCAAACATGCTTACATTTTTCCCCTCTTTCAAAATGATGAACGAACACGGAAGCTCGAGACAGGCTTTGCATTTTTTCTCACGGCACGTAGAAGAAAGAAAGACCGGAAAAATAACCTCGTAGTTGATTTGAAAATGACTACGAATAGTCCCTCTTTCGCTTAGTCCGTCGTGCGTGACGCAGCCATTTGTTTCTCGCGGTTTTCTTTCGCATCACGCAAGGCGGGCTAAGCGAAAGAGAGATTACTCGTAATTTTGTTTCAAGTCTGCATACGAGCCAAGTGGCCCATCAGGCCGGAGCTTATTCCGGTTTCTGTAACACGAGGCAAACGAGAGTATCTCTACTCCCCCGCCCCCGGATGGGATGGTAGACTCTTAATAAGAACAAACTTAATAAGAATATCGACGCTGAAATCGCTCGAAAAATAAGAACAATTTAAGAACAATCTGAGGCAATCTGAGGCTGAATCTTTTTCAAAAAATTTATCGCTGCAGTGTAACAGTGAGTGTAAATACTGGATGCGCTTTACAATCTCTTTCTGTTCAACGAATTCCGGAATGGTGACATTCACTTTACCGTCTCTATGACACACGTTCTTGCTAAGCCAAACTCTCCTAAGGTTGCTTGCTTTCGCTTTGACATCTTTGCCCCACATGCAAAACAGTGCTTTGGTACAGTAATATGATCCACGTTCTGTAAGCTTCGCCCATTTTTTACAATTATTAAATGCAACTGTTTAACGTTTATCTATGGTTTAGGCACCCTGCAGGTCAGGGTCCCTACAGTGAAGTACTGTACAGTACGGTTTAACCACAGTTGGAGCCATTAAAGAAAGCAGAATTTTAAGGACAAAATAAGAACATTTTGGGGCTGAAATGGCCAAAAAAATAAGAACATTGAGCCTTGTTCTTAATATAAAAAAGAGTGTAGTCCACCGTAGGGTCAAATTCGCCGGTACCCATTCGTAAAACTGGGTGGAGAGAGGAACTGTGAGAGTAAAGAACACAGCATCGCGTCTCTGTTTAGGAAACCTTTGAAGGAAACGACTTCTTTTATTTGTGATCGAAAAGAACTTCACAGAGATGTAACTTTTTTTAACACAAGACCAACTCGAACCTCTGTAGCGTCTCTGATTGGTCTAATTTTGCGCAAGTCCACACTACGCTGAAGGAATCTGAAAACGCAGCGTTTTTCCTCCGGTTAGGCCCACCGTCCACACGGGGCTTTTTGAAAACACTCCTCAAACCGCCGGAGGAATTTGAAAACGCTGGCTCTGCGTTCTTGGGTGGACAGAAAATATTTTGAAAACGAAACGTTTCGAAAACGATGAGGTTACAATAATCACGCGACTTCCCTGCGTGAGTTTTGTCCAATCACAAATCCAAAATGAACGGTGATTGATGCGTTTTAAATTTCTCTGGCTTAGTGTAAACGGAAAACGTTTGATGCGTTTTCAGAGTGAAATCTCCGTTTTCAAATTCCTCTGGCGTAGTGTGAAGGGAAAACATTTGATGCATCTTCAGAGTGAAACCTTCCTTTTGAAATCCCTCCAGTGTAGTGTGGACGGAAAACAATTGATGTGTTTTCAGAGTGAAACTTCCGTTCTCATATTCCTCCACCGTAGTGTGAACGATGCAAAACACAATTTCTTCCAAGAGGTTTATTTTTTCTGGCTCGATTTTTTTCTTCCTAGGTATCGGGTTTGCCAGTATTGCTGTTTCATTCCTGGTGTCAGTGTATTACAATGTTATCATGGCGTGGTCTTTGTTCTACTTCTACCAAGCTTTCAAGAAAGATATTCCTTGGGTGGGTTGTCACCATCCTTGGAACACGCCGGATTGTTACGTATTTGATGCTTCCAATCCAAACGCCTCGGGAGTCTCACCCAGTCGAGAATTTCTTGTGTAAGCCGATAATTACATTATAAATTAAGAATGATTTTTGAAAGATTACTTTATTTGCTAAAAATTTCGGACGATTTTAATTTCGGAGAAGTGACCTATGAAATAATATTGATAAAATTGTAATTTTTTTTCGTTAGGGAAGAAGTTCTAAGGATCACAAGCGGAATTGATGAACCAGGCCCTCTCAACGTACCGATCACCATCTCGGTGCTCGTGGCCTGGATACTAGTGTATTTCTGTATATGGAAAGGCGTGCGCACTACGGGAAAGGTAATCACGTGCTTATCACGTGCTTAAGATTCACCTACTTATTGCCAATGCTTTGGTTAATGGGTTCCGTATTTTGGGTTGTGTAGGCTAAAAATTTAAACTATATTAACAGTCGAGGTGGCTTCCGCTATCGGCTTGCATGGTGGCTTCCCGGATGTCTCTTCGCTTGTTCACTGTTATTGTGTATACTTCTTTTCTATCATGGCAAAAAAAATGATGATGATGATCATTTATTCCTAGATTCAGGGCAAAAGTACCTAGCAAAATGATTAATATTAGTCCATGAGAGGTCTTGTAGAAGGAGTGAAACACACGAAGACTCAGAGGCAAGACAAGACTAGTCAAGACAATATTTATTAACTCACACTTAAACTAATTACAGAGGATCGTTATTACATCCGATCATAGGTTATTTAAAGAGAGGTTTTCGAGTTTACAGGATTGTGAGTAATGGGCCCAGTTACGTGGTACGGAATAAATTATGCTAGGACTTTCGAAACATAGGAAAGTCGTGCTTGGCTGGTACGTACTCCTTTGTTTTGGAAGTCCCAGCATAATTTATTCCGTACCATGTGACCAGATCGTGCAAAGGGCCTATTACAGCAGGGAGCTAATTTTGCGATCGTCAACAGGTTGTGTACGTGACGGCCACGGCTCCCTACTTCATCCTGGTTATCCTATTTTTCCGGGGTATCACCTTACCTGGAGCAAAGAACGGACTGATATTCTACCTTGTGCCCTCCTGGGAGCGACTTGGTGATCCCAAGGTACTTGTGCATTTATAGTCTTTATCAACCTCTCTGCATGTAACGAGCATGTAACGTCTCGCTCTTTGGCGATGGATAAGAGGTTATAACTCGACTTGTCTCAGGGTAGGAAGTTTATGACCAACAGTGTGCCACACTGTAGAGACGTGGTAACCTCATGATTTGTACGTTCGACTCAGATCGAGCGGTCCGGGTTCGAGCTCTAGCCATGATCTTCATGTTTTGTTCTTGGGAAAGATTCTTTACTCTCACAGTACCTCTCATTACCCAAGTTTATTAATGTTCGGGGTAACCCTGCGATGGACTAGCATCCCATCCAGGGGGAGTAGAACTATTCCCAGTCCCGTCATGTTACAGAAAGCGGGATAAGCTTCAGCCTAATCAATGGGCCATTTTGTTCGTAAGCATTCTTGATCCCCTTACCTAACATTATTACCTCACTTGAATCCTGTTTTGCTGTTAAAGGTGTGGATAGACGCTGCGGCTCAAGTCTTATACTCGTTAGCAATGGGAATGGGCGTCAACCTCACATTTGCCAGCTACAATAACAAGAACAACAACATATTAAAGTAAGGTTTTCGTTTTGCGATTTCCAAATTCCTTTCGATTTTTTCCAATATTGTCCGATTCAGGTTCTTGCGATCTAAAAAGAGCACAGTGGGCACTGCATGTGAGCCCACGGTCCTCTCACCATCCTCGAGCATACATACATGTTGCTGAGTAACATGTTAGTACAGTTCTAGTCCTCTCTCTGACTCGCCAAAGAGAGTGATCTTCTCTCTCGAGAACGTAGCGTTGCGTGACAGCCACGGCCCGAACTGGACTATGTAACACGTCTGACCAGAAACACCGCTCTCTTTGCAATTATTTAGCAACCTCTCCTGGTGGGCACTGCATGTGTGTTCTGCACGTGAGCCCACGGTCCTCTCACCATCCTCGAGCATACATACTTCATGTTGCCTGTTGACATGTTAGTCCAGTTCTAGTCCTCTCTCTCTCTCGGAAGAGAGTGACCTATTTTTTTTCGCCAACGTAGCATTGCGTGACAGACACGGCCAGAACTGCACTAAGTAACACGTCTGACCAGAAACACCGCTCTCTTTGCAATTATTTAGCAACCTCTCCTGGTGGGCACTGGGTTCTGCATGTGAGCCTACGGTCCTCTCACCATCCTCGAGCATACATACTTCATGTTGCATGGTGACATGTTAGTCCAGTTCTAGTCCTCTCTCTCTCGGAAGAGAGTGACCTTTTTTCCTCGCCAACGTAGCGTTGCGTGACAGACACGGCCAGAACTGCACTAAGTAACACGTCTGACCAGAAACACCGCTAACTTTAGAATTACATGTATTTAGCAGCCTCTCCTGGCAGCTTGCACAAAGTGAAGTTACAAACAGAAATTTAAGACTACTTCGATTCGGAAGTGTAGCCGTTGTTGCTGCCGACAGGCAGCCTTCATATTCTTGAAGCCATCGAGAAATTTTGGTTCGACGGTTCGACGGTTCGACCCATCGTTCGCATTAAGAAACAGCCAATCAGATATCCTGTTATATGTCGCAGTCTAGCCAATCAACAGCTGTCTTATAAGAAAAATTGACATGTGCTTGCTCAGCGGAAAATCGTGCTCGCTCAGCAGAAAATCGCATGTGCACGCAGCAGGTTATAAACACAGTTGATCAGAGTCAAGGTTTCGCTGTTTTCAGGTGAGTTTTGGCACTTTTTGCTGATATGTTATGATTACTTCTATTCGAGGAAGCATTCATCATGGTTATGAAGCTTTCAGTGAGCATTCTAGAGGCCAACAGTGTGCATTTATGTCACTTGCAGGTTTGCTTTTCAATCGATCGGATTCGGTCGATTTATGGACACAAACAAAAACATCTTATGTCATGGAGATCGCATGTATTTACATGCACTAACCAATTTATTGGTACCCGATGCCAATAGTCTTTCAATAGAGGAGCTGCCGGGGGTGGCAACCTCGCAGAACAATGTTGAGTACTAATCGTTCTAAAAATCAGTTGAAAAGCCCTTATTATTACATGTTGCGTTAAACAGTGTTATTCGTTACACCTTTCGTTTTCGTTAACCAATATATTTCTTTTCCACTTTTAGCAATTCCTTCAAGCATAATCCCAACAAAAACTTTAGCCACACCAATAGCTACTTGTTAATGTTATACTCAAAGAACATACATGTAACCATGTCATTTTGCAAATAAAATAAGTTATATTTTTGTTGAAGGTCTCATTGTCATATTTGCATTAAAAAACACCGTTAACGGCAGCACTCACGTCACAATGAGAACTGCTAGTTGTAAGCTTGTAATTCTTTTGTTAATCGTCGTGGTGTTGAAGCTGTTATTGTTTGGGGCTCGGGGAATTGTAACTGTTTTTTTATATATTGTCTTCTCAATGAGTATCAAGCCATTCATGTGATACTTACGGCCCCTTCGATTGAATTCCTTCTGCCATCACTTCTTTCAGGGATGCCTTAATCATTTCTATCACTAACTGCGCTACAAGCATATTTGCAGGATTTGCCATTTTCTCAATTCTGGGATTTATTGCTGGCCAGCAAGACAAAAGTATCGCTGATGTTGCGTCACAAGGTTTGTAGATTTACTTAGCTTTGTTGTGTCCGATTTAGTTACTGATATAAATAAATCATTAAAATTCCTTTATATTTTTTTTCGCATTTTATTCGCGTCTTTCCATTTTTTTAGCTGTTGGTTCCATAACCAACTCACCACAGAAATAGACAAACCCGATGGCTCGCACAAGTTCTCTCGTCTTTTCTCATTATTACCTATTGTTGGGTTAGTCAGATTGCCTCATATCTGCGTTCCTCTTTGAATTTTATGAAGGTCCCGGACTGGCATTTATCGCCTACCCAGCAGCCTTAGCAGAGCTGCCTGTGCCCCAGGCCTGGGCCGTGTTGTTTTTCTTCATGTTGATCATGTTGGGACTTGACAGTCAGGTAATAATGCTTTCTCACTGTAAACTATATAACTCACAATTCGCAAGAAAACCAAGGCTGATATGGCTTCCTCTCCAAATATTCGAAATAAATACCTCTTACTTACCGAGTTCGACGTCCGTACCGTAACTTACAGTACGAACCGAGAAGACGAGTTTAGTAAGATATTTCTTATATCTCTATTATGTGTCTGACGAGTTCGGGAACGATTTTTATCCATGAGGAACGGCTTCAAATTTCTGAAGCAGGTCGAAAGCAAAACGAGTCAATTTGAAATCGCTTTTAAGTCGTTACTACGCTTTAGCACACAATTTAGGGTAAAAGAAAGTTT
>CM042752.1:24242944-24249563 GCA_022496165.2 Catalaphyllia jardinei
ATTTCCTCTTGAAGTCTTTACATTTGGCGCGACGTCGTCTAGGCTCGGCGCCGACCTCAAAAGGCTTATTTTCACGGTGTGTAGAAAACGTGAGTAGATACGAGCCTTTTGTCCGCTTATACTCGTTTTTTTCTGGCCTTTTAGTTTTCGCAACTTAGAGAACATCTTCTCGAAATTTACTTGAACAGCTTTTGGCATAAAACGTATTTTATTCATCGTATTTCAAAAGTACATGCACAGCTGTAGACGCAGACCGAATATGGCGGCATCTGATGATCAAGTGCAAAAATCCAAGTGAGTAAATTAAGCTGCTTGGGCAAGGTTTTAGCTTCTTTGATTCTTCATTCTCACCAAAATTATGCATTATGTTTTACCTCTCGTTTCCCGTTGTTTCACTCTCGGCCGATGGAGCTGAGCGAAGAACACGAAGTGCTTTTTATGAGAGGAATGCTAGCAGGAAATATTTTTGGAGCAAAGAAAGGAAGTCCCGCTGGTGGACTGGCTTGGGAAGCGATAGTCGAGAGTCTGAATGAAATGCACTCTCCGAAATTCCAGTTGAAGGATGAAAAAATGCTTTACGAGAGCGTGGAACCTTCTCCGAAAAAAGTTCAGCAAAACGATGAGCGAGGAAGAGAAGGCAAGTGGGATTTCTGTGGAAGAGTTAACCGAGATAGAATCACTGATCGAAGAGTAAGTTGAGAGAGAAGCAAAGGCTGAATCAACATCGAAACAGCAATTCAAGGACAACGAGACTGCAGAGGACATCAGAGATGCAAGAGATGCAATTCAGACGAAAGTGGAGCTTCTTCCAAACGTCGTAAGTCGAGAGGTGCAGAACAACCACTGTTCGACTTTTTGCGAGAGAAAGCAGCGGCTGACTGCGAAATTAGACAACAGGAGTTACGTGAGGCAAAGCAACGGGAAAAGGAAAGTCAATAGCAAATGATGAAAGCTATGGTCCGTCAGCAGCAGCAGAAAATGAATACTGCATTCTTTAATGTTGTGGTGATCAGCTATGATAGTGTTTTTATTTAAAGCATGTTGTTGTTGTTGTGATTTAAGCTGTCATGTTTTTAAGTATTTCAGAACTTTTAAAGATTGCATCTTGGACTAAATTGGAAGCCCAATGTTCAAAAGTATACATACTTTGAAGAATAAATGTTTTCAATGTTTATTGTTTGTTTTTCAATCGATTACTGGAAATATTCCTCCAGAGTTGGCTGCTCCAGGTCGAAAAACTCAGACGTCTGATTACAGTATAAACAGGTTGTGGCATTTCTCAGCAAAGCACATACAAAATACATTTTTCCTACGCTGCTTAGACCTATCTTTAGATTTTTCTTGTAATCTAAAAATTTAAAGGAATTAAATATGTCCCCAAAAAGCAATTCCACAGACACTCGCACTTCACTCATTGCTTTATTGTAATCTTCCATTTGTCGGGTTAGACGTCACTGGTAATACGGCTGCTGAAGATGAATCCGATGGGGATAATCCGGATCGCCATAGAGTTCTAAAGTGTGACGTCACAAAAAATTAAATCTGTGAAATTATGGGATTGGGTGCCATTTTCGAATGGAGTATCCTTAAAAAAGGTTCCTTGCCAAAACTTAGCTCTTACTTGTAATTCCCAGCTGAAATATGAAGGATTGAAATTGGATACTCTCCCATATAAATCTCTCTAATTTTGAGTCAGTTCTAAACTGAAGGAACAGAAACAAATTTTGAAGGGTTTGTATGGAATGCCATCAAACTTTTATCCCTTATATCTCTACCGGGAATTGCAATTCGGAGCTAATGTTTGGGATGAGGACGTCTTTTAGCATGCTCTATAAGAATATGGCATCATATCCCATAATTTCAAAAAAAATTTTGTGACGTCATCACTTTAGAACTCTATAAACGCACATAGGAAGGCCAGCTGGAGAAAAGGCGAAGTTCCCCACGCCGTGCAGAAACAACTGAGCTTAGTCCATCCCTATTCCACTCTGTTACGAGATGACAGTGATTGTCATAAATAAGATCCACGACTTCATTTGTGATCAAACTCAAGACAGAAACAGGTCTTGGAAAACGCTGAATCATATCACTGAACCTGCAGGGATATCTTGTTCGTCTCAGCAGCACACGCGGTCTCTCCAAACCATCACAAATACTTCTCCGTTTGCAACTGAACACTGTGAGAATATGTAAGGCATCTGCAAGGCGAGGAAGGTCTGCCTTTTCAACTCCAAATTCGATTTTGCAATCGGCTGAATTCATGTTTTCTAGATCGGAAACATCGTACGATTGATAGCCGAAATCTCCGGGATATTTTGAACGATAACAGTCGTATAGTGGAACAAATTCTTCGTCCAAAATGTAGGCTCGCAGACACTAGAGATAGGCGGAAATCGAGCCCAGTATCCAAAATGTTGTTGTCTGCATAGCTAAGCAAAAGTATCTCTCGACAAGTCTTAAATTTGCTCATTTTCAAGAGAACTCGGCAAGTTGCCGTCGGAAAATGAAGAGTGCTAAAGGTTTTTAATTTGGCGGCAACAACGCCGTCCTCGCCCCAGTCTCTTTCGTCCACCGACATTGCCGTCGCTATGAAAACTTTAACGTCCCTAAATAAGTCTTTCTGCACAGACTCGCGTTTGTCACGCGCTCATTCCACGAACGCGAGCTTATGGGAGGACAGATTGCGCAACGATATATAGCTCAACGAGCGTACGCATTGTACATAGGCTTGGAGATAAGCACCAGTTGACGGATTGTGCTGGTCTTGTTACTAACCGTTGCTAAGTTTTGTGAGCGTGAGTGTACTAGAAGTGCTCGTAAATGCTCGTGATAGCTCGAGCTTGTTTTTGATGGCGTGAGGAGAATCGGAAACTCTCTGAGTGTGTCAGAGATGATTTCAATCCAAAGCACGGCTTATGCTGTTCAGTGCTCTAAAATGAATAAAACAAAGCGCGTCGTCATCTTACTTGTCAATAGTTTGTTCTTTATTCTTGTGGTAATATGTTAATGATAAGTTCTGGATTTGTCTTTGTGACGTCGAAATGAATAAGTGTTTAGGGCTTTTGTTTAGAAGTGATACTTTGCTTTAAACAGTTCAGGTGCAGCAAGAATGGCACAGAACGTAATCAGTAAGAGTCATTAACTGAACGTAACACGTCACTGAGCATACTCAGGCACAAAATTTGATAAAACAAGCTGTACCATAGAGGTCTTGAATCGGAAGAGGTTATAAGGCTTGTTGTAATAGGAATTCTAGGATATCTTCAAGCCCTGTGTTTCTCCCACAGGGTATCCTGATGTTCAGCTTGATCAAATACACACGAATCACGTATGAAGATTACGTGTATCCCCCGTGGGGGGAGGCAGTGGGATGGCTGATCACTGTTGCTTCTATGCTCTGTGTACCACTGTTAGTCATTAAAACTATTGTGGACATTTATTGGCGTGGAGACGATGGAGGAAACAAATCACAGGTAGGTTTTAGATGTAAACCTATGTAAGAGCGGGGTTTGTACCGTTAATTTTGAGACTCTGTGATGTTACGTAAGTGGACATCATTCATAGTAAAGGGGTTAAGTTTCTTAAAAAACTGTGGTGCTGCGTCGGTGGGAGTATTACAAGACAATTTGGTTTTATCAACTGAGTTGATAATGTGAATTGGCCACCGTAAAGAGATTCGGAAGCTGACGTTTCGAGCGCTAGCCCTTCGTCGGAGCGAATCTAGGAATTGTGGGTTGTGTGTGGTTTATATACAGAAATATGGAGCTACGTTATTGGTTGGTGCCTGGCAACGTGAAAAACAACAGAATAAATTAGTTGAATGAAAAGCGTTCGTTGATACCGTGAGGATTAAGAGTGCCGATTTGAAAATAAATTTTTGTTCTAGAGTTTTGCCGCTTTCTGTGCTTCATTGATGTAGGGAGAGGCCGCAGACTGTCATATGTTGGGTAGAATGATTAGGCAGATTAAAGTGTCTAGCGACCGGTTTAGATGCGTTTTTGTCGTCTTTCTCTACGTCGCGAAGATGTTCTCGGAACCGGTCGCCTAGTCGTCTACCTGTTTTGCCGATATATAAATTTTTGCAAAGAGTGCAAGTTATACAGTAGATGACATTGGCTGAGGTGCAGGTAAAATGATCAGTGATCTTAATGGATCGCTTGGGTCCCGACAATTTCTCAACGTTACAAATGAAAGGACAGGTTTTGCATCGTGCGCGTGCACATTTAAAACTACCGGGTTCACTCGTTTGAAAAGCACTTCTGACTAAAAAGTTACCTATGTTTTTGTCGCGTTTGAATGAAATTAATGGCGGTTGCGAAAAGATTCTGCCAGTTTCGGGATCATTTTGAAGTAATTTAAAGTTTTTTAGAATGACGGATTTAACTGCGTGGTTGTGAGGGTGAAATGTGAGAGTGAACGGAATTCTATTGTTATTCTCCTTCTGAGACGTTTGTAGTACTGACTGCCAATCAATTTGTTGGGCGCGATGATGGCCTGCTTCAACAACAGAGAAAGGATAGCCACGTTTGTCGAAAAACTCGCACATTTCCTCTGATTTTATGGAAAAATCAGAGTCTTCACTACAAAGGCGAAGCCCCCCGAAGCATATCTTACTCCCGTACGCCGCGCGTCAAATCTGTAACCACCAATGTTGACCTTATCCAGATCTTGAACGATGTGGCCACGGAGTTGCGTACTCCCAACTAGACGAGATAAATACCGTCCTGTGCCTTCAAAAGATGGCGGAAACTCCTGGTAACGAAGTTCCTCTTCCTGCAAACATCCGCCCGTTTGTCGGTACCACTCTCGGCTGGGACAACATCGATCGTCTCGAAGAAACTTTGACTGGTGGGGGCACCTCACGTGCAAGCTGTGCATTTTGATCCTCAACTTCCACCCGCGTCAGTATCTGCAATGGCCAAATCAAAAGAGAGAAGCATAGATACAGTGGACGACGCCAATCCTCCTATTTACAATGCAGGCAATCGTCGCGGTCCCCCTTCTCGAAGATATGTAGAGGTGACATCAACACGCTTGGAAAAAGAACTTGCTATGGCTTTTGGTGCGCCTTCATTCCAGTGAAAACCAAAACATTCCTGGCTGGACTGGGTGCAATATTTTGGTGAGAAACAAGCGCGTGATCGCAAAGGGTAGCGTAGGTTTCCTCCCCCCCCCCCTCCCCCCTCCACTATCGACGCTTTGGCGACTAATATGTCTGCCGTGTACCAAGTCCTGACGAAGTCGCTTCAGATCAAAGGAACCTTACGTCCCCAAAGCATTGTTGTTGTGTTCGACCAAGCGCTGTACGCAAGCTCATGTTCGGGGCTCTTAACCGACAAGCGTGGAATGGGTTTCAGCGGTGGATTGAAGAACACTACGAAGACAAGAAACCTTGTGTGGATGAGCGTATGAAAGGACTAGATGGATGATGGATGGCTTTAGTCCAGCGTCTAAATGGGGGCTAGAAAACATTTGCTGAGATTGCCGAGTCTCTTCTTAGCATTGCGTTAAACGAGGGCACTTTGAGCGATAGAATAGATGTCGTATTCGATGATTACCGAAACGACTCAATAAAGAGCTCGGAATGAGAGAACAGAGGAGACGGTTCAGGAGGCGAGTTTCATAACCTCCAAGCAGATCGCCAGGTCAAACAATGGCGAAACTTCCTGTGCAGTTCACGAAACAAGCAGGCTTTGATAGTCTCTGTGACTAAGGAATGGCAGAATGAAAAGTATATGGACAAATTATCAAGAAAGACGCTCGCGGTCACTTGTGGCAGAGAAGACCTACCAGTTGTCATCCGGAGTGGCTGAGCGTCTGACAGGTTTTCATGTTCACTGTGAAGCGATATTTTACTGAAATCACTTTATCTTGTAATATTTTATTTGAATACTTATTAGATTGAAATATGGAATTTGGTGTATCATTGTCAAAGTTTCAATTTCACTATGCGTGGAAACAAGCATCCGAAGGCGAAAACTGTTTTTCTACGGCATTGGTTGTTATGGCAACGAAATAAACACACGGAACTTCCCCGAAAGAAAAGTCTTACAGATATATATAATATATCCAAGTATCACTTCCTGCGGGTATCATGGTCCAAAGATATTATTTTAATGTTGAGCATTGAGGGTTGTCCAATACTCCGACAAATTCAGTTAGCATTGTATTGTATTATATCCACATAACAATAGATTAACAATAGATTAACAATACAATACAGTTGAGAACGACGCAAAACAATAGAATACAATACAATGCTATGCATAAATTTGTCAGAGCATTGGACAAGTATGTGAGCATTATGCAAGATTGTCAAATTTTTTATCCTACTGGAGCCTTGCATACGGTGGCTGAGCCCGCAGTACGTGCGAAAGTCAAAACTTAGGTGTCCTACCGAAACGACACGAAAATAAGGGCACATATGAATGTTGTGCCGCGTAGCACTATGAACACAAATGAAGTAACAGAGAATTAACTCTGAAGTGTAAATTGTAGTGCTAATTTAACCCATGAATAACCCACTGGGCGTTAGCCCTAGTAAAGAGAATCGGAAACCACACGAGGTAAAGAAAAAAATCTTTTTGACCTCGGTGGGAATCGAACCCACGACCTCCGG
>CM042752.1:24259205-24261705 GCA_022496165.2 Catalaphyllia jardinei
ATCTCCTTGAGCCAGTGAGGCTTACCGGGATGACAGTGAAAGATGAACTGTGAAGTTTTAGGGAAAACAGGTGATGCATTGTCTCTTGAGCAGCATAATCTCTTTCTCCGAGAGTTTTCATAATAATTTTGCGCATTGCTTTTTGCGGATCAGTGTTTGCATCTACGTTCTGCATTACAGAACTAAATGCTTGTTTCACTAGCAATGATTTTGGCTCAGATTTTGCAGCATATTTTGTAAGATATTCTACACAAGCATAGTGATCAATAACAACTTGAATATCACAGTTTGCTCTCCAACCTTGCAGTTGCAAACGTTGATGATTGTTTACTCTTGGATCATTCCTCTTTGTTACAATTTTTGCTCTGTATTTAACATTATGATCTTTGCTATTGAATTCAAGAATTGTTTGAGATTTCTGTTCAAATGGAAAATGAAATCTGCATTTCAATTCTGTTTCATTAGTTTTTTTTTTCTGAGGCAATAATTGGTACTACATTTGGTATGGCGTTGAACTGTATTTAGAAGATCAATGTAATCTGAATCTTGTTCATATTTAGAAATGTTTTTGTGGCGTTTTTTACATGGATGAATATCAGGTCTGATCCAGAGTTCTTGCTCTGGTGGAACTGGATTGACTGTTGACAACAACCAGTCAACATACTGACAAACTGTCTTAGCAGCCTTCAGTCCATCTTGAATTTCTTGGTCGTATTGCTCTGTACTTGACAAATTTGCACAGTCTTTTTTATGTTTTGCTGCTAAAAATCCTTTAAGGGAAATTTCAGTTAACTGACATAATCCTGGGTCATTCTTAAGTTTTGCAGTACCATGACAGTGAATGCTACCTCTATGTTGATATTCATATCTATACCAGTGCCATTCGGCATCAAGAGTGTCATAGAGCCAGTACTTAATGAATGCTTCTAGCCTTTTTGTAAAAAAACCAGTCCACAATTTGGGGATTGTTTATCACATTTTGCCTTTTTTCTTCAGTAGAAGTATCTTCATAATTTCTTCCAATCAAGTCATGTAATTCAGGCCAATGCATATCAGCCGATGAAAAAGTAAAAAAGAAAGTTGGAGCTCCTTTGCTACTGACAATTGCTTTAAGTTCTTCCCTTACTTTATACCAGTAGGCATTAGTTCCTGGTATATTAGCAACATAACGCGAAACTTTTGACATAAAAAGACTTGAATTATCATTTGCGGCCATTTCTCTTAATTCATCAATCGTAAGATGTGCTTCTCCTGGGTTTTGTTTCAGGAATATCCCACTTTGTTGCAGGACACGTTTCCTTTGTATCATATCGAAAGCCCAGTAGGCAAACCTTGGATGCCTGGCAAATCTATAAACCCACTGTCCATTATCTGTTTTTTCTGCAAACCGGATAAGATGTTTTACTTTTTCAAGTAAAGAAACCTCTCTTAGTAATGATGGATCTAAACGATCACCTTTCCCATCTGGAAATAATGTTGGAAAAGCCATGGTAGCTAAATGTGAAGTATGATATTCATTTAGTGGTTGATCTCCTATAGTAGGCCAATCCATGGAATTTTGTGCAAAATGCATTTTCTTATGGCTTCTATTTGTTGTTCTTTCTGTTCTCCAAGAGGTAAAAAGGTACTCTTTTCTGTTGTTTGGTTATATTCTACATCCTCATCTGGTAACACTGTTTCATTATCTGCTACAATTTCTTCTTCTGTATCAATGGTTAAAAAATCTGATGGCACCCCATTTTCTGGCAAATAATTCAAAGCTTCTAAATTTATTTCCAAATTTTGATAGTGTGGATTGTTTTTTGTAAGCCACAACAAAGCAGCATGTACTTTTGCTCTTCTGACCTTAACATTTTTCATAGTGTTTTCTTTACCTTTCATTCCGACAATAATGACAGGCAAATCTTTAGGAAATCTTGGCAATTTGGAGGCCAATTCTTTAACTTCTTGTGGCAAATTAATGCAATGTCCGGTGTAACCTCTTTGACCTCCTGGTTTTATGTAAACCCTCATTATAGGCAATGCACGTGCAATTAACATTTCTTCAATCTGAGTTAGTTCCTGAAGTTCAGCTGGAACTTTTGAAGGAATCATCTTATTTTCACATGAAAACTTTTTTGGAAAAGCTTTATCTCTGGAACATCTCAAACAGACATATTTGCTTGAGTTTTTGGGAGTAGTTTTTAATGGCCATCGTTCCTTACAAACAGTGCACTGAGTCATAGTGAATTTCAAAGATTTGTGAAATTTCGTAATATTATGTTTTGCCCAGGGTTGTTCATGTAAACAGCCATTTGCACTAATGTTAAAATTTGAGAGGTAGTGAGATTGACTCAAGTTTGAATTTTTAGAGCAATTGGTTGATTGTCTTATACCTGGCTCTTTATTGTTTGAAGGATTACATGTGACCTGGTTACTTGCAGTATCTTTTTGAAATGTAGTGTGTTGTTGCGTACCTTTCTCTTTTGTGGATTTTACATGTTCGATTTCTTGACTGCTT
>CM042752.1:24266705-24272621 GCA_022496165.2 Catalaphyllia jardinei
GGTCCTGTTCTGATGGAGAACGAACTTTTACAACAATCTGATCTATTTCGTTGTAACACTGTTTTAATTCTGCATTCTTTGTTGTAATTGTTAGGCTTGCTTTTCTTCCAGCTTCGGCTTGTTTTAAGCCTTTCCCTTCCGCCAGTGATTGCAGAGGATCAGTTGTACTAACAGTAACTTCACCCAGAAACGCGCATCTAACATTCTGGGTATCTTCTTCATTTATCTTGTACTGAACATGCGATGGTTTATAAATGTTCATTTTCCTCGCATTTAGGAGACCTTTGCACTTCTCCATGACATCCTGGTTTGCTTGAAGAATTTCCACGCTGTTGTTTCTTTCTAACATCCTTTCGCAATGTTCCACAGACGTTTTCAGCTGCATAGCAGATATCTGAAAGTGTTCTAACTGTGTCGAGAAATCTCTTTGCTGTTCGATTTCAAGAACATCTAACTTGGTCACCATGGCGATCTCGTGCTCCTTTAACACTCGAATAAGTTCTTCAACAGTGGTTAATACTTTGTTACGAGCGGAAGCAATTTTCTCTCCGTTTTTCTTCAACATTTCTGTTGTTTTCTCCATTTGTGTCGTGTGCTCATTAATCTCTACTTTCATTTCCTGCACAAGCTCTGCCATCTTTAGTTTTTGTTCTTCGGCGGCTTCCTTGATATCTATCTTGGTGTGATTTGCATGTCGTGTTTGTCCACACTTACCGCAAATGCAAACTTTGCATTTCTGACAATAATAATTGAGAGGCTCATTCTCGTGATGTTTTTCCCTACACATGACAGAGGTTTCCACCAATTCTTCCAGGTTGGTACTTGTACCTTGTTTGCTTGCACTAAGTGCTAGACCAAAAAATATCATCAGTGCCTTTTCCCATAGTATAATTATATAATTTGTAAGGGTTTCGATAGACTGTTCACAGCCCTCCACCGTTCGCGTATTCTTATTTGATCGTTGAACGTACGGTTAGAATTACGAGAGAACTGGACACCAGCGAAAAACGAGAGAATTGACGGGGTAGGGGTGGGGATTGAGATAAATATTCGCTCGCCTCACGGCCCCTACTCCCTCGTGTCTCGCTCAGATTTTCTTTCGCGTGCATTTAATGTTAGAGAGACTGTAAACAGTCTAGGTTTTCGAAAGCTGTAGGTTTTTCGTAATCGATGAATTCCACTGGGTCCCAGTGGATCCGAACCCACTTGCAAATGTAAGTATTTTTAATTGTTACTCTCTAAATTAATATAAACTCAGAGGAACAAATTTAAGAGCCCCGATCGGGTTGAATTTGATTGGAGGTCGTGACCCCGGATAAGTTTATAAAAGTGTGCAAGATATTGTACAAACTGTTTTTTTTTTCTCGTTATTGGTCATAGTTCTGGGCTTTACCTATTCCTGATTACCACCAATGCCATCGTATTTTGGTTACCAAGTTATTTACTAGCTCGATTAGGCTTAGCTTAAATTACACGACTATACCATAATGAGTTAATTCAGCACCCGAGGCACTAATTCACTTTTGGTAGCTTTAGGAGAATACTTATTGAAGACAAAGTGTTTACTATTTATTCACGTTCCCCGTGAATAGAAATTATTCCCGAACCCGTAAGACACTGAAAGATGTACTAATATCTTATTAACGTCTCCTGTATCCGTGCTGTTAGTTACTGATCCTAATATTGTGGCCCGCGCCCTTCTTGAGATTTCTTGCTTTGGCCATAAATCTAAGGGAAAGTTCATTTAATATGACAAGGGGGGATAAAGATATTGAAACTCGAAGCTTGAAATTTTAGCAGACCCCCTTGCTAGTGTTTTTTTAAATTTTTTTAGGAGCTTGCCCCCCCCCCTGGGGTAGGGGAAAAAAAATCACTTCCCCCTCCTCCTTCAGTCCCTTTGCCCTCTTGAAAAAAGATCGCTAGACTGTGTTAAAGATATTTACCGTTATTGTCTTCAATGGTTTATACTATGACAGACTTGAGATCCAGTTGTGATGAGATCCCTTTTGAGTTCTCGAGTATTAATTTCTAATTTTTTAAAAATTTTCTAAAACATTTTTGGGATGAACAAGAGTGTAATAATTACTGAGACTACATTTGTTATATCTGTAAACCACGTGATATAGCTGAGTTGCACAGGTCATTAAATTGTTGAGTTGAAAAGCATCCGATCTGTATGATGATGTCATGTGTTGGTTTTGAAGTATACAAATTTTCAGAGTCCCCCTCCCAGCCAAACAATTTTTTCAGAGCCCCCCTTTCGGGTGTCGAAATATTTTCGGAGCCCCCGTCCCCGCCCTCAATATCTTCATCCCCCTTGTCATATTAAATGAACTTTCCCTAAGGGGGCTAAAACTCGCCCCGTAACTTACAGTGTATGAGCCTCGATATCGGTTAGTAAGAGATATGTCTAAAAAAGTTATCACATGTCTATATGTCTGTGGGCCAAAATAAAGACACAAACCAAAAGTAATATTTTACATTTGTAATCTATAGTTCCTTATTAGTCGCAGTCACTTATCATGGTATACATCCTTCCAGATCTGGGAAAATTTCCGCAACTCGCAACATGAACTAATCTAAGATCTCACAAAATAAAACCCTGTAAGAGTGGCACCACCCAGTTACATAAATACAAATTTAAAGAGGAAATCGCTCCCAATTTACTATTCATAAATTACTCTCATTGGTCTCCGACCAGCCAGATGTTGAAATTATCCCTTTAAGATATCTTCAAAAGCGAATTATATTAACTAGCTATAGAGAGTTGAAATAACTCCCAGTAAGAGTTATATTTAGCTTTCAATTAGAGTTAAAATACTCCAAAAAATAACAACCACTAAGCACAGTTAAATTAGCTTTACAATTAGTAAATAACTCAAATTTTGAGTTAAAATAAATTTATTTTAGAGTTATTTGATCTCCCCCTGATTAACTCCACCAGGGGAAGTTAATTAAACTTACTTTAAGAGTTATTTTATCTGCTTTAACTTCTTGAAAATTACTGTGTATACCAAGAAAATACACTTGACAAGTAGGACCTTCTATGGTATATCACGAGAGAGTGTCGAATAACTAAATTATGCCATGCCATAGAAAATACAGTGGGCACCAAAATCAATGGAACATACATGATGGGGGAGGTTAAGTGTTATACCGTCGAATATACAACGGTCTTCCTGTATTCGGATTGGTTGTATTTCCTTTGGCATGGTACAAATACATGAATAGCTTGCATTAAGGAAAGTTTTCCTTTCTGGGAACACGCAACCTCGGTATCTATAGTATCTGTCTAACAGTATATCGAGTTGATGGGCTTCTTAAAAAATTCTCAACTCACCTTCATCGCTTGATTCCTTTCCGTTAGCCACAGTTGCTGCTGTTAAATCATCAAGTTTCTTCATTACATCTGTCATCATGGTTCCGACATCTCTGATCTCGGCTCCAATCTCTTTTAGCTCATCTTTGATGTTGTCCTCGTCCTTTTTCCATTCACTGAGAATTTGTTTGTAGTGATCTTCCATTTCAGGGTCCATGCACTCAGTTTCCAGATTGTCAATAGCCGCCCTGTACCTAAGCCCTCCTAGTCTCACCAGAGTGTCCCGAATGTCATGCCAGCATGCGTTGAACGTTGGTTCATCAACCGAAGCTTGTTCGGCATGCGCGTACACACTGTTTCTAAAGTACTTAAGACGAGCAATATCCGCTTCACGACTCATGTCCATTGCAGCGGGAAGTGTGTCCCACCCGGTTATTGGAGAAGGTAAGCCCCCCAAGTTTCGTAACAGAATCATTAAAAGAGTAATGTCAAAGGTTGTCGAAGACACTGTAGAAGGAATGCCAGGGAAGAGCTTGCCCCATTGCGTCGCATTGATAATTCTTCTCAATCTGAGACCTTTTAAAGTGGGTTTATTTGCCGCCAAAACTGCCTGAAGAATTGCTGGTGCGTGAATGACATCAAGTGTGTCCCTGAGGGCCTGGGTACCAATATCAACCAGAAGACGACACAAGCGTGCGTAGTTAGTCGTTTCCTTATTGGATGAAGTTGCTGGTGTTGCGCTTGCCATGAGAGTAATCTCTTATTGATTAACGCTAGGTAGAGAAAGGAATAAGACTATATATTTCCTAGTACTGTTGATTTAAAGTGCGTATGAAATGAAATTTTCGTATACTTTGCTATTCTAAAATATTGAAGTCTATGACCCTCTGATTCGTAGTTTTCTTGTTTGGGCTTTGGACAAGCGCGTACGAATTTTTTCTCCACCTCCGAAGCTGGGCAATTCGAGTCAAAATGCGCGGTCAAAATATGTAAATTAGCACAGTTGACGTCATAAGGTGTATAAAACTTCTAGCCATCATGGCATCTGAGAGGAACAAGCGAAGGAGTGGGAAGTTTTTCGTTACCGGAGGGCCTGTTTTAGCAAGCTGCAAAACACCACTCACACGGAAAGCTCTGTCTTGCTTATATTTCCGAAAGACGAAGTCAGAAGAGCACATTCTCAGCAATTTGTTCGGATACACCGGCCCTATTGCAAAGCGACGAATGCGTCCGTGTTATGTTACCTCCATTTCGAAGAAAGTTGCTATCGACGGAGAGAGCAGCAATGGAGATGTCTGAATTTAGTTGTGGTACTCTCGAGTCTTCACACGAAGAGGAACAAACTGAAAGGGAGCAAAGATTTCAATGGACGTAATATTGGCCTCACATCATTGTGAGGGGGTCTTAAGAGTTTGCGGTGATACGGTTTTGCTTTATTTTTGGTGCGGTTTTGCGGTAATTTTTATTTTAACTCGCGGTATTGCGGTTTCAAAACACTAAGCAGTTTGCGGTTGTTACAACTTTTAGGTTTTTGGTAGAAAAATGTGTCTGCGGTGATGACACTCTTTAGAACGGTCAGCATGCGGTAGTTTTCCAAGCTCCACCCGAGTGTTTTGTTGGTAACTTCAAAGCGCGACAATGGCAACTAAGGTCGCGAGGTCACAACTGAAAGCGAAGAGGACGTAGTAATTTCTCCTATGAAGAAGGAAAGAAAGGGAGAAATTCAGAAGAAAAGAACAAATTTCGTTGTTATAGTGGGCCTGCTCCATAGCGCTGAACGATCAAATTAAAAGAGACTTCCCCTTCTACCGCTAACTGCAGCGACTCAGCATCACACGAAGAGGATGTATTACTGAATAATTCATTATCTGAGGAGTTTTTCCACTGAATAAAACCACCAAAAAGACGGCTCAGTGAGTGCTAACTTCATAGGAAATACAGTGACGCGAAGTGAAGAGATCAAAATTTACACACCTTATGAGGTCACTAGTTCCAGGCCTCGGAAAACGACAGTTGCACTTTTTGGCAACTTAATTTGGGGGGATAGAAAAATTATTTTGCGGGCCGGAACAGAGCTTAAATTGGAAAATTACGAATCAGTGCAACAAAGACTTCAATTTTCTGGAATAGAAAAGAGGCCAAAATTTCATTTCATAGGCACTTTAAGTATTAACGTTTATACTGTCAATAAGAGGAACTGCTATTTCAACAATGGCCTTTCTTCCCTAGTTTTTGCCTCGTGTCCACGTGATTAAACACATGGACACGAGGTATACGTTGCCTGTCGATATACTCTTGTGTAAGAAATTCCTGTTAAGCAAATCTTTGCCTCTTAATGTAAGATTCCTGTAAATGGCGGTTCTTGAAACTCGCGGGCTACAATCTATTTTGTTCTGAAAGACAGGCATAAAACGTTGAATTGACGGCAGTTTGTGCTATTGATTTTGGGTCCGAGCCCACGGGCACACTCGCAGGCGATTTAATTTCTTTTTATAAATAACATGTTAAAGTGTTGAAGTGACGGGTTTTAGTCACACAAGTAAATCTTTATTGATATTGACTTTTATTGAGTAGGTTAACTGAACAACAGAAAAAAA
>CM042752.1:24272721-24296735 GCA_022496165.2 Catalaphyllia jardinei
GTCATAAAATGAGGTTGACGACCGTACCTGGACAATTGTGTTCTATACCAGTCTTAAAAATTTGACAACATTTGGTTGAAGCTCGATGGAGATATCGTATTAGAAATATTGGTCATCCGTCTAGTTGGTCATTTTGAGAAATAATGGTTATCGAGCGAGACATTCCGTCTTTGACCGCTTGCATAGTCTCTATTGTGTACCTAAGGCGTGCCTTTTGGGTGACGCCTCATTCCGCGATGCCTTTTTGCGTGGAGCGATGCTTTTTAGCGTGATTTTTAGCCTTTTCGCGCGCTGCCTTTCAACGTGATGATTTTTAGGATGAGGCGTTCAAGCGTGATGTTTTTTTTAGCCTGATTCCTAACGTGATGCCTTAAAGCGTGATGGTTTTTGGCATGATGCATTTAAACGTAATGAATTTTAGCGTGAAGCCTTTAAGCGTAATGCTTTTCCTTTTTGCGTGATGCCTTTCTGCGAGGTGCCCTTTTGCGTGATGCTGTTTAGCGTGATGCCTTCTAGCGTGATACCTCAAGCTTGATGGCTTTTGGCTTGATGCCTTTCCCGTGATGCCGTTATAGCGTGATGCCTTTAAGCAATGGATTTCTCCGCGTTCCAAAACAAGTGAATAAGGCATGCTAAAAGGGCCTTTTGCTATGATCCAGTGGAGAAAAAAGTCAAGAAAGGCTAGCTTTCTGGAATCGTCGGATTTCGGGCGAAATTCACTGTCGGGTCGTCTTGCGGATAAGATTTCAACAGACGCGTAGTTAAGACCATGCTCACGTACATTACTATGATTTGCATTGTGTTGCATGTGAACCGTGAATCTATTCTGTAAAAAACGGTCAAATGAGATTCCTTTACATCCTAAACCGATCTTGTCGGGCGGTCTGGAAAAAAAGTGTGGATGAACTGAAATCAACCGACTACTCAGATCTGCCACGCCAGGAACATAAGAACCAAAACTTGCAAAGGTCAAATAAAATAGAATTACAAAAATTAACGTTGAATCGTACATAAACAGACTGAGTTGGCTCAACTTGAGCGTAACGCGGGCTGCGCCCCCAGAAACGACTGATATCTTCTTTATTCAGGAGCCTATGACGACTGTATGTACAAAATCCCGAAACAATGGAACGAAACGAGCGAGACGAAACGAAATCAACGAAACCGTGAGTAGAGAACCATTATCAGTGAGAGCTAACGTACCGTAAACAGGGTAACATGAGCATCATTTTCGGACCTTTTGATTTTAGTCTTCAGCCCAACCTGAGTGCATGACTGCAGGTATGAATAGATATACAGTCTTCTTGGACTCCGGATGAATAGCGTCCTCTCAGTTGTGATAACTGAATCGCTTGTTTCGTTTACTTCGTTTGGTTGTTGTTGTTTCGGCCGTGTGGTTTCGTTTTTAATAGAGTATACAGGCCACCCATGGGACAAATGGATTGCTTAGAATTAGATACTGCTTTGTGGATATGCAACTTGAAAATATGACAACAAAAGCAGTCAATAAAACAAACCTGTGGATCCTGCCGTGTGATGCCCTGTCGACTGAAACCAGTGATGAACACCAAGGGAGGAACTTTATCGTGGTAGGCGTATGTGTACGGTTGAAGGAGGCTACGCTTTATCGAAATTTATCAGTACAGTGGACTGTGTTCACTGGAAGAGCAATTGAATTTGATATTTTGCGCGGCTAGAGGCGTGTAGTGGTTCTAACGATCACGAGACTTCTTAGAAGTCAGAAGAGTTGACCTGAGTCGGCAATCAGGAGTAGGATTCCTTTCAGGGGTGGTATGCGTAAGCCGAGTTCGTGAGTAACTACTTTTGTATTCCACAATTCACGATATTTTGAGAACTGGGGGAAAAGTGAGAGAGAAAACCGTATTTATCTGCAGAAAATGGAATGAAATCAAAAACGAAGAAGGGAGATCACCTTCCCTTATAGTTTCATTTATTGAATTTTTCCCAACCCCTCCCGGTTAAGGAGGTACGTTTGTCAGCGATGAAGACGCTGACGTGTATTGGCAAGTCGACCTTACAACCTCTGTTTCCGCGAAAAAGTATACTTTGCACCAAATAAAGCATATGGAAGGCACGTTGATTTCATGACTCTTAAAGGCATTTAAATCACTCTAAGCGATGGAAAAAAAATTGAGAAGAGGAAGAAAAGGACGATAAGGGACTGGAGAATAACAGTCAAAGACTGACATTCCTGTTATTTTCTATATCGCGTGTACCCGCTGGACCAGGGCGGAATTACGTTAGCACTGTTTTTATAAAATCAAGACTTACATTTTCATGCAACATGACAGGATGACCCGAAAAAGCCAAACAATGAGCGTCTTGAGCTACTGTTGATATCTTGGATGAAACTGGAGTCAAACTAGGACTTCACCTCAGTGATCAATTGTAACATTCTGTGCCAATGATTATATGATAAAAAGTAATTAATTATTATCCACCCATCTTGACAGAACAAGCTTAGTCAATAGCCCCCTTTTAAAGGTCTGGTGGTTGTTTGCCATTTTAATTTACAAATTGTGGTTGAGATATTCATTCGGCTAGAACGGGTTCCATTTGATTGCGTTTCCCCAAAGACTGATTTAAGAGCCTATCACTTTGGTTCAGGCGCGAGGCCCGCGATTGTAACCTTGCTGCAAATGATGCAAAATGATAAATAAAACATCAGTTTCCATTTAGAATAGCACCGGGGAATTGAGACTACCTTCCAGAAGTACTGTGTCTCTAGTCAACGTGCCAGCGGGGTTTACCGAAAAGTCGATTCATTGATTTACATATCATAAACGGACTTTGTTAATAGAAAATAACTTAATAATCCTTTTCATTATCAGACACTCACTCCTTTGGTTCACTGAAACATTCACGATATCTTTTCTCCAATATTGATCTTGGCGAAATTAGGTCATGAACATTCCATTTTTTAAGATAAAAAAGGCGATTAAAGCTTCCTATAGTCGTTTACACCCCCCCCCCCCTCCCCTATGCCGTCGGTGCACAGTGTACGACCCATCCTCGGCTACTCTTCAGTAACTAGTGGGAGCGAGTGAAAATGAAAGCTGCAGGGAAAAACTTAGCGAAGAAATGTTGCAAACAAATGGTCTGCTAACATTTCAGTTCACTACCGTTCTTGAGGTGGTTTATCTTCGGTGTGTTCATGGCGAGAAAAATTTTCGCATCTAAAATTTGGAGGGCGGGGGAGGAGCTTCAAAAAAAAATATTTACATGTTATTGCGTATTATGGGTTTTCATATCATGTAACGTCACTAGAATTCACACTACAAAACTATTGATCGTCTTGAGATTTTACTCTCATGATGTATAAGAGCAGCTGAAAGCTAATATCCATGCAAATTTTCGCTCCCAATGGGTTCTTGGTTTTGTAATAGACTACGCTTGAATTTCTAAGCTTTTGCGTGACGCAGCATTTACATGACGGGCGAGAGAGCTGTCATGCTGGTTAAAAAAATGACTTATTTCGTGAAATTTAGCTATCTGAACAGTTCTTGTATTATAGAAAAAAAAAAAGATTTTAATGTTTTTGAGTTCCTCGAGAGATCAAATTCGCGCTTTTGTAGTGAAACCCTGTGACAGTTGTTTCTGTTGATTTCGGCCGCCATGTTGGTGCACCCGTGAACGTGGCGTCTCCATACTAATCTCTCTAAATTTGAGTAAAACGTTTCTCCGCATATCTTGGCGAGAGTCTTTGCATATTTACCTTCTTAAAGACCACTTCGATTCGGAAGTGTAGGCGTTGTCTTAAGCTTGTAATTCTTTTGGTTTGGTGTCGTCATGGTGTAGCATCAGTGTTATTATATTGTGGCTTGCGGCATTGTTCAAAGCGTATTAAGCCATTCACGTGATACTTACGAGCTTACGAGAGCTGCTACTTGACCCCTTCGATTAAATTCCTTCTGCTATCAGCTCTTTCAGGGATGCCTTAATCATATTTATCACTAACTGCGCTAGAAGCATATTTGCAGGGTTTGCCATTTTCTCAATTCTGAGATTTATTACTGGCCAGCAAACCAAAGTATCGCTGATGTTGCGTCACAAGATTTGTAGATTTTGCCAGATCTAGTTAATTATACTAGCAGTAACCTATGGTTACGAAGTGCGGGCGTGGTCTGCTGCGAGATGGAACAGACATTATCGAGGATAGCGTTGGAGAAGTGAGGGAGAAGCGCGGGGCTGTGGGTTCCTGCTGTTGATTTATAATCGGTTGTTGTTGTCGTTAATAATATTACTATTATTGCTGTTGTTATCATTGTTGTTGTTATTATTGATAGTTATTATTATTATTATTGTTGTTGTTGTTGTTGTTGTTGATGATGATGTTAGGACTACTGTTAACATAGGAAACCAGGTCGTAATTGTAAGTAGTTCTTCCTCAAGTGGCCAATGGAATAGAAAATTGGAAATGTAGGTTTACAGGGAGATAGGAAAACCGCTGGAAAACTCTTGGAGGGAGGACAAAAACCAAAACTTAACTGAACGCCCAAATGGCTTGGACGCAGAGAAGATGCACTTTAAATGGAATGAAGACTTTATTGAAAATAAACGAAATTACTTACACAAGTCAAAACAGTAACAATTGTTCAAGAGCAGTAAATAACAAGAACATGCGTACAAGCACAGGGTCAAAAATGATGAAACAATTACTGTCAAAAACTAACTAGCTACTTCTTGATGGGTTAAGTAAACTTACTTTTTTTTGTTCATGTTGGTGTTAGAAAAAAAGCAGTTAAGTTTCGCGAAATTATAGTTGTCTATTCACTTGGTGACATACACGCAAGCGAGTAGTTGCAGAGTTGAAAAAAAAAATTCAGGCAATACTGAACGGATTTCTAAAATTTAAAGTTCCTTAGAAAGCTTAGATTGTGAACTAAAAGATTAAGCCAGTATTCGCGATGCACCGATAATAGAAAAAGAGCACTAAATTTTCGCGAAATTCCAATTGTCTGCGTTATTTAATAGACCATTTTACAGTTGTCGGCTTAGTGACCGGGCCCCTGAATGGCAGCGAGGCTGGAGTTGACCTTGTTTTGATACAGACCTCACTGTTTTTATTGCGCAAATCAAGTTGTTCTTATGCTAACTAGTTGGCATTTACCTGAAAAAAGCCGAGAGGTCTGTATCAAAGCAAGGTCACCTCCAACCTAGCTTGCATTCATGGCCAGGTAACTAAGCACACAACTGTAAAATGGACTATTCCCTCGCTGACATGTACGCCAGCGAGTGGTTGAAGAAGAAAACATTTGTAACTCTGCGAATACTGAACGGAAAATTCAAAGTTCCTTAGAAAGCTTAAATTGTGTACTGAGAGGTTTAGCATTTTTTTCTGATGCGTCCATGATAGGAAAAGAGCAGTAAACTTCGGCGAAATTCTAGTTGTCTACGTAATTAAATTCACCCGATGACATTCACGCAAGCGAGTAGTTACGGAGTCAAAACTTTTTCTCAGGGAATACTGAAAAGATTTAAAAAGTTCAAAGTTAAAACGTTTGATTTTTTGGATCAAATCACTTATATCTTACCGAAAATTTGCAGTGTAGCCTTTCCCTGGTGTTGACGAACGGTTCGTCGTTGCTTGTACGACTAAACGCTGGACGTGACATGTGCTTGGGAAAATTACGTTGGCTATTCGCGTAAAAATTCACACGACCCATGCCACGGACCTTGAACTCAACACCAAGGCCTTTGCTTCGCGTTTCCTCACATACCATTCATTCCAGTTGGAAGAACAAAGGAATGCTAAGAATATGCCCAAATTTTGCTTCAAGTCGGGTCTCCCTTTAAAAACGTGGCGCCGACCACCAACGTCAAGATTAGTCTGCGGGCGAGCAAAAGCGAGCCCGCAATAAATCAATCAGTAAAATTCTTTAATATTATTTTTTGCGTTTTATTCGCTTCTAGTTCGGCTTTTTTTTTGCAGTTTGTTCCTTAACCAACTTACCTCAAAAATAGCCAATAACATGATGGCTCGCACAAGTTCTCTCGTCCTTTCTCATTATTTCCTTTTCTTGTGTTAATCAGATGGCCTTATATCTGTGTTCCTCCTTCAATTTTATGAAGGTCCCGGATTGGCATTTATCGCCTACCCAGCAGCCTTAGCGGAGCTGCCTGTGCTCCAGGCCTGGGCCGTGTTGATTTTCTTCATGTTGATCATTTTGGGACTTGACAATCATGTTATAGTGTTTTCTCACTGGAAGCTATATAACTCGCACTTCGTTACAACCCGTTTGAATCATGTCTAGTTTTGACCGTCCGTAGCTTATTTGTTTCCGTTTTTCTGACTGAGATTTCATTGAGTGCAGTGGAACTCATGCAGTCGAACTCATGCCACCCTCGGGGAAATGGGAGGTGGCCGCTTACTACGAGGGGTTGGTCGCTTCAAGGGGCCTGGTGTACTTTGAATATTTTTACCACTGGCCTGATTTCTTAGTGAACATGGAATCACTTCAAGACAGGCATGATAAAAGTGTGCTTGAATGTTATAATCAGTCGTTAGTTTCTATTTCGGACTCTTACTTGTTATAGCCTTTCCCAAAACAAAGTTAAAATATTTATATTTAAATTTTGATTGGCCATTTAATTGGGGCAAATACAATTGGAGAAGCCCCAGTGGGACGTCCAAAGGGTGACCGAAACCGCTTATAATAGTTATGGGTATTATTTCAGTATTTTACTACAATAGTTTCGGGCCTTTGATAACTGGCGTCTTATTGGTAGCCGCTTAAAAGAGGTTTCACTATATTAGACTGTTGTAAATGCCATAGCAAAATTACCTCAAAAACAACACTTAGCACGCAATAGAATCCGGCTCTTAAATAATATTACCTTTAAGACCAGGCTGCAACAGAACAGACCATTAGAGAGTTCTGTGAAATGTAATTTGGTTTTATCAACTGAGTTGATAATGTGAATTGGCCTCCGTAAAGAGATTCAGAAGCTAATGTTTCGAGCGCTAGCCCTTCGTCGGAGCGAATCGAGGAAGCTAATGTTTCGAGCGCTAGCCCTTCGTCGGAGCGAATCGAGGAATTGTGGGTTGTGTGTGGTTCATATACAGAAATATGGAGCTACGCTATTGGTTGGTGCCTGGCAACGTGAAAAACAGAATAAATTGATTGAATGAAAAGCGTTCGTTGATACCGTGAGGATTAAGAGTGCCGATTTGAAAAATAAATTTTTGTTCTAGAGTTTTGCAACTTTCTGTGCTTCCTTGATGTAGGGAGAGGCCGCAGACTGTCATGTTGCGTAGAATGATTAGGCAGATTAAAGTGTCTAGCGACCGGTTTAGATGCGTTTTTGTCTTCTTTCTCTACGTCGCGAAGATGTTCTCGAAATCGGTAGCCTAGTCGTCTACCTGTTTCGCCGATATATAACTTTTTGCAAAGGGTGCAAGTTATTCAGTAGATGACATTGGCTGAGGTAGGTAAAATGATCAGTGATCTTAATGGATCGCTTGGGTCCCGACAATTTCTCAACGTTACAAATGAACAAGGGCATGTTTTGCATCGTGCGCGTGAACATTTAAAAGTACCGGGTTGTTGACCCGTTTGAAAAGCACTTCTGACTTAAAAGTTACCTATGTTTTTGTCGCGTTTGAATGAAATTAATGGCGGTTGCAAAAAGATTCTGCCAGTATCGGGATCATTTTGAAGTAATTTAGAGTTTTTTAGAATGATGGATTTAACTACGTGGTTGTGAGGGTGAAATGTGAGACTGAATGGAATTCTATTGTTATTCTCCTTCTGAGACGTTTGTAGTGCTGGCTGCCGATCAATTTGTTGGGCGCAATGATGGCCAACAGAGGCAGGATAGCCACGTTTGTCGAAAAACTCGCACATTTCCTCTGATTTTAAGGAAAAATCAGAGTCTTCACTACAAAGGCGACGAAGTCTAAGAAATTGAGAATAAGGAATGGAATTCTTGACATGTGATGGATGTGAAGATGAATACAACAAATAACTATGAGAATCTGTGGGTTTGTAGTACACACTGGTGCATAAACCGTTGTCTTCGACAAAAACTTTAATATCTTTTAATGCTAAAGAAGTATCGGAAATTTCCCAGGTATATTTAAGAGCCGGATGAAACGAATTAACAGCAGTTATGAATTGATTGAGTTCCTCTCTGGTGGAGGAAGTGGCTCCGACACAGTCGTCAAGGTAGCGATGGTAGAGGTCAGGTTTTGGGCCGTTGTATTGATTGAAAAATCGGTGTTCAATGTAGCCTACGAAAAGATTGGCGTAGCTGGGTCCCATTTTGGTACCCATGGCCACACCATTGATTTGTTTATAATAACTGTCGCCGAATGAAAAACAGTTTAGTGTTAAAACTAGTTCAGCCAAGCGGAGCAGTGTTTCCGAGCTTGGTTCCTTAACAGTACGTAAATCAAAAAATGTTTGAGGGCTAGAAGACCTTCGCCATTAGGGTTGACGGTGTAAAGAGATCTAATATCCATAGTGAAAATAAGTTTGTCTTCGCCCAGGAAATTGAAATCGCGAAAAATTTGGAGTGCGTGTTGACTGGCTTCTGAATCTCTTTACGGTGGCCAATTCACATTATCAACTCAGTTGATAAAACCAAGTAAAGTAATGAGAAATAGCACACAAACTGCAGCGACAAAGATGACAATAAAACGCATGTTGGAAAACAAAATTATTTAGCTTGACGTTTCGTATGTTTCGAGATACATCTTCAGAAGTGACCGTTTAGAATACAAGTAACTAGCATTGCCCATTCCCAGCATCTTAAAGAAAAGCTCTTCAAGTGCATTCAGGCCCGCACTTTCTTACCTGTGGTAACTACTAGTCTTAAAAATTTAAATTTGGTTGTTACTTGTATTCTAAACGGTCACTTCTGAAGATGTATGTCGAAACATACGAAACGTCAAGTTAAGTAATTTTGTTTTCCAACATGCTTTTTATTGTCATGCTTGCCACTGCAGTTTGTGTGCTATTTCTTATTAAGTTATGATGGCCAAAGAAAAAGAATTTTTAGTAAAGTAATGTTAATTTGACAGGTAATATTTCGGTTTATTTGGACTTTGTATGCTTTCATTTTGCCTTTATTTTGCTTCGCGTTTGCAAGCTTGTGTAATTTTACTTTCAGAAACATATTTGTATGCCGTATACTTTGATGAACCTGGATTAAAGACTTTAAAAATTACCAATCGATTCAGCGGCTACAACTCCTTCCTAAGAAACGGCTGCATGACAGACAAAATCTGCAGGTTACGGAGTTACAGCGGAACACGTAACTCAAGCTTGGTCATTTCAACTGACAGCGTCTTTATTTTCTTTTACAGGGTGGCATATACGTGTTTAACCTGTTCGACTCGTTTTCAGCCGGTTTGTCGCTCTTGTTCATTGTGTTTTTGGAGTTGATTGTTGTCGCATGGATTTATGGTGAGTGGTGTGACCTTGTTGTGAAGACGTTTTATCCTGGTCAGTGTTTGAAAAGTGTACTGAGGGGAGACAGCTTTAGCCTAGTGAGAGGTTTTGGTTTTTTGAAGCATAAAGTGGACAAATGGCATCGTTTCGAATGAAGGGTCAATTGCAGTGAAAAAAAAAATACCCATTAGAGATGATGTTTGGGATGAACATTGCAGATCAATTTTTTCTGAGTTTTATGCCTCTTGTGACGTCACTATTTATAGCAGAGTTGCTTTTTCCTTAGGAACTGACAGGTTTTCACGAGATGTCGAAGCTATGATAGGTCATCCAATTTCAAAATGGTGGCTGATTTGCTGGAAGTATCTGCCACCGCTGATGGTGTTGGTAAGTTCATTTGTACTCAGCCTCGTCCTTATGCAGAGCCTTTCCCATGGAAACGAGGGTAAACAAGAGTCTTCTGGGCTGACGGTCTTTGGGTTTGTCACGCGCTCCTTCCACGAACGCCTCACAATTTAGAATGCAAGTTAGCAACACATTCACAGTAAACGGCATATTTTGTCCCTCAAAAACAACTACTTGGAGACTTAAAAACATATCTTGCAATTATTAGAAATGAGCCAAAACAATACACTAACACATGGCAAATGATACAGGCGTCAAACTCAACAAAGCGACATGCAGATAACAGCGGAAATCACGCAGACCTATGACCTCTTAAAATCTGCCATAGCACGATCTAACGGCTCTAATTTCTCGCTTAAAACACAACACGAATTGTAAACGAGAATGAAGAGCGAGAAAAAGGTCGAGAGACCTAAAAGAAAACGGCAATTCTACAAATGTCACGAACCGTAGGAGTCGTGTAGGCCTGTCAACCCCATTTTACCCCACCACCGAATCGATATTTTCGTGCACGTAACATGTTACCCAGAAACAATGCCGACGCCACGCAAAGTAGTCTACCAAGCTGAAGACAGGACTTTTACCCTGAACTTTTACCCTCGACCCTCAATATGTTACCCTCGACCCTCGACCCTCGACAAAAACCTACACTCTCATTCAGCAGAGAAAAATATGCGCTAGAGGAAAATCGCTTGGGTGCTTGAAAGACCACAATTCTGGTTTGAGAACAAGGTTTAAAACCACCACACAGGTAACATTTGGCGCGAACATTTCCGTGATTTCTAGGCAAACGTCCCACTTCATTCTTCCGCAATTTTGTTAGCTGTGTTAGTTGTTTCGACCAGACACGCGGGCGATTCCAGTGTAGAAGCGAGTAGCTGTTATATTTCGATTTGACAGCCCTGTCAGATGAATAACCACAAGAAACTCATCATTGGCCAAAATTAATTACCAACTCGCTTAAGCTACCTGGTTTGGTGGCTTAAATTTAATAGCAATTCTAGATCTATTGAAGTTTTCCGACTCGCTTAACTTTAAGCGAGTTGGAAAAGTAACTGTTTTCACGGGAATTCCGGTTGTCGCTCGCTAAGCGACCAAAAAAAAACCCTCGTGAAAACACGGCCAGTGTCACAGCACTCAAAATAGATCAAAATAAAAATTAAATCAAAATCAAATCCGTTGAAAAGATAAAGCCCAGAGTCTAGGAAATGAAAGAAAAGTAAATATGCAAAGACTCCCGCCGAGATTCTGGTCACTCCAATTTTTCTCATGCGAGATGTACGGACAAATTATTTTGCCACATTTAAAGAGACTAGTATGGAGACGCCCGGAAACCAACAGAAACATCTGTCACTAAGTTTGCCACACAAGCGTGGGAAACTCAACAAAAATTACAAAGTACTTTTTCTACTGTTCAGATAGCCAAATTCCATGAAATACATCACTCTTTAGCAAACATTGGAACTCGCGTCACGCAGAGCTTAAAAATTCAAGCGCAGTCACAAAACCATGAACCCGTTGTGCGTGCCATATTTGTCATTGGTAGCACGTCTTTCCATTGGTGGCACGTCTTTCCATTAGTACTTGATAACGATAAGACAAATATCTATCGCTGCGAAACTCGATTTAAAAACGTCACAGTCAGGAGTTCAGATGAATCCAGGCGGTTCGATTCTTCTGTCGGT
This sequence comes from Catalaphyllia jardinei, assembly GCA_022496165.2. Classification (NCBI taxonomy): domain Eukaryota; kingdom Metazoa; phylum Cnidaria; class Anthozoa; order Scleractinia; family Caryophylliidae; genus Catalaphyllia; species Catalaphyllia jardinei. Next base: position 24,284,228 of record CM042752.1, read on the forward strand.
ATAGCCGAAGAGTAAGAATCGAGATTTGAACCGCCCCACCCAGTAGCCCGCTAAACAGATATGCTTTAGCGCGCTATATAATTACAATGATTAAATTCAGTCATTCTTATTTATTTTCGATTTATCATTTCAACGGTCCAGTTAGATTCTCCAATTCCTCGGCCAGGAGCTTCCTCTTTTAGATTTTAGAGATTCTTCGCCTTTTGTCGCTAGTTGCTTAACCCCATTCAGACCCTCCTGCCACACTTCTCCATGTGAAATCAGATTGCTGGCTGAAAAATATGCCCTTTTCATTTTTTCCAGGCGACAAATTGCTTGTTTTAGAACTTTCAGCTCACTAATTCTACAGTTTGGTGTTGGGTGTAATGCAATCCCATCATAATTATAAGTATTCCTTAAACAAAGTGCCAGATTTAAACCAGCTCTGCTGAAGAGGAATTTCCTGCCCGAAGATTTAATTAAATTCACAATTTAAAAAAGACCTATAAAGAATACATAAGAACTTCAACCAATGCAACTCAAGAGCATTTACATCAGTCAAATGAATTGAATCCACCAGCAGCTAAATTAAATGATTCCATTATCATTACAGCTAGTACTACTACTGAAGAGCTGTTTTTTCCTACATTGTTTCCTACAGGAGAGCGTTTGTTGGAAAAGCTTTACACCGTAAAATCTTTCGAAAATTCTTAGGATTAATTGAAACGGCTCAACAGTTGTTCACTCAAAAATATGCACGCAGTGTTTTCCTCGATCAGAAATGAATACTTGTCCATCGTTTGAAACAGCAACAGCCCGAGGAACCCTAAGTTTGGTGGACTGACTTCTTATCGAGTTTACAAATTTTCCCTCCAGTGTAAAAACTTGAACATTGCCACTGTAATAGCCACAGACTAACAAGTTTTTAAACTTGTCAACAGCAAGTCCAGCAGGACGATGAAGCTTACCAGGCCTCTCTCTACCAATATCATATAGAAATTCTCCTTCGTTATTGAATACTTTGACGCAATTAGCGAAGGTATAGGAGACAAAGAGCCTGTCTTGATGACTTAAAGCAAACCACGGGGATTTACCACGGCCTGGAGCTTTGAGGAACTGCAGTACTTCCGTGCCGTCAGGGGAGAGGACTTTCACCTTCTTGTCGCCATCGTCACACACCAGCATTCGGCCATCACAAGCAATGGTTATGGATGCTGGTTTGATCAAGTTTTTGTTGGAGATGTTTGTAATAAACTGACCGCTTTCAGTGAAACAAAATATACCACCGGAATCACAGATAGTGACTTGCCCAGATCTGTTAAATGCTACTGACTTGGGATCAGTTAGTTTCTTGGGGTCAAGTCCTTTCTTACCATACTCTAGCAGATAATTTCCATCTGAGCTAAAAAGTTGTACTCTTTTGTTAAAAGCATCAGCAACTGCAATGTTCCCTGTCTTCGCACTTATTGCAATGTTGCGGGGGAAATTAAATTGTCCTTGTGCTTTACCGCGTGATCCAAAAGAACGGACAGCAAGATATTGATGCGGCCTGACTAGAAAACTCCACGGACTACCAGTCAGTGGTTGACCATTAACTTCAATCATCACGTCATGATGTCCGTCACTTTCGGGTGTGTAGGTCACGCTATATTTACCATCTTCGTTGTCTGCAATGTTGACGTCGAGGTCCTGTTCTGACGGTCTGAGTACTTTTACAACAATGTGATCGATGTCGTTGTAACACTGTTGTCCCTCTGCATTCTTCGTTGTGATTGTCAGGCTTGTTTCTCTTCCAGCTTCTGCTTCTTTTAAGCCTTCCCCTTCCGCCACTGACTGCAGAGGATCAGTTGTACAAACAATAACTTCACCCGGAAACGCCACGTGTCTTACAATCTGGATATCCTCTTCATTTGTGTTGTATTCAACTTGCAATGGTTTATAAATGTTAATTTTACTTGCATTTAGGACGCCTTCACACTTTTCCATGACACCTTGGTTTGCTTCAAGAATTTCCACGCTGTTGTTTCCTTGTAAAATTCTTTCGCAACATTCCACAGACGTTTCCAGTTGTGTGGCAGATGTCTGATATCGTTGTAACTGTGCTGAGCAATTTCTTTGCTGGTCATTTTTAATAACATCTAACTTGCTCAATATGGCGTCCTCGTGCTCCCGTAACACTCGAATGAGTTCTTCAACTGTGGCTGACACTTTGTTACGAGCGGCAGCAATTTTCTCTCCGGTTTTCGTGAACATTTCTGTTGTTTTCTCCATTTGTGTCCTGCGCTTAGCAATCTTTACTTTCATGTCCTGCACGAGCTCCGCCATCTTTAGTTTTTGTTCTTTGGCAGCTTGCTTGATATCCACCTTGGTGTGATTTGCATGACGTGTTTCTCCACACTTGTTGCAAATGCAGACTTTGCAGTTCTGACAATAAGAATTGAGAGGCTCATTCTCGTGAAGTTTCTCTTTACACACGACAGAGGTTTCCAATTCCTCCAATTTGGAACTTGTACCTTATGGAGCACAACGGTTACGAAAGATTAAGTAAACGAGTATTATAATGTTCGATTACATAAGTGGTAGATCAAAAAAATATAATCTGTGCATTTTTCCTTTAGTCTAATTCGTAAGGTTTTCGATAGATTATTCACAGCCTTCCACCGTTCCCGTTGTTTTTTTCAATATTAAACGCACGGATAGAATCTCGTGCGTTGAATATAAGAGAGACTGTGAACAGTCTACGTTTTAGAAAGCAGCAGGTTTTTCGTCATCCATGAATTAAATTTCGTTTCAATCGATTCTAGCTGACATGCAAATATAAGTAATGTTGTTCTGTAAATTAAGGTTACTGTAGACCTTCAGGATGTCTTCCGGAAAATTCTTTCTTTACGAGCTACTTTGAGGAAAACCAAGGTAAACTACATTTCATTGGAAAGCTAATAAACTGTAGATTCTGAAAATAAAGATATATTTTGCTATTTTTTCTTGATAGGCACGGGTAAGCCTTTAAAAGCAAAAATGACCGTGTCTGCTAAACTGAATTACCAGCCTTTGTGTTTCCGCGGACATCCAGACTGACAGGACATTATCAATCAGGAGATGTTGGGCTGACAAGGGGTGTGTGAGGCTTTTTCGATATTTCAAATTCTCCTGCTTTTACGCCCTCTTACGTGACGGAGATCCGCAAATATGCTATTTGCTGAGTTCAAAATAAATTTTCTCAACAACCAATAAGAATATCGAAAAAGCCCTACATACTTTTGTGGTTCATCGCCTGCTGATTGACACGGAGCTATTTGTTTGGCCGTGCGTGATAACACGAAAGCAGGTAATTGCCGGGGCCCAGCCGCAGACTGGCACCGGTCATAAAATGCAGACGGTTTCTGTGTTTTTTTTATAACGTTACATTGTTAGGGATTTATCGCTGACTTGAGATATATCGCTGGCGCGTTACTTTTGGGAGTCCTCGCTGACTCATTGAGATCTTATTCGCCATTTTGAAAAGCACGAGGCATAGAGGACAGACAAGAGAAAGATTATAGCCTTTTGGGGAACGACACGTTCCCCAACCTTTACGATGCACTAGTTTATGAGCGAAAATTTAAGAGTGAATAGTTGGAGAGACAAATTTACGAGCGTTTACTTAAGAGTGAACCTTCCATCGTGAAAATTATCGAGAGTAAGAACGGCTTACCTATGCTATCTACATTGAGTGAACCTACCATCGTAAAACAAGAAGAATAGCATGTTGAAGAAATTTGTCATGCACGATATAAATGTAATAACAAACGCGATCCAAAGATAATTAACTTAAATAAAATGGCTATACCCAAGAAAGCTTATTTGTTGTCTTTCTTTAGCAGGCATTATCACAATATAATGAAACTAAAATGTGAAGCACGTCGATATTTATCATTGTTTTCTTGCAATTGTGTGAGTCATATGACTGATTATGCAGTAATCCTGTAGTTCCTCCAGACCTCTAGTTTCATGCGTCCGTATGACCTATAGCATTCTTTGTTATCAGGGCTAGGATCATTGTTTCTGTTGTATCATCTATTATTTCGTTCTTCAATCACAGACCGCGTCTAGAAAGCTACAGGCTTGCTCCAATTATGTGAATTTCAAACTAAAAAATATGCTGAGAAGAATCCAGGACCTAATCAATACAACACTGATCATCATGAAGTAATAATTAGACCTTTTATGCAAAATCACAGCTCAACAATGGAGTTGACCTCCTCTATTTCCTCTGAGAATTTGATGCAGTCAAGATTAGGTGAACTTGGTTTACAATCAATAGATGTTGGCGGTGCAGGTGATTGTTTCTTTAAATCTGTATCACATCAATTATATGGCAATAGCAACCATCATATGCGTATACGTACTGCTGGGGTTCAATTTATCAGAGACAACCCAGAGAGATTTATTGAGAGCAATACCAAACGTTCATGGCTAAGATATCTGAATAATATGTGTATTCAAGGTACATGGGCTGATGCACTTATCATTCAAGCAGTTGCAGATGCATTAAACGTTACTATACAAATAGTAGAATCTAATTGCAAGGCTTTGCACAACTTACCACTGTTTACCCAGTTCAGGAAAGAAATACTTGGTGTACAATTACTATAGGTCATATTGATGAATGCCTCTATGTATCAACCACTGCCTTACAATCAAATGCCTCCATTTCAATATGCAATGAATTAACGAATGATACTCAGTCATTAAGAAACAAGCATTTCATGATGTCCATATATGCAGTTTGTTTCTTTGTCATCAATTCATGCACTTACTGGGATTCTTTAACACTACAGGCTCTCCATGAACAAGTATGTTAACTTTGATCTATGAGAAGTGTAATCGAATATTTGATGTAAACGAACAATCATTTTTAAAAAAGTTTGTTAATGTTATAACGAGAATACATACGTCAAAGAAAATTGTAAGTATTATTGTAAGTTGAATGACACAATAACTATTAAAATTACATCTAAGCAGGTGTTCAAACTTTTTGCTGGAAAACCTCTACGTTTGCGAAATTGTTTTAAAAATTATAAATATGCGAAAGTTTTCTTTATTTTTGCGTCATCGCGTACAATGCTCGGTCACATTCGCCAACCTAAGGTAATTCCCCAGTATTGCATTGCGCAACCTTTCTGCGCATAATTTTTGGCGTCATTTAGCACGCGCATGCTGAAAACATGGCGAATCTGCCTTGATATTGAGCTCTGCCAGTTGAAAAATGGCTACAGCTCACCAACGAGCATGGGCACCCCACCTTTTTTCCAGTCATTGTAATGAACTTATCACAAGCTTTGCGTGAGAAAAGACTTATCTGATTTCTATTGCTGAAAAACAGCAGATACACTGTGTTCTTTTCTAGTTTGCCATTTGGTAACCAGGTCAAGAAATTTGGTTCAAATTTTAATCAAGACTTTAGATTTCTGTATAAATCAAACTTAAAATGTTTGTTTGTGTCCGACACAATGTACTGACTGTAGTTAAATGCGTGTTCTCAAGAGTCTCGGTCACAAAAGATTTTAGAATTATTACTGGGAATGCGTTCTTCTAAAAGCAATAAATGTGCCAAAATGGGACATTTTCATTACCTCAGTGCTCCTTAATGAGCATCTGCTTTTTATTTCAAAATTGAATTTCTCATATAATAAATATTCAGTGGACAAAGTTTGAACGAAAATCTATTGTCAGTTATATTTCAGGGGAATTACCTTTAGGAGGCTCGAGAGGGTTTTTAGCTGCATGCGCGCGCGCAAACTCACGCGAATTAATCAAAATTAGCACACTGTTGCGTAAAATCGCGCGAACCGGAAATAAAATCTGCAACAAAAATATTTGCTTCTAGCTCGAAATTTTGCTCGGTGACCTATCCTGACTTTTTGCATGCACGCACCATTCACGATGGCACTTCAAATATAACAGTTTCTGAGAAAATTATCTGGTAGAATTTTCTGTAAGCCATAAATCGCATTTTCTTTAAATATATTTAATTCTACTAGATAGTTTTTTCCATACTGTCTGAAAAATTAAAGAATTTAGGGAACTTTCCAACAAAGAAATAAAAATGGTAGGTCACCGAATTAGTTTTTCACATAATTTACAGAAACTGAAATTTAGTGGACGTTTTTTTGGAACCTTTTGCGTTGCCATGGTAACTGTTATGACGCCACAAGTACCCTCAAAGTATAGCCCAGCAATAGAGTTGCAAGGAGACATATAGTGTGCCCACACCATTAAATATCCTTCTTTGTAATCTGCCATCGTTTCACAAACACTGCAGCAACGAAAAACCCTTTCGAGCCTCCTTAACAAACTAAAGCAGCATTCGAGGCACGATTTGGCATTTAAAATATGGCGGAATAATAACACTGAAGCGACTTTAAGAGTTTTTTGTCTCTGACAGTGAATTACGTCAGTATTAGCCTCCACAGAAGAGGGGGAAGGGGTGCGAGAGATTAACTATATTTATGCAATCCCGTGTTCCACTGGGCCCCGGTAAGTTCCACGTAGTGGTTCTATTTCAGTTTAGTAAACAGGTTAGCATTAAATAACATAGGGTGAGGTGGATTTAGTGACCAGCGGTTAGGGTTAGGGTTAGGAAGTTTTGTGAGGATTGTTATCATTGCGGGCGCAGAAAACTATTTCACCCCTGTGTTATCTAATGCTGACCTAGTAAACATCGCCAGTTTTGCATATAAGGGGTTGCGCGCGCTTACCATTACACCAAATCTTTAAAATAATCATTTCTCCAGATTCTACATTTTATAATCTTGACAGTGAAATATACTTCACCAAGATTTTATCGCTAGCGATGTGCACATGAAAGATTTATATTTTCCGGAAGACACTCCTGAACTCCTTACTCTAATCTTAATTTAAACTTAGAAAAACAAAGGCAAGCGCCCGATCGGAGTAAAATTTGAATGGAGATGTGGACCCGGCCAACCAAAATCCAGCCGAGACCTTGGATGAGTTTGAGTTTTTTTTCTCGTTGTTGGGTTCCACGCGTCGTTTATTGCTGATTACCACCACTATCTTCGTATTTTGGTTCTCAAGTTATTATCTACAATGAGCGACAAAAGTGCTGAGACACTTGACAGAAAAATTCGATTTTCTGCGTCTTGGAATCATTTCTCCCCCTTTCCCCCAAAACAATGTTGCTTTTTCTTTCTTCGACTGTACAGACCACAGCGCCTACACAACATTGAATTGGAGGGCCGGGGTATCAGAGATTTAACGCTAGATGCAAATAAAATAGAGCAAATGCTTAAGTATCGAAAATCGTCTTTTCCTAAAAGTGTCTCAACTACTTTTGTCTCTCATTGTAGCTCAATTTATATTAATACTACATAAAGGCCTAGGGCACTGATTTACTTTTGGTAGCTTACAGGATGATGCATATTGAAGAGAAAGTCCTTACTAGAGACGAGGTGCATATTTATTATTTCATTTTAAACTTTAGAAGACATTCCGAGTGGATAGAAATCGTTCCGAAACCCGGCAGACACACAGTGGATACATAGTGAATAAATGCGTGTACTCGAGTGCCAACCGTTTTTGTATTTTGCTTTATGCCATCGTGATAGAGAACTTGTGTTTCAACTTCAATGTTTGACTGGTTGGTTTCTCTAAAAAAAAGATAGACTAAAAAGAAATGTCCTTTCTCTTGATACCAGTTAAAGGGCCCTAGTCAGCCTCCGCCATTTTCGATGCCACCGAAATTATTGATATAGCATGGTGAAGCGAAATCTTATTGTTTTACTGTAAGCTGTGTTCCTGAAGGTATGTTTAATTATAACATAGCTATATGCTAGCGCGCGCTCTGATTGGCTAATTTTTTATGAAAAAGAAATGGATGGTTCATAGAGATGGTTCAGGCTGACGTCATTGTCGGTGAAATTTCTTGCCAGCAGAAGTTTTTTCGCACAACTTCTTTCGAGTAAAACTTAACTTTAGCTGTTACCAATGACTAGTATTATCCAACATTTGAGTTAGGGTTTCCTGGTGACTTTGAAGATTTAGAAAATGTGTCTGAAATGGTTGCAGAAACATCGAAAGCCTCGAAAGATCAACAAAGCGAAAGTGCTACTGGTGAAAACAACACGTGCACGTGCACGTGTGGCGAAAAGTGCTGCCAGTGAAAACAACACGTGAACATGCACGTGCAGAATTTGCAATTTGATCAGTGCAGAAAAAGCGACTTTTCAGCGTGAAAAATGTCTTGCTATGTTATAAAAGCAATGGACAATGCCTAGCTAGCGTCCATCCAATTCGGGATCCACTTGGATAGTTGGGAGAGCACTTAGGTAGCTAGAGATGCTCTCGGCTGCGCCTCGAGCATCTCTTACGCTACCTTCGTGCTCTCCCAACTATCCGCGTGCATCCCGAATTGGATGGACGCGCGCTAGGCATTGTCCATTCCTTTATTATCTTGGGTAGTTTCACCTTGATTTTTCTTCGTTTCGACAGGCTCCGAATAAAATATAATAGCCAAATTCTCGCATGTAAACAAAAACAAAGGTATGGCTGACTAGAGCCCTTTAATATATCACTTTCCACTTTAAAAGGACGCAAAAGCCTCCCCAATAATATGAGATAGTCAGTGTTTTTGTTGAACACATTTCGGGCCAGATATACTGAAGTTCAAGTTTGGAATGATACACATGATACATGTGATACGTGATGAATTATTTCTGTGTACATACAACACCTGCTCGTAAAAAAACCTGCAAAACCCTGCTCGTAAAGAGCTCAGAAACATTGCCAGCGGCAAGTGCCTGGCTGGAATATTGGAACCCCTCCCCCTCTCTCTGGGGTAGTACCGTCAACGATTTGGAATGTTTTGGCCGTAAAACAAATCGAAAATTGATTGCAATTTTCAATTTTGGAAAATGAAAATTCGGTGTCCAGTTGACATACGCGCGGAACAAGATGGGAAGGTTGAGTGTTATACCGTTGGATATATAACGGCTCTCTTGTATTTGGCTTGACTGTATTTTCCCAGGCATGGTATAAATAAATGTATAACTTACATTAAGGAAAGTTTCCATTCCTGGAAACTGTCAACCTCGGTGTCTGAAGTATTTGTGTATATCGAGTGGTAAATATCTCAACTCACCTTCTTCACTTGATTCCTGTCTGTTAGCCACAGTTGCTGCTGTTAAATCATCAAGTTTCTTCATTACATCTGTCATCTTGGTTCCGACATCTCTGATCTCGGCTCCAATCTCTTTTAGCGCATCTTTAATGTTGTCCTCGTCCTTTTTCCATTCACTGAGAAGTTGTTTGTAGTGATCTTCCATTTCAGGGTCCATGCACTCCGTTTCCAAATTGACTATAGCTGCCTTGCACTTCACCCCTCCTAGTCTCACAAGAGTGTGCTGGATGTCTTGCCAGCACGTGTTGAACGTTGTATCATCAACCGAAGCTTTTTCGGCATGCGCGTACACGGTGTTTCTAAAGTACTTAAGACGAGCAATATCCGCTTCACGACTCATGTCCGTTGCAGCGGGAAGTGTGTCCCATCCGGTTATTGGAGAAGGTAAGCCCCCCAAGTTTCGTAACAGAATCATCAAAAGAGTAATGTCAAAGGTTTTCGAAGACACTGCAGAAGGAATGACAGGGAAGAGCTTGCCCCATTGCGTCGCATTAATAATTCTTCTTGATCTCAGAACTTGTAAAGTGGGTTTATTTGCCGCCAAAACTGCGTGAAGATTTGTTGGTGTGTGAATGACATCAAGTGTGTCCCTGAGGGCCTGGGTACCAACATCAACCAGAAGACGACACAAGCGTGCGTAGTTAGTCGTTTCCTTATTGGATGAAGTTGCTGGTGCTGCGCTTGCCATGAGAGTAATCTGGTATTGATCAATACTAGATAGAAAAAGAAATATGAAAATTCGAAAAAATTCCCTAAAGGGGTGCATGAAGATGAGGACCTCGTTATTTACTAGTTATGCAACGCGTTCGAGTGGTATAGTCTATGGTTCATTCCACGACTCACTTGTGTTTTGTCGGTATACACACTAGTACCCTGTAATGGCCTCGTGTGTAAAAAAATATGTGATAAGGAACCTATCGTTAATTACGTTCCGGGGGGCGGGAGGGGGGAGGCGGTAGTTTTAGAGGAGGGGGTACACGAGGGAGGTCAAATTTTATGACACAGCAACAGCTGTCTAGAGAATTTGACGTCAGTGATCTATCCTCGATCCCGTGATTGGGGAAAAGGAAAGAATTAAATATTTGACGGGGTTTTTATGGTCCCGAGGGAAGGAATGTTTGACTTGGAACCTGGCTCTCAATCCGCCATCTTGAAAGTTACCCAGAAGGCTCTTTAATAAATAGTTCTCCTGCTCGCCAGTTTGTGCTCGATCTCTTCGCGGTGTTTCAATCGGTATATTTGAAAATAAAGGATCGAAAATGCCAAACAATGTAAAACAATACAAACAATAAACGAGAGAAAAGATAAACTAGATATTAAATAAAAAGAGACAAAAAATCTGTCTAAGGAAGGACGGAAAGAATTATGGCCTCCTCAGGAAGGGGGGGGGGTCTTTTTTCAAACAAAAAATTGGGAGGGGGGTAAATTTTTACCTAAATTTTTTTTTTGGGGCGTTTATTTAAAAAACTTTTTTTAAAACCCCCCCCCCCCCCCCCCCCTTGGGACGTAATTAACGATCGGTCCCGTGCGATATTTCATGGTATACTACGAGAGGGTGTGGCATTACTATTTTATACCAAGGCATAGAAGGGTCTCAATGGGGTTAACCGTCAACCGTCAAATGGCCAAAAAATTAACGGTCAACCGTCAAAAACGGAATATTTTACCGTCAACCGTCAAATGAGCGAACCAAAATTAGCCATCAAATTCCTCTGCAACCTTGTTCCCAGGGCCTTTTTCCTGAATTTGGGGCGGGGCCCCACCCTTAAGCCAGGAAAAAGGCCCTGGGAACGAGGCTGCTGACTTCCGCTCGGTTAACACTTCGGGTGTCGTAAAACGTCAGTCATCACATGTCACTTCGCATGACCTCGCTATCGCTGTTTGTTTGCTCTTACAAAGCAAGACGTCCAGTATAGACCATTTTACAGTCGTGTGCTCAGTGACCTGACCATTGAATGCATGGCAGCGAGGCTGCAGGTGACCTTTTGATACAGACGTCACTGCTTTTATTGTATAAATCAGGTTGTTATAATGCTAACTACATTATTTTACATGACAAAACCAGAGAGGTCTGTATCAAAGCAAGGTCAACTCTAGCCTCACTGCCATTCAAAGACCAGGTCACTGAGCAACCTCGTTCCCAGGGCCTTTTCCCTGGCTTGGTTGGTAACCGAGCAGCTAACTGTAACAAATATTGATGGAACAATGGAGCGTTATACAAAATCAGCCTTTGCTGAAAACAGTTTTTGAAAAACCTCCAATAATCTCCTACAAAGACACGTTCGTTAGGGTCAAAATATAATTTCAAGGCGACTCATTGAAAGCCACATGAGAGTCCGTGCAGGTCTGTCATCATTACCTTTTCATCGCGCTAATACGTCCAGCGGTAACAGAGGTGATGTAATTACGCTAATAATACTCATAGTTCTCATAGTCATGTTGAAGACCAATAAGCTCATTTTAGTGCACAAATTATAGGCTTAATTCCAGTATTTAAAGACCAAAATTATATCGTTTTATTAAAACTTACAGCCAAATTTGTGCTTTAAATTCGTGTGATAAACGTCATGATTCCGAAAAATTAACCGTCAACCGTCAAGTGACCTAACATTTAACCATAAAAACGACCTACTTTTTAACCGTCAACCGTCAAAGGGACCACCCCCTCCATTGAGACCCTCATAGAAAATAGAGTGGCCACTAAACACAATCAATGCGACATACGCGCGGCGCATGATGGGAACGTTGCATCAACTGTGGTCGACTATACAATGGCTCTATAATTTACATGTAATGCCATTCTTTTGCTTGACTGGCCACTGAAAACTTGTTTTCGGTTGTTCTAAACACTGAAGCGAAATATAAACCGATCTTACCACCATTATAAACTCGCTCAAATGGCACACAAGCTACTGATTCACTTATACTGATCAGAATTCTCTGGAAACCAAAGAAGACAGCCTATTTGGCATATGACTCACCCCGCTACAGCCCCTTAATCCACAAAACAAAATTTAATCAAGACAATAACTTAAAAGAACACAATGGGAATTGTGTCTACTGATATGCATTATAATAATAGCGAACAATATATGGCACTACCTCCCCCAGCCCTAGCCCCACCCCCCAGAAAAGGGTGTTCACACTAAATAACACATGCTGTTTTCAGCTCCCTGTATGCATATGTTAGAGACCTGCATCTTTGGCATACCAGAAACAGAAAAACAGTTACAAGATAACTCAATGATTACATGAAAGGGTTAACTATCACTCAGGCTACCCTGAATATCACTCTGGTTAGCCTGAATATCACTCTGGTTAGCCTGAATATCACTCAGGTTAGCATGA
>CM042752.1:24296745-24301745 GCA_022496165.2 Catalaphyllia jardinei
ATCACTCAGGTTAGCCTTATTATCACTCAGGTTAGCCTGAATATCACCCAGGTTAGCATGAATATCACCCAGGTTAGCCTGAATATCACCCAGGTTAGCATGAATATCACTCAGCGGGTTAGCTGAATACCACTCAGGTTAACAGGAATATCACTCAGATTAGCATGAATATCACTCAGGTTAGCCTGTTTATGTTAGCTATCGAAATGAGAATACGATAATACTGAGTTACAAATTTCAGTTTGCAGTCTGCGGTCTGCATCCACCACACACCGCCAGTCACCCGGTTGGAATGCCCGAGCAACCAACCATAAAATGCTGTTGTTTGATTCGAATGTATTGCATTCAAAAGGAAAGAAAGAATTAGAAAGCAGAACGAATTAGAGAGTACGTATCTGACTGGCAGTGTAATGACTCGCACAATCCGATATCAAAGAGACTGCTCAGATCTGTCACGTTATGCTGAAAACAAGAACCACTAATTATGGAAGTCAAATTACTGAATATGGTAAAGTTTACGTATATTAAAGAGATGAACAAAATAAACGTTGAAAGAACTTAACTTCACCGGGTTGACTCGTAACAGGAGCTTAAATCGGCAACTACTTCATTTGTTCAGGTGCCCAACGGATTAAAACCGAAACAACAAATACTAATTTTAGTCGACTCGAATGAAAACGTTCGGCTAGTTTGATTTAAACGTCGCATTTTTTGCCGAATATAAAAATCCGAGCGCGAGCGACGTGTTTTAAATTCACATTCGAACAGACGTAAATTATTTAACATAATTTGAATTAGATTCGGCACATGTAAAATACGGCGTTTAAATCAACTGTCGAACTTCAGTCGTATATTGGACTGGATCAGTCGAATACTCAACTGACTCGGATTGAATTGAAATATGTCGCATTTAATTTGATTCGGCGCATCTAAAATGCGGGCCTGAAGCACAGATTAACGAAACGGCGAAACGAGCGAAGCGAAACGAAACTAGTGAAACATATAACAATGGTTATTGAGAAATAATCGAGAACATGCTTAGCTAAGTGTTGTATCTTGGCTAGCTGGAATGTTCCTGATTCAGGCTAACCAGCGTAAAGAACTGTGCAGGTCCCTGGGAAGCTCCTTCCACTCCGATTATTAAACCTGCATGGCAATCTTGCCGGTCCAGTCGGAGTTGAAGTAACGATTAGGTTTCACTTTCAATTGTAATTTTCGTTGATTTCGTTTTATATTTCCGTTGTTTCGTTCGTTTCATTCGGTTTTTACTTTAGCACAAGCTGTCCGCTACGAGACACAGCGATATATGGTTTGAAAATATGACTACAAAATCAATCATTAAAACAAACCCGTGGAACTTGCGTGAAGTCCTATGAACTGAAATCCGTGATGAACACCAAGACAGAAACTTGATTGTGGTGGGCCAATAAGGTTACGCTATATGAAAATTTATCACTACAGTGGAGTGTGCTCACTGGAACAGCAATTTGATTTGTGGTTTTATGCGGCTGGAGGTGTGTAGCGGCTCTACCGATCACTAGAATTCTTAGAATTCAGAAGTCTTTCCGCATTGGAATAAACTTAAGGATTCCCTTCGAGAGTGGTGTGCGTCACTAGCTATTTTGTTGTTGAGGTGGCTGCACGGTTCGCGATATATTATTGAGAACTGAAAATTGAGCAAAGAAAATGTATTTGTCTCAGAAAATGGAATGAAAAAGTAAGAAAAGTAAGAAGATTACCCTCCCTTAGTTTGAATTATTAATTAGCAGTCTTTCCCTACCCCTCCCAGGTTAGTGGGTAAGTTTGTTTAGCGATGCAGACGCTGCCCATGACAACGCTAAGGTCGGACATCTCCCCAGTTCGTGGACGAGAACAAAGCGGCTAACAAGAAGACATACGGTCTGTCGTAGTTTTAATTTTTACTTTTTAAAAGCTGATATTGGGTTTGGGCTTCCTTTTCGTGAACATTTAAGGAGGCTGGAAAGGGTTTTTTGTTGCACGCGTGCGCACAATCTACACACGCCATAACTAACATGCACGGGTCAGAGAACATTGCAATGGTGCATATTTAGGTAGACCTTGTAGCACGTTCATGCAAATACGAATGGTAAAACTCTCCCCAGCTGATTTTGGTTACTTTTCTTGTAACACGGTAAAACGATCGAACGGAAAGATATCTCTTTTTTTTTTACAGAGAATACGTCTGAATAGAACGCCGGTGGTTTCGCACGCGTGGGAACTCGATTGAGCGCGTGAACAACTTCGCGCATGCGATGAGTGGGATCTAGTCGAGTGTGACTTTTTCCGGCATATTTCCAACTTCATGCCCCAATATTTTCGCTGCCGGTCGGTGAATTTGAATCAAATTTTTGGTGGCAACTAAGATCAGTCTGATGCGTACCTATGCCAATTTTTCAAAAATTCTGTAGGTGGGAACAAATTTTAAAAGGCAATGGTGGAAAACTGGGTTTTTCATCTGCCCTACAGAATGTTTTAAACTAACATATTTTGAAGACCATTCCTGATAACCGACTTGTTCTCTTAATATATAATAACACAATAGCTTTCGATTTTGGGAGGTGCAACTGAATGCGTTACGTGGTTGCCATTCTTGGTTTTCACGTGACGTCAGCAAAAACTGAAATTTAAAGTTTTAAGTTTTTACCTTTATGAGGAAAAAGTCATATTTAAATATATATCTGTTGACCTGTCTTCAGCTCGGTAGTCCGCTTTGTTTTGAAAATAGAACACGGTTTTTTTTTCACAATGCATGACATCGGCATTGTTTCTGGTTAATGATGTAACAGAGAATTAACTCTGAAGTGTAAATTTTAGTGCTAATTTAACCCATGAAGTGTAAATTTTAGTGCTAATTTAACCCATGAATAAAGGAATCAGAGTTAATTCTCTGTTACATCATTTGTGTTCATAGTGCTACGCGGCACAACATTCATATGTACCCTTACTTTCTCTTCGCCGCGATTCACCACCTAAATCGACCCCGACTTTCTCTGTCTGTCCTCGTAGCTCAGTCGGCAGAGTGACGGTAGATCTAATCCGGAGGTCGTGGGTCGATTCCCACCGAGGTCAAAAGATTTTTTCTTTACCTCGCGTGGTTCCCTGATTCCCTTTACTAGGGCTAACGCCCAGTGGGTTATTCATGGGTTAAATTAGCAGTAAAATTTACACTTCAGAGTTAATTCTCTGTTACATCATTTGTGTTCATAGTGCTACGCGGCACAACATTCATTGTTTCTGGTTAACATGTTACGTGCACGAAAATATCGATTCGCCTCATGTTTTCGAGTTCTGAGTAACCAATATGTTGAGAAAAGTGCCTATACGAATGTTTTTCAAGTTTAAGAGAGGGAATAAACGTTTTGAGAGAGCCAAAGTAAACTCCAGATGTTTCCACTGGTTTCCGGCCGCCATGTTGGAGTTCCTCAGACGGACTCCAACATGGCGTCTCCATACTAAACACTATAATTTCAGTGATACTTTTTACCGAATAACTCGAGTCCAGAATATCGCACATCCCCGAAACTTTGGCACGTTTATTTATTACTCTTCTACGATATGTCAATTTCTTGACTCAATTTATTGAAAGGTAAGCGATTTTATATTTTACTTGCGTGATAATTGAGCTTACTTGCGTAACGTGAAAACCACCAATATCATGTAATGATTCTATGACGTTTCGTTTATTTCTGTGGTAAATTCACAATGATATTTGGAAAAGAATTGGTAAAACTAGTCTGGGGGAAATGAAAACTATTTCGAGCGTCCTTAATTCTTGGCTTGGACTGCCACGCAAAAAAGCAAAGAATAATTCGAAAACCATTCAGTGGATAAAGTCAAGAAATTGTGACGCTGTAGGAGAGTGATAAAGACACTTATCCAAGTCTTAAGTCTTTGCGTTTTTCTTGCCCTGATTACCCATAATGCCCCTTAGACCTTGAACCGGTCTGTAGCCAAGGGGCGGAGAACACTCTGCGACGCCTGGCACTTTATGTCTATACATCCGGTAAAAAAGCGAGCTGAGCGGCAAAATCAAATTTCAATATGGCATAATCATTCTCTCAGTAAGTAAAATGCCAATATTTCGCAATCGGACGGATATTTTTAACGTTTTATTTGGCGACGATAAACAAACTTTTGTGTTCTTCATCGTCATATCAGTTTTTTTAAGAACAGGGCTATAAGTTATTCAAAAACACGCTGTTTTGAAGGGGTGTTTTTTACGAAATGTCGTCATTTCTTCGTCGTTGAATTCCACACGAGTCTGGAAATAATGAATTCTAGGTAAGTTGCACTCAATTAAAATATCCTATTCTTGTAGGTAGCCATTACACTAACGGAAAAGTGTAATGGCAGTGTTCTAGACGTGGGAGACCATAATTATCAGAAGCCTATATTTTTTTTCAAATTTACCTTAGTGAAACACGTGAGAGCACTTAGAAACCGTTAATCGTATCACTGCAAGAATAGACCCACGCACAGAACGCGTTTTACGGAACTTTCCTGCCGATCGACACCAACACAAATTCATGGTTTTGCTTATGACTCAAACTGATGTCATGAAATATGTAACGATTGGGTAAGAACCTTAAACAAGATATGTTTTTCCTTAGAAATTATTTGATTGCTTAACGCTGCGTTACAGGCAGGCCGTGAACCCCTTAAAAAGCAAGAGGATAGTTTTAACAGCGATTCAGTAATTTGGACATGTCGTTTTCTTTGTCAGTTATAATCAAATTTATTGTTCCGTTTCAACAGTGTTAATATTGTCATCAACACTTAGTCCCATTACCCCACCCACCCCTCCCCCCGATCCCATGTAGTCAACCATGCACCTTTAATTTCTTTAAAACCTCTCATTTGCCCTGTTTTCAGACCAAGTTCCTTATCTTTAAATCCCTATCATATTGGCAACTCATTTTGAAAGGTTACTTACACATTTTGCATTATTTTTCAGTGTGCTTTCTCTATATAAGCTTACA
>CM042752.1:24306745-24319245 GCA_022496165.2 Catalaphyllia jardinei
CTACAGGCTAAAATTTGGTACTTGAATACCCAAAAATATTAAGAACCTGTTCACCCTGGCAAAGAAAAATAGGTTCTTATAAAAAAAATCACTCCACTTTTGATGGTCTAAATTCTGGATTTTAATTGTGTGAAAACTTTTGACAAAAAGTGTACAGATATGTTCCTTTGACTTACATTTTTTGGATTTTCACTTTATTCCAAATATGTTTTCTTTTCTTCCATAAAGCTACAGGGCAATACAGACAATTTAAAATCTAAATACAGTGTATCTTATGAAATAAAATATAGAAATGTGTTGATGTTCCTCTGAAAACTAAGAACCTAGGAACCTAATCAGCCTAATTATGAAAAATTGCCCTAAAATAAAAGAATCTGTTCAGCCTGACCTAGAAAATTCTGTAACTTGTGAAGACATGATTGCTCTTTTTAGTTATATACACAACTTTAAGCCTAAAAAAAAAAACGCGCGAATGGGATTCGAACTCATGACCTCTGCGATAACAAAGCAATGACTTATAATTAATTAATAAATTAAATGAGAATTAACAGTTATATGCCATAACATACCAAACTACTCTATATTATGAAGTGACACAGCTAAGGGAAAGTTGTCAAGATATGAACTTTTTTGTGATTTCGAAAAGAACAATGTAAGAGTGACTCTTGCTTGCTCTACACACTCTTACAGGCAGGATAGTTCATAGATATATATCTTGCTTTCCAGATAAACTGTTACTGGTCGTACAAAACATTAACATTGCTGTTGAGTTAAGTCTTGATTTATGTTTGAATTTTAACCTGAAAATATGTGAACTAAATCCAACAAAATGCATATTAAATCTGGGCCAGTTGAGTAGAATTTAATCAGCCACAAACAAACATTGTTAGCAGCTCCTATAATTACTTTGTAAATTAGGCGTCTGGAAGAGTTATACTTTTATAAAACCCTGGCAGCAAGTACTATTTTGGTTTACTACTGAAAGACTGTACAGTAGGCATCAAAATATTATTGCCTTCAGATGATGACATAATAGAGATATCAGCCTTGAGTGGTAATTTGAGGGATGGACGATAACCAATCTCCAAATAACTAGACGCCTTGCTGCGTGTACCCAGGCAGTCGTTATACTGAGAAGCACTAGCTATATTGCAATTGAGCTTAAATGTTCTGCATTTGAAATCGTGCGAAACTCAATCGAATCGATGAGCTCAAGCTATTCTGCCTTCGATTGCATTTCTTGGAATCGATTAATAGCTTATTACTCGTACACAGACCTTTAGCACGTAAAATAAGTCAAGATCGTTACATCAGCCTATGAACGTTTCAGTGTATTTTCCTTAGCCTTTGCCGTTGTTGTTGTTTGTTTTCTTTCTTTTTAATTTTTCAAACGAGAGAGACATTTTGAATTTCAGAGTTATGGCGGTGCGTGACATAGAGCCACCCTGGGCTCTGTAAATTTGTTCAAAATAATTCGAGGAATATCTCAGGTTTGGGAAAACGCAGATTTAAAAATTACAGAAGTGTAATCTTTATTAATCTCCTATAACATCACAATTTCTTGACTTTATCCACTGAATGGTTTTAGAATAATTTTTTATCGCTTCAGGATTGCGTGACAGTACAATCCAAGAGTTGTTTTGCTGGGGTCAACTCATACATTAGTTTCTTTCATCTTAAATGTACAATAATTCACTACATGGGTTTCATTCTTGAGAAGACACATACCTCTGTTACAAGAAAATAACGAGGGAATATCCTTTAGTTCGAGATTTTAACTTTATTACACGTTAAGTTTCTCAGAGCGTTTTACTTAGGTGAACTCGAACAGATACTTGACTTTAATGTCAAGAAATGCAAAATTATGAAAATTACCAAGATGATTCAACCACTCACTTTTAGTTTTTTCCTTGAAAATTCCGAACTAGAGGAGGTTAAAGAGTTTAAGGACTTAGGGATTATTACAAATCATCACTTATCATGGAACGCACATATAGATTACGTAGTGTCCAAGGCTAACAGAATGCTCGGTCTGATTAAGAGAACTTGCAAAGGTCTTGATGACCCTAAGACCTTGTGTACTCTTTACTGCTCTTTGGTACGCTCAAACTTGGAATATTGTTCAGTGGTGTGGTCCCCATATACAAAAAGAAATATTGATAAGCTGGAGAGAGTACAGAGAAGAGCGACTAAATTTATCTTAAAAAGTGATGATCCCTACGACACTCGTTTGAAGAAGTTAAACCTCATGTCACTGGAGAAGAGGAGATCACTGACTGACGTGACCTTCCTATATAAAGTACTTAATGGCAACATTAGTATTGACGTCAGTAAAATTATTGACTTCCACTCGGAAGCTGACCGCTTCTCACTTAGGTCTAAGGACTCTTTAACTTTAAAGAAGAAATTTGCCAGAACTAATGTCTTGAAGTACAGTTTCCTTCATAGAATAACTGACCAGTGGAATCAACTACCCTTAGATATTCGTGTTTCTGATAATGTAAATATTTTTAAGTCTAGGGTGAAGAAATTTTTTAGTGATTTCTAAGTAGCTTTTATATTTTAATTTATTTATTTATTATTATTATTATTATTATGTCTGAGTATGGGGTCCTGGACTCTTTTACAGACTATCCTTATGGCATATATATATATTTATATATTTTATTTTTGTATTTTGTAGCTGCCATTAGATTGTAATAAATAAGATTGTAATAAATAAGTAAACAACAAAAACATACTCTCTAACCTTTCTGCTCTTGTTGCTCAGACGTTATGAGTTCGTGCTGGGATCCTACATGGTTCGCGATTGTGGTGTTTTCGTCTTAATATATCAAACGACTCGCTTTACAACAACAACATGTTTATTCGTTTCACATCCCTCGACCACATGCATGCTCTCCGCATATCCCTTAATATTAATATAAACATCCGGGACACTACATCTCCCCCTAAGTTATTACAAAAACTAACAAGTAGATCCACAAAGGTAGAGATAACAAACTCGACGGGACTAATAAAGCGTTTAAATAAAAGTTGAGAGTCTCTTATTTTCTTTCGAATAACTTTGAACTATGCGCATACATAATCTCGCATCCAGGCGGGCGCTTGCCTGGCACGCACAGGGCGCGAAGAAACTGAAGGTAAGGGGCTGGATGGAGCTTCTGGGGTATCTGCTGCAGGTTGACTAGGGCTGGGATTCGGCTGATCCTGTTCGGGTTGCACTGGCTGCACTGGCTGCTCTATTTCCCCTTTGTCAACAGTTCCAGGATCCACAAACTTTTTCATGTGAGCGATGTTGCGCATCTTATTGTTCCCATTTGTGTCTTGTAAGATGACAGCATTTCCACCTTTGCGAGTGACGATGTAAGGCTCTGGCTCATAGTTTGGTGAGAGCTTGTTTTCACGTGTCTGCTTTAATAGCACTTTGTCACCCTCCTCAATATCGCTGTGCTTGGCTCCTCGCGTTCTGTCCGCGTATTCTTTCTGGCGGAGTTTTGCACGGGTGTCTCTTTCTCTCAACAACTGTTGCCAATATGCTTCCGTTGCACGGTCTTTGGAGAATTCAACTCGAGGAAGCTTGTCACGCAGTTTCCTCCCCATCGGTGTGAGTGTGTGGGGTAACTCTATATTGGAAGAGGAAGTTCTCAAGTGCTTTTCTCCAATCTTTCCCTTCAAGGCGAGCAATTCGCACTATCTTCAGAATTGTTTCATTGCCACGTTCCACTTCTCCGTTGCTCTGGGGCCAATAAGGCACGCCCTTCTTGTGGCTTATCCCCAGGTACCCTAGGAAGCTCTCAAATTCTTTTGACGCAAATGGTGGTCCATTGTCACTGCGTAGAGCTTCTGGTAACCCATGTGTTCTGAAAATAGCTTACATACTCTTTATCACGTGTTGAGCATCCGTCTTCTTCAGGAGAATGGCCTCTAGCCAACGAGAATAATAGTCGACAACCACCAAGAGGTGTTCACCGTTTGAGATCTCAAGGAGATCAACTGAAATCTCCTGCCAGGGTCCATCAGGCAGGCTGCTTGACCTCACAGGTTCTGGTTTTGCTCTTGGTCCTACAAGTTGACAGGGATGGCATGAACGTATGGCATCCTCCACCTGTCTATCCATTTGTGGCCACCACACCTTCTCTCGCAATCTGGCTTTGGTACGGACTATGCCCTGATGACCTTCGTGTGCCAAAATGATGGTTTGCTTCCAAAGGCTCTGTGGCATCACAATACGAACTCCTCTCATCACTACTTGTCCTACTACCCACAGTTCTTCTTTAACTGCTTTGTAGGTGGTGCCTGACAACTGGGTCCAGTCACCATTCGTCACAGCTTTGCGCACTAACCGTAAGGTTGGATCATTTGCTGTGGCAGCCTCGACGTGCTTTGGCAGTAAAGCGGCTAGCACTGCAGCACTTGCCACGCTGTATGCGAAATCTTCCGTTTCTCGGGTGTCGTCATCTTGAGTTGAGCCAACAGGCAGGCGGCTGAGGACGTCTGCTGCATTATCTTTGCCTGGTATGTGCGTCAACGTGTATTGAAACTGCTACAAGTACAGGAGCCACCTTTCTACCCGGGCGGATGGAGGCTTCGACTTTGCACTGAGTACTGTGACTAGGGGCTTGTGGTCGGTGCGGATCTCAAATAACTTCTCGCAAGCCCATCTGACAGCTAGAGCTTCTCTTTCGAACTGGGAGTACCTTGCTTAAACTTTGCTAAGCTTCCGGCTAGCGTAATATATTGGCCTGTAGGTCCCGTCTTGTTGTTCTTGCTCCAGGATCGCTCCAACTCCAACAGGAGAGGCATCAGTTGTGAGCCGTGTTGTGGCACCTTGTCTGTGGTAGGCCATTACTGGTGCTCTGGTTAGCAGGTCTTTGATTTCTTGAAAGGCCTTGCTCTCTTTTGCACCCCACTGCCACTTAACATCTTTGCTGGCTAGGTCCCACAATGGACTTGATAAGGTTGCAAAGTTTGGGATGAACTTCGCAAAGAATTGTACCGACCCGAGAAAACTTCTTACTTCAGACTGGTTTTGGGGCGTTGGTGCTTCAACGATAGCCTCCACTCGTTCACTGGAGACTTTCAATCCCTCGCCAGAGAGTACGTCACCCATGTAAACCATGCTACCAACACCAATGTCACACTTATCATAGTTCAGGGTGAGGCCAGATTCCTCCAGTTTGCGCATGACCCTGTCTAAGTTCTCATCATGTTTTTTGTCGTCTGCCCCAACAACTCTCAGGTCATCATGGAGATTGTACGCACCTGGACAGCCTTTAATTACTTGCCATATGATTTGTTGGAATTTTTCCGTGGCCATGTTCACGCCAAATAGTAAGCGTTTGTATCTATACAAACCATCAGGCGCAGCAAATGTTGTGATATCACGGGAGTCTGGATGCAACTCAATTTGGTGGAAGGCCATATTTAGATCTAATTTGGAGAAAACCTTGGCATAGGAGACCTCTTGAAGTGTCTCTTCGACTGTTGGTACTGGGTGTTTCTCCCGTACAATGGCCTGGTTTGCTTGCCTCATGTCAAGACATATCCTGATGTCACCATTTGGCTTCTCCACTACAACCAAGGGATTCACCCAGCTGGTTGGTCCCTCCACCTTTTCAATGACATCAAGTTTGAGCCATTCTTCTAGCTTTTCGGTTACTTTAGCTCTTCTACTAAAAGGAATTCTGCGTATTGGCTGAGCGACTGGTTGAACATTCTCATCAATGTGGAGTTTTAGCTGATACCCTTTAAGCTTGCCAAGACCTTGAAATACTTTTGGGAATTTGGTCTTGAGTAGTGCCCTTCGATCAATTTGGTTTGCAAGATTTCCCCTCTCATCAGATTTAACATCACAGCTGTTAATGGACACGCCAATCTTTAACACGCCTAGCAGCTCGGAGGCTTCGCGACCTAGTAGCGTTGCTGCCTTACCGCAGATTACATAAAACTCAGTGTACAGGGACTTGTGGGTCTGGGGTACCTGAACATTAAAACTATACTTTCCCTTACGTTGGAGTGGCACTGCAGAAGCATAACCATAAACTCTCTTATTACACTCCAACAATCTAGCATTGCCCCCTGTTACAAAATGAAACATTTCCTCTGACATTAAGTTACAACTAGCACCAGAGTCTATAACAATGTTTACAAGCTTATCTTCAATCATGAGTTCCATTGTGTTCTGTCCATCTGGGTTTTGTTCGTGAGTTTCCACGACCACGACTTGAACTGCGGCTAGAATCCCGTCCTTTATTCTGCTTGGAGTGACAACACACTTCAAAGTGGCCCATGTGGCCGCACTTCCCGCACTTATGGTCACGTGAGCCACGGCAATCTTTCGCGAAGTGACCCACTTTATCGCACCGCCAACATTTTCCCCCTTGTTTTGGACCACTGGACAAGCTGTCCACTTGGCTTTCGGGGATAAGAATAAGCGCTTCTTTGTCATGGTACTGGCTAACGATTTCCATGAGTTTGCTAAGAGTCAGTGTTTCCTCACGGTACAATTTTGACTTGAGATTTTTGTCCTTCAGGAAAGAAATGGCGCGATCTCTCACCTGATTGTCCCTTTCGCCTTCGTAGTCACAATGTTCTGCTAGTTTCTGCAGGCGAGTAATAAAATTGTTGATGGTTTCACCAGCTAATGGAGTAGCCGCCAAAAATGTTTGTCGGGCCATCGGAGCGTTTTTCTTTGAGCTTGAAGTGTTCCGAGAGACAGTCCATAGCTTTTTTGTAATCTTTCGCTTCGCCTCGTGCTTCGGCAGGAATTGAATTATTGAAAACATCTCGGACTTTGGGCCCAGCGAGGTGAAGTAGTAGTGCTCTTTTATGTGTAGGGTCGCTGATTCCAGAGGCAGTAATTAACATAAAGCTCAAATTCGTCTTTCCAAGTTAACCATCGTTGTGCGAGTGTAGCTGGTTCACCGACAGCGTCGAACGCAGGCAATCCAGGTAATCCGCTCAAGCATACGGCCATCTGTGCGAGTTTTGTCCACCGTTTAAACTCGTTTCCACCTCAGCAGCCGATCGGCGAGTTAAATATCCGTTTTCCTCGTCACCAAATGTGGTGTTTTCGTCTTAATATATCAAACGACTCGCTTTACAACAACAACATGTTTATTCCTTTCACATCCCTCGACCACATGCATGCTCTCCGCATATCCCATAATATTAATATAAACATCCGGGACTTTACAGCGATCACGCCTAAAAATACGATAACGCTTCTGAAGATGCTTTTTATCAAGGTGAAGAGTAGATAGCCCCGGTTGATAGCTAGTTCCTTTGGCTAAATTGTTGATCTCCCGTAAGCCTTGCAGACCGACCTTTTCCGAAAACGTTTAGCGACCTTAAGTGTTGGTCTACCGCGAACGGTGTGTTCGTTTGTATGTGGTTTCATCGCCCTAGAAATCATGGAATCCGACCTAGTATTTTTCACGACGGCAACTGCTGTAAATTCCATGTGTCGAACGCTGCATTGGTGACGCATGCGCTGTAGAGGCCTGACGGCGATTTGTGACTGAACGAGGGAAAAAAAAAAGAAAAAAGAAAAAAAAGAAAGCCGAAATTTAAACCCAGGCCTCACTGCCTGGGTAAATAGAGTTCAGGAACTTCTAACAAAATGATGCATGCTCATTATAAATTGCATAAATTACTCCTAAAATGTACCAGAAGTTTGTTTTGTGGGTCAACTCAAATTCATTTCTTTTTTTCTCTATGATGTACAAATATTCTAAAAAACAAGCAACTGACACTGACAATTTTAAATTACAGTGGCACCCTGCTAATCTGGTCACCACCATACAACAAAAATCTGACTGAATTCACAGTATGGCCATATTGAAGGGGCCAGTGCTCTAAATAGTTCAAACTGAGCCTTTGAGTCAGAGAAAAGTGGCCGTAAAAACGTTGCGGCTGTGTTAACAGAGTGGTCATAAGGTGGAGTTCCACTGTAGTGATAAAGATGATCATCTCAAACACCTACCCAACGATCCCTTTCCAAGATTTTGCAAAGTAAAGTTTGCATAATCAGTTGGTCAACACACAACATCAGGGCCCAGAGATGACTAGAGACATTTCAGAAGCTGACTAGAGACATTTCACAAGTCAGAAGGGATAAAATGCAGAAATAACAGTCTCATAGCCTCTTCAAAAGCTCTTGTCAACCAACCATTCACATTAAGATTGCAAATCTCTTTCTAGGGCCAGACAACTCAGATCAGGTGAGTGAATTGTCTCACCTTGCATTGCTTGAGTTACAACCCTTAATGACAGCCCTGAACAGTTTGGCTGACCTAACAGGGACAACTCCCAGCGTGAAGTCTACATTTAAGATTTAAAGCAGAAATTGGTATTAAAGAGGAGAAAATCAAGTACTGTAGGATAAAATCACTATGATTGAATGACTGAGGGCAAAGAGAGATATTTGCGCATTTGATTATTCTCTTTGGCTAACTCATGAATAATTGTGTAGGGTCAACTATGAAACCGCCTGCAGGGACAACACTTAAACTGGCTTTAGGGGGAGGCCTTACTTTGATGTGTTGCCTCAAACAACAACCCCCATGATGCACGTAAACAAGGCCTGATCTTCTTTTCATGTAGAACTTCCATGGTAGATTCCTTCTGATGGCTCGAATTTGAGAAGAGGAATAGAACTTAAACATATTCCTCGAATTTGTAAACTGTTCCTTAAGCTTCCAGCGAGACATAAGCTAATCAAGTGTTTACTGCACGTGAATTTAATTTGAAAGCACCGATCGACTAATTATTAATTGATTTATGCCACGAAAGAGACCGATGACCCCGAAGTACCAATATACCTGTACTGTATCTTAATGAAAATAACAATCTTCAACGAGAGATGCAGGAGTACGGGATACTGACCTTCAGCTTCCTTCAGCGTGCGATCCAACTTGTCACTGTACCAATACACTTGAGCAAAGAGCAACAAAAGCTCTGGTGAAGGCGACTTTCAGAACTAAACGGCTTCTGGTAATTATGTTCCCTGAGTACACAGTGCAACCTATGGCCAGCAACACTTCATCCAGGTTGTTGTTAACATTATAGGCTATTGCACTTAGCGCTATCACTAAATCACGAACAACAAGAACCAAAAGTTTGAACAACACCAGTTTTGCAAATGTGTAAAATCCGCCATTCGATGATAGGAGGCTCTATGTTATTGTCCTCCAAAACAACACTAAACTATTTCCTTTTCCCGAAATATTCGCTTAAAACTTCGAAGAAATGTGCTTGGAACATCTTTCCATCCTCATTATAAGATGAAACGAAACTGATGGTTTACAAATACAGGGAAATCTTAGTAATCGAAACGCCATTTTCTCGTTTCGTGAAACGAGTTTGGAAGCCCAGTTTAGACCGGATGTGACATCATTATTTTTCGTTGAAAATGCATAAACGAAAATTTCAAGAGTCTTCTGCCCCGCCCCTGGAATAGCCTAATAATCACGAGATAAGTATGTGTTTTCAACAAACGCGTTTGTAGCTCTCTGTCACGCACCGCCATAACTCTGAAATTCAAAATGCGCTGGTTTCCAGACGAATCAAGCTACTGATATGAAAAGTTGTAAAAAAAAAATATAAATTTACTCTCTCTTATGCCTAGTAAGAATACAAATTTGGTTACCCTTCAGTTTTGGATTTTAGAAAATGATAACGCCTAGTGCAAGCCAAGAATACAGTCATCGAGAAAAAAATGTCCCGTCAGGGACAGTTCAGTTAACGTTTTTCCATAATATTCATTATTGTGCGAAAAAGTACTTAAACTTCCATACGTTTGGAGGCCTGCTGCCTCTTCATCAGTGGATAAAAAGCAACTGTAAACTGTGCGCGTGATATAACGTTCAAATCAAAGCTAAAATTTTGATTTTGAAGTTACTTGTGCGCGCTGACTAGGGAAAGAGGGCACGCGTATCAACATTCAAACTGAACAGATTTTGGGAGTTTATCAGAAGGCAAAACCGGTATTAAGTCCTCCCGGGTGTAACGTTCTTGTGTTTGAAAATCACCCTGGCTTCGAAGAGGCGCCTATTTTGGACATCTCGGAAGCCAGAGTGGATTACGGACACCACCATATAAGTAGAGGCTTGTCCTGGTGATGCAAAATGTCGACCTACGGGAAAATCGGTGTCTCTCTTCCTGTCTCTCCGATGTAAACCTTGTTGCAGGTATGACATTTGAAAAGGTAAACCACGTTATAGCTTGTACAGCTTGGAATTGATGGTGATATGTCCCCTGGGAGTGTTGATCGTAGGTGAAGCATTGGTGTGGGTGCAAGTATTGCACCGGGACAGACCGCATTGAAACGTACCACGATCTTCGACAGAAGCAGTTGTGTCGTTCAGATGACTTCTCACCAAGGAGTCACGCAGGTGGCAGGCCCGTAGCTGAGGTCTTTGGAAGGGTGTTCGTATTGACAGGAATATTTAGTAAGGGGGCTTATTATATACGAGCGTTCGAGGCGCGAGCCTCCAGGGTGGGCTGCGGGCATGCCCCCCCCCCCCCAGAGAATTTTGAAATCTGGAGGCCAGGAAATGCTATTTTCAGCATTGTGCACGTCAGTATTTCAAACTCGATGGAGTGTAAAATAACAGGTATTTTTAGTCTTAACAACAATATTTCCCACGTTTTGTTAACTTGATACATTCATACATACATACATACCGACTTACTACACTAAACGTTTTACAAAAGCTTGACGTGTGCTACAAAGGAATCTCAGGGTCAAAGCTTAAGCCCCCCACCCCCCGGCTCCGCCGTCAATGTACTAAAAGCAGCGTCAAAGCGTCAATATGCACTAAATACACGTATCACCTGGGTCCCCCGAAATTTTATTCCCGCCTTTTGTCTTTCGAGACTCCATTTATGAAATTCCAAACGCCTGTTAAGAAAATATTTTCAACGATGGGATTATATTGACTACATATAATATATACTAGGTCACTAGGATCAGAAGCCTATCACCTAGGTGATAGGCTTCTACTAGGATATATTGAGGCCACTTACAAGTTCACTACAGGATTATTCGTAAAGCAAACTTGACAACTGTATCAACCCCGGTTGGAGGCCTTGAAATAGATTGACAATTTCGTCCAGATCGACAGGCATATCATACTTGATATGCATGAGAGCCAGTGAGGAGAGCCCAGTGGCGGATATAGGGGAGGGGCCCGGGGGCCCGGGCCCCACTTATTTTGGGCAAAGAAAAGAAGAAATGACTGAAGGGAAAAAGGCCAGCAGGGCAAGTAAATCAAGACCGCCTCCCCTTCCCTTAGCTCAAGGTCTGGATCCGCCACTGGAGCCTACCCTCGCCCATAGTACATCTCATGAATTGTTCAGCCTTCTCATTGTGCTAACAATTTAATACTTTCCCGATACTTTAAGCGTTTTCTTGCAGGGTAATTTAAAAGTTGCAACAATCGAAGTTTGTTTTCCATTCCACCACTATTCTTTAAAAGCTGAAAATCAACAGTTTGTGTTTTCAGTCCTCCATTATGGACCTCCAAAGGGGAACCCCTCGAACCCCCCCCCCCCCCCTCCTACGGGCCTGAATTGTTATCGCGATGGTACGCACACAAAACTCGTAATGGTCAGTAAATGTCTCCAGTGTCTGGGTCATGTCGCAGCAAGTGGAAGTTTCTAGTCATGGTGTTTTTGACCGCTGCGTTCGTGGCATGGTGCGTCAACACTGGAAGGACGGTAGGTTGAGCACCGGCCACATCTGAACGCTCTGAAATAATGGCGTCAAGAGGGATAGCTGATACTCGTTCTTGCGCTCGCTGAACCACATTTGATGGATAGCCACGGCTTCGGAAAAAGCTTGCCATTTCTTCGATCTTGTTTTCAAAATCATTCTCCTCACTGCAGATGCGTCGTAAACGGAGAAGCTAACTGTAAGGGATGGAATTTTGTTTAGAATTGATGCTTTGCTTGAAACTTTTCAGGTGCAGCAAGAAAGGCTCAGAACCTTTTCACTAAAAGTCATTAACTGAACGTAACAAGTCACTGGACATACTCAGGCACAAAATGTGATAAAACAAGCCGTGTACAATAAAGGCCTTAGCTTGAGTCGGAAGAGGTTATAATCTTAATTTCTTTAGCATTTAGTGATTATGAGCTTAATCTAAATAGAACCCCAGCGATTATACTCGAGGTGCTTATCATGAAAAGGATTTCGCTTCTAAAATTGGAATTGGTCGGGGTGGGGCTGATGTTCGAGTCCGAGAGGCTTGTTGTAATAGGCATGCTGTTTTCCTCCCACAGGGTATCTTGATGTTCAGCTTGATCAAATACACGCGAATCACGTATGAAGATTACGTGCATCCCCCGTGGGGGGGGGGGGGGGGGGCAGTGGGATGGATGATCACTGTTGCTTTTATGCTCTGTCATCATCTTTATTTATTTAAACACGGTAAAATACATCAGGCATTAATAATGTAATAAAAAACTACAACTTATTACAAAAAACTGCCTAT
>CM042752.1:24321840-24352403 GCA_022496165.2 Catalaphyllia jardinei
AGCAGCGCTAAATTAAGCAAAGAACAGACTTGAAAAAGCTTTTTTTTGTTGGTTCCTCGAATTTTCTCAGAAACCTACTTCGTGAAAGAAAGAAGAAACCTCGGTCGTGTGTACAGACCTCACTGCGTTCGGTCTGTACTTACGACCTCGGTCAAGATTCTATTCTCCCATACAGACTTCCTGCTCGGTTAATAAGAGCTAAGTATGAGGAAAAAAAGCTTTTGTTGAAAAGTTGCATCAAAGCTTCATGCCGGACAAAACTCCTAGATCCCGTTCAGGCCTGAATTTATTTTCAAGCTTCAATTTCACAACTGCTTAGGTTGTGTGAATAACTGCAATGATCAATCATATCTTCATAAAACTCCCTATGTCAGTAATAAATCCAGGCGGCTCAAACAGTTGTTCACTCAAAAATATGCACACAGTGTTTTCCTATGTCAGTAATGAATAACTGTCCAGTGTTTGATACAGTGACAGTCCAAGGTCGCATAAGTTCAGTGGCTTCTCTGATGCCTTTTAAACGCTGACGTATAGCATTCTTTTGGATAAGTAATATCTCAATTATTTCATGCCGTGCTATGTCGCGCACGGGCTAATAAGAATGATTTTGTCTTTTCTTTTAATCCAAGAAACACAAACACTAACACAACCTTTCCGTAAATGTTTTTTTTGGCAGAAAAAGAGAAAGCAGCGAAGAAGAAAACAAAACATGAAAAGCATGCATACACGAATGGGATTTGAACTCTTAACCTCTGGCGTGACGATCCAGCATGTATCAACGTGTGTATTACTTACAAGTATTTGAAAGTGTTAAACTTCAGTTTTCATCAAAAACATTATCTTGCCGTTTTTGACTGCAGCACAGAGAAAACATGTACAAATACATGTAATGAAAACGTGTAAGCAGGCCTCAGTAACAAACAGTTTGTTAACCCCTTGAACTTTTTTCCCTATTTTTACAAATGACAACACAACCCTGAATGGATAAAGGCTTCCTCGACTGCACTCACATCACAAGTACTTCGTTAACGAGCAATGCCTCATAACACCTGTTCATAATTTATTTTCCAAGTTCAGTGGCTAACAGCCACTTTGATCGAAGTTGTATCACCCCTTCACTCCTTCACTTTTTGTTAGACATTTAGAAACCCGGCAGAGTCGGGAACACCCCTATGAAGAGGCAAGCAATACTCGTCAGAAGATATAAATTTACTTCCTAAGGGAGAATAATCTGGAAGTCACTTGAGCTTTCTTAGAACCCTAAAAGATACCACTTAAATGAAAGAAGTGCGATCACCAACTACTAGTCAAGTAAGGATACCGCCGCGCGCCCATCCACTAGATAACCTGGTTTGTTTTGCCAACACCTGTCCACTAGATATTGATTTACCATTTGAACAACTAGCGTTCTTTCCATTTTTTGACCAACTGGGTCCTGCTTTGATTTGGAGTATTCTAAATCGTGAAATTTTCTCCAACGAGGATATAGGTTCTGATAATAGAGATATGTTCTGCCCTCCTATTATCTAAAAAGTGAAGCCTTGGGGCCGACGGGCTCATAGCAGCTTGAGGTTATCCCCGTTTTTGTAGCATGAAGCGGCTAGAACTATTTCTACTCTCCGTGGACGGGATCCTAGTCCATCACAGATCATTTCCTTACAATTTGTCAGGCTTACCCAACAATTTTCTTTAAAATTCAAACATCTACTCAGTAATCGTGTACCTGAATCAATTTTTTGTAAGCCAATCTACATACAGGAAAATCTGCAGGATTCCAATTACATGTAAGGAGGTGTTTCTTGATTTTCCTCTCCATGTATGAGAGAACCAGAGCCGCGAAGAGGCAAGAAAAACCTCTGGGACTAGGGTAGCTCGTAAGGCACACATGTCCGCACCGCGGACTTTTTTTTGTTATGGTAGTACTTGCTGCACGGTTCACGATATATTCTTGAGAACTGTTGGAAGGGCGAGCGCACAAAACGTATTTGTCTCAGAAAATGGAATGAAAAAAAAAATTACCCTCCCTTAAGTTTAATCATTAATTAGTGGTTCTTTCCTTACTCCTCCCAGGTAAGTGGGTAAGTTTGTTAACGCTGCCCATGACAGACACGTAAACGTCAAATGTCTTTGAAGTCACCGCGAAGATCGGACATCATCCCAGTTCGTGGATGAGGACGAAGCGGCTAACAAGAAGACACAACATATGTTGTATTTTTTATTTTCACAGGCTGATTTTAGGTTTGGGGTTATAAATTCCTTTTCGGGATGTGTTCCGACAGTCGAACTCACTTGCGCTCCGAAACACGCGTTGGCCAAAGCGTGTTTCGGAACGCAGGTGAGTTCAAACTGAACTGACGTTCCAAATAATTGATATTCCAAATACCTGATGTTACATATCTTCGCTACACAGTGCTGACGAGCCCCAAGAAGGGCGAAACAGCTGTCCACTGTTGCGATCCTGCTTTATCACTTCTTGTCATGTTGGTGTCTCTAAACGTTATTCACGTACTGTATCAGCCTTGCAGTCTACTGACTTTGCTGATTTCACTGTACGCTTTTGGCCAATCCGGAAAAGAGTTCGAGAGTTCAGTGTATAATAATAGCAGCTAGATAGCGCACCAGAATTCATTATGCTATTATGAAAAGATGTTTTTGGCAAACAGGTGTGAAGATAGCTGCAGGTGGCGAAGATATTCCATGCTTTAAATATCCATTTTAACTGCGGAAAATCAGCGGCGGCCTGTTGGTCTAGTGGCATGATTCTCGCTTAGGGTGCGAGAGGTCCCGGGTTCAACTCCCGGACAGGCCCTTTTTAAATTTTTTAAAATAATTTTTTTCTTTTTTTTCCCTTTTTTTCCCGTAGATTCATCCGAACATTTATATTTTCAGGATATTTTGTAATGTTGCTTTTGGAGTAGGGCTTAATAACTTTGTCTGTTGGCCATTCCGAAATTGAGCAGAGTACTGGGGCGAATTTCAAATTTTAACCAATCGATAAACTGACACCCCCCACATGAAAGATCACGGTGAGATTGGTCATTTGACCAAGTATGATGCTTTTAGGGTGAGCAGAGACCAAGTTATGGACTTTGAAATATGGTTTAAAATCCATACAAATGTCTCTAATTTTGAGACAGCGTCCCCCAAAACCATATAAACTCTTAAAATTTCTTATCAATTTTGTGATGCACCTACTATTTGAATGAAGCTGAGATGAAAATTGCTATGTTTGCTCATTTTAAACAGTATCACAGAAATCATAAAAATTTTAAGAGTTTGTATGATTTTGGGGGACGCTGTCTCAAAATTAGAGAGGTTTGTATGGATTTTAAACCACATTTCAAAGTCCATAACTTGGCCTCTGTTCGCCCTAAAAGCATCATACTTGGTGAAATGACCAATCTCAACATGATCTTTCATGTGGTTGTGTCAGTTTATCGACTGGTTAAAATTTGAAATTCGCCCCAGTCCCCTGCTCAATTTCGGAATGGCTAATACAACACTTACTATTGGCTGTCTAGGGACTAAGATTTCGTGGAAAATACGACGACTATTCTTGAGAAATTTTTCATGATCAATGTTCAAAAATCGTTCAAGATTCGGAAAATTGCGAAGGTAAATTTAATCACAAAATAGATTCAGACAAGCAGCAAAGGTGCGGCATCCGGCTTGTGCCACGAACAGCGTAGTTACCGTAGTGTTACGAAGTTACGCAACCTCGTAAAAGCTCTTATCCTTCGGCCATTTCAACTTTAACAGAAATAATATACTCACTGCGGTTACAAACATGACAAAACAACGCATGTTGTAAAAAGCTTTGATTAATTACTTAACGTTTCGTATGCCTCAACATACATCCTCAGAAGTGACGGTTGGATAATACAACAAGATATTTATTTCCCGAGCCAGGGGAAAAGCCCTGGGAACGAGGTTCGTGCCTTCTTTCGATTTTAGTTTTTATCTCAGTTAGTATTAGGACAACACATATTTTATGCTAGTAGAATTCTAAGAGATTATCTATCCGACTGGGGCTCACTTGAAATTGCTAGAGGATACGAGGACACTTATCACTGTGTTGAGTTGCTTCGAGTTGAGTTTTAGGCGCCATTATGATCATAAATTTATCACCGTGATCGGTAGAACATCGAAGAACTGTTTTTGCACCCAAGCTAAAACAGATTAATTAAAAAAGGGGAAAAATCTAAAGAAACATGAACGAAAATAACTTTTAAAGAAGAAAAAAGGGAAAACAAAAAAGGGCCTGTCCGGGAGTCGAACCCGGGGCCTCTCGCACCCGAAGCGAGAATCATACCACTAGACCAACAGGCCAAGACACCTAACTTTTGGTGATATTGGATATGTTAAACATTACATTATACTGGTACTGACTTACTTCATTTCTAAACGGTGTTCTTACCATCCGTATATCATCTGGTCGGTCAAGGAGACAAGGATTCTTTTCAAGAAACGTTAGATTTACTTATTCATCGGGAATTCATCCGCGATCGAGCATATCTGAATGTTATGAAATAAATTGTCCTCTTAGCTCCGTCCGGTGAGAATAAAACATCGCTAACATATTAAGGTTTGTTCTCTGTATTTTATCACCAACTGCAAAAGCAGTAGAATTCTAACTCGTTTCTTGTTTTTTTTCTCATAACAAATAACAAACGATGGCGATCACATGGCCGACTGCTTGTGCAACTGTGATGAAATTACCATAAATTGCAAAAATGCAAATTTCAAGTTATTCAAAGTGGATAAGTCTCACAGGAGTTCCATTGTTTCAGCTATTGTTTAGTTAAACAAAGAACTGTATGCATAATAAATGTATGGGGTTATACGGAAATCTTGCCGGAAACTTTATAACCCATCATCTGTTTTACCTTGTTGACTTCTGTACCCTTAAATCGTGGTTTAGATCAAAACGAAAATTCGCTAAACGGAAAGATCCGTACCGTTGCAAAGGCTTCACTGGCACGCATATAGAACTGAGTTATAGAGTTTAATATAAATCAAATGCTTGTTCCCCGAAAAGTGAACTCCGAGTAGTAGCTCTGTTGATAACTGGGGAATTTTTGTATGAAGTCGCAGTCGGAACTGTTTCGAATAGGATAATTATATCTAAAATCGAAAGCAAGCCTCGTACAGTGCACTGTGTCTTTAGGGTTGTTCAATACTAACGCCTTCCCGTTGAAGTATTTAGACTTTTATTACTTTACGGTTTATAGAGCTAAAAACTGTAATAAAAATATATTGGAAAAATGTGCATTTCATCATAAAAGAAATATGGTGATAGATCTATTGAACAAATCTCAGTTGTAAAGGATTTGCTAACTAAATTTTCCACACACTTTGCAGCGGAGGCCTGTTGGTCTAGTGGCATGATTCTCGCTTTGGGTGCGAGAGGTCCCGGGTTCGACTCCCGGACAGGCCCGCTATAACACTTTTCTTTTCTTTTCTTTTTTCTTTTCTTTTTTTTTTCCGTAGATTCATCTAAACATTTAATATTCAATTTATATTTTCAGGATATTTTGCCATGTTGCTGTTGGGGTAGGGCTTGACAACTTTGTCAATACAACGCAAACTACTTAATTAATAACCGAGAGTGAGGTCGTTACGGAAAAATCTCAAACTGAGGCCTTGCCGTATTGACCGAGCGATAGCGAGGTCAATACGGTAGGCCGAGGTTATTAAGTTGTTTATTATATGGCTAACACAACGGTTCTAAAGGAAGAAAAAAAATCTAAATTCAAGTCGTTGCTTCACATCCGGTGATGCGCGCGCTTATCTTCGGGGGTAGAAGCGGAATCACGAATCATGAATCATAGCGGCAACATTAGAAAGAGTCATGAATTATAGTCTTGAAAACTTGGGAATCATGAATTTCGAGGCAGGTGATTACAGAATGTGCCACAGTACAACCACATTTATTAACGCTACGGCGTATTTGATCTGCTGGACCTAATCAGATCTTTTCGACTAACGTGGACCCTTTTCTATAGCATTAAATTTTTGAATAATAAATTGGTAGCACCGCTGAAACAGGAGCGCGCGGCGACCTCGCGTACCGGCAATTTACGAGCTTTGGTCTGTTCTGCAATCAAATATTGTCGGATAGGAACCTTTTCGAGACCTTTGATCATGGGAAACATAAGAACGAGACGAAGGATAAGAAAGAGAGGAAAGAGACGCACGAGCACAAACGCAGGCAAATGATTGTCCGCGTGTTTCTACACAAGGTTCCTATCAAATAATTCACACTGCTCTCGTAGGTCGTTTATGTTAATACACGAGAGTCTGGTTCGCCTGGAAAACATCCTGACAGAATTAGGTGCTACCGGCCTTCTTTCGCAAATCCGTCTCAGAGTAATGGTCTTTTCCCATATGAGGAAGGATGACCTGATGCCAACGCAGCTAAAGTACGGGATACGTGCTTGTGTTAGAGAGCTTCAAAAGAAGATTTATCGAGGCCACTTTCACTACTAATCAGGTCCTAAGAATTACTACCCTGACAAAGTGATAGATGCTAGCCCTCCACCAAACTTACAGGTGTTGCACCTTGAGATAGTAACGGAGAAACTGTCCTTGCAGATGACAAGCAACAACTCCGCGAGTTTGCTAATACCTTAGGAAAGAGAACGAGCCGGAGCACACTGTGCGGGACAAAAGCAAAGAAGACACTGGTTATTTACCAGATTAAATATCGCTTTTCACACAGCCGCCAGAGCCAGGCTCTGCGGTCACAACCGCCCCCTTGCTTGGCGGACCAAATTCTGCCGAAAACCGCTGGCCGCGTAATCAACAAGGTCACCTTCAGTGTAAGGTATTGTTTTCCGCGGAAGAGGTGCTTGCTGTTAAATATGCTCGACGCAGAGAAAAATTTAACCTTTTTTTCTGGCAGTACTGTTAAATGACCTACTTGCGAGGATCCCAACGGGATAGAACTGGAGTTTCCTGGCGACAATTTAACTTTCTTTTGCTAGACAATAGCAATTCTGAGGACTCCCTCGTATTTAAAGAGGCTTACAGGTACAACAAAAGCTCCCCTCATGCCAATGTCGACCGAGTGGACACTGAGCCGGATTACCAGTGAAGCGTGTGGTGCAAAACTTTACAATCTTTCTCAAAGGGAAGTGGACGGAATCTAGCAAATGTTACAAGGAGGATGCGATAGTTACTTAGAAAGCGACAACGACAGCCCCTCTGATGACGTGGACAGCAATGGTCTACCCCAGGGCACGCCCCACAACACAAGGATGGGACGATATGCCATGCGACTTAGACTGTATTAGTGACCTTGATAGAACCTTGAAATGTGGAACAGATAAGTTGATGTTATGTGGTATGTTTATGAGTGCATGGCGTTAATTCCACACATTTAAACCACTGAAGACATTTAGCATCAATTTAGGAGAACTTTTATGACGAATTAGAAGATAAAAAAATAAAATAAACATACAAAGTGTAATGATAAGGCCCATTAGATTATTGATTCAGTTTTGTCTCCGGTCCATAGGTATGGCGAAGGTGGTATCAGAACGAAAGCGATTGAAAACATTCCGCAAAATGATATTTTGAAAAACGCTGTCCAAGTATACAGATATCGTGATTTGGTTTTGGAACAGATATCTACCTTCTACTTTTAGACGGCAAGAATGATCGAAAATGGACCATTTTACACCGTCCAAGCTGGCCTTCCGTCCACACCTAAGTAATCGGAAATGGACATTTTCGGAAATATCGTTTACCTTTTGGACAAAACCCCACAGAGTTCGAGAGGCGTTTGCGATCCTTTAAATCGCACTCGTGCGGTCAACGAAAGACTATAACTTTGAGAATACTAAAAGACGTTTTGCACAGCTGCATTTTTAAAGCATGGTACTGGCCATGCGGTTGAATGTTTAAATGTTTAGGCTGGCATTTACTTTGTGCTTTTCGAGACACCAATCGTGACACTTTTGTCTTCTTGCGCTTCGAAACACGTGATGTGGCAACGCGTGTTCCGGAGCGCAAAAGTACGGAGCTTGATATAGTGAACGGGTCATTTTGCAATTTATGTGCGATGGCTCTTTGGCTGCCGTTACATATCTTCGCTACACAGTGCTGACGAGCTCCAACAAGAGCAAAACAGCTGTCCACTGTTGCGATCCTGCTTTATCGGTTCTGGTCATGTTGGTGTCTCGAAACGTTTTTCACGTAGTATCAGCCTTGCAGTCTATTGTCTTTGTTTTCACCATTGAAACGTGTGTACTGGACCAAAGTCAGAGTGAGAGGGTAACTTCGGTATCACTTCTCTTGGGATTTTAATTTCCGTGGGCCGTTAAGGTTGTTTTTTCTATACCAGAAAATAAGTTTAAAACATTAAAACAACATGTAGCATATGCAAGTTTCATTTTATGGTTGCTTTAAATGGTGGAACAGAGAATTAACCCTGAAGTGTAAATTAAAGTGCTACTTAAACCCATGAAAAACCCGCTGGGCGTTAGCCCTAGTAAAGGGAATCAGGGAACGACACGAGGTAAAGAAAAAATTCTTTTGATTTCCTAATTTCAGTTTTCTGAATAAAACAATGGAAAATGAATCATGTATATCGGAAGAAAATTGTTCATGAATTATGAATCATTGGGGTAAAAAAGGCAGGAATCACGAATATCGAAAGTCAAATGAATCCGCTTCCACCCCCGATTATCTATTCATTCATCTTTCCAAACCGTCAAACTGCATAACAGAATTCAGTGAACTAACGCGTACTCCGTCGAGAAAATATATTTATTTTTGGAAAACAATGATCAATACGGCTGCAAAAAGAATTTTAGTGCAGTTGTGTTAGTATATCACGAGAGAATTTTCCTCGACATTCTCAAGAATCAACCGCCAAACGTCAGTTCCTACAGAAAAGTTCTTCAAACTTGCTCAAAAGCCGTGCAGCCGTGTCGGGAAAAGACGGAATCAGCACTACTCTTCGTCGTCACTTTCGATGAAAACTCTTAGCTTTTTCTGAGGTTCCTGGATTATAGTTACTGGCCCGTTAAAGATCTTGAACTGGCGCTCAGACTGAGATGCTGCGAATGTCCTCACCGGAAAAAAAGAATCCGCTCGGCTGTTCAAGTCTGATGGTCCTTAAAGAAGTTTAAACTAGCTTGTGTTACAACAAGAGAATTTGTTGATGTTGACTGCTGTACTGCTTCGGTGTCACCAATTGCCTTTTGAATGGTGAAAGCACAGTAAAAGGAGACCTGACTTCGGAAAGGAACCTCTAGCTCTGTATACTTCGCTGCAAACTCGACAGGGTATCAGGTTCATAATCGTTGTCATTCGTTTTCCGATATCTATAAAAAAACTTCGCCCAGTGGTCAAGGACAGCAGCCGGTAAGTCCAAAACTTCTACTGTGCTTCCTTTGTTTATTGACGACAAATATCGGTGAGATGCTTTAATTTCACTGGCAGTTTTCCTTTCCTTTCGTGGTTATTTCAATTTCTTCCTGACCAATTAATTCGTTCACAATTTGCCGATGTAACTTCATTTTTTCCTTAAAATAGTAATATAATTAACTCTCTGAATGTTAATCGTCACTCATCGTCTTGTAACACAACGATTTTCAATGTAAATAAAGCAAATGTCGCCTAGCTTTGGATACCTTTCGTGTTCTTTCCTAATTTGCATAATCCGTAATCGGCCCGTGGGCATTACGGGAGAATAATGCCCTGGCGTTAAGCTGCACTTAGCCAATCAGAGCGCGCGTTATATCGCCTACAAACACTAGCCATATAATAATTACTGTCAGGGGCCATAATCAGTGACGGGGACCGTAAGTCTTGGGATCCGCGTCAACCCATATAGGACAATTTTTCTATTTTTAGAACAAATTGCGCCATCCTGACGTTATATATCCGCGCTGATCCACGCACGTGTCTTGCGCTCTCGCGTGGATGTTGTCACGTTGCGTGATGAAATAGTGAGAGTTGCGGGACCCTCTTGCCGCTTTTTCATAGCGATGGCAGGGAATCAGGCAAAGAAGAAGAACCAGTGCTCTTCTATGTACTTTTATGCTCTGATTTAATGGTAATGCGAAAATAAAACAGACAAGGAGTTATGACTCAATCGACAAAATCGAAATCTTTATTCGAATTGATTAAAAGCGTCATCGTAACTTTTCTGATTATTTCTGCTGTATTCACATATTTTCAGCTAAGTTTTTAATATGTTCTCAAACATTAATCAACCTCAAACATATTCAAAAACTAGAGATATTATATGAGTTCACACTAAAGGGCGAAGTCCAATTTGTCATGTTTTACTAGCTGTGTAAAAATACGCATCAGCGAGCGCTCTTATTCATCGACAACAGACAATTTATTCAGTGGATTTTTACACAAACAAAACTAAGCAGCATCTACAGGCATAAACCTACTGTCACTTATTGGGCCTTAACGCTGCTATATCTAAACATATCCAACTAGTTTTTATTCCTGTGTTATGGAAAAGCTGTTAACCTTCTTCATATGTGAAATTTAGTCAACTTGGCCATGTGATCAGCGATATAAAGCGGGACATACCTAAATTCGGCACTGTCTTCACTCAGGCTGGAGTAACTTACGGCGAAAATACTTAAGCAAAATTCCAACAGCCATAAAGGCGTTGAGTTGTGGGCCAAAAACATGAACAATTTTGGGAATTTCGGACGCCATTTCCCCTTCGTGACATCCGCGAACATGTACGCGCGTGTGCCGCAGGCGATGGCGCGATTTGTTTTAAAAATAGAAAAATTGTCCCATATCATGGAGCCAACCCCAATACTAGAAATGGCGAGCGCTTACGGTCTCCGACCCTGATTATGGCTCCTGTTACTGTAATGACTGTCTAGGAACTAAGACTTCGTGG
The DNA here is from genome assembly GCA_022496165.2 of Catalaphyllia jardinei. Taxonomy (NCBI): domain Eukaryota; kingdom Metazoa; phylum Cnidaria; class Anthozoa; order Scleractinia; family Caryophylliidae; genus Catalaphyllia; species Catalaphyllia jardinei. The sequence continues at coordinate 24,332,726 of CM042752.1, forward strand.
AAAATACGATGACTATTCTTAGGAAATTTTTCATGATTAAAATTAATTAATTTTCCTTCTGTATACTGTAGCTGTAATAGTTATTTTACTTCAACTAAATATAACACATGCAGTAGATAATAACACAGGACACAAAAATCTTTAAACTTTATGTTAAACTCCTGACACCTGATAGTAACCTCTTTTACTCTCAGGGTTTGTAAAGCCGTAATAAAAATTTTCATCTACACAGGATAACTGGAGCAAAAAGAATTTACATTTTGATCATCAAAGTTAACAAGTTGTTTTCCTTTTTCTCGTCGTGGTGTTTTCTAAAAGAAATAGGAAACATGTACTTCGTGTTTCTATCGAGTCATACAAACACTCGTGGAAGTTTGGAAGAACTCGAAAAAGCTGTGGAAACACTCGCCTGCGGCTTGTGTTCCCACAGCATTTCTCGTTCTCCCAAACTTCCACTAGTGTTTGTATAGCTGGATAGAAACACGGCACATGTTTTCTATTTCTTAAATAAAGATATAAGTAAACTTGAAGGATTTTTGACGCATGAGCCTCGCCGTTATTCGATTTGTCGATTAACATGACAAGAAAGAGAGGAGCCTGGGGAAGAGTCGGTAATATTACACGTTGACTTACTTTATCGCTAAATTTTCCAGTTTGCAAAGCGTTCGCATGGTTTTGGATGGATGTGATCACCACAGTTGTAATCGCAATTTAAGCAATTGCAAATTTTAGCCCGAAAAAGGGGGGAAAAAGCTCAGTTGGTAGAGCACTGCAGCACTAACGCGCGCAGAGGCCATGGGTTTGAATCCCATGGAAGCCCTGAAAACTTTTTCCGGGCCAAAATTTGCAATTGCTTAAATTGCGATTACAACTGCAATGATCACATGTCCATTTTATCTGTATTCCCGCGGTTCAAAACAACTTCATTTCACCTTAAAAAGAGTGATCGATTGGAGAATTGTTAAAGTCGGCTGTAGAGAGTTCCAGACAGCGCTTCGGCATAATATGTTTTCTGGCCACTCGCTGGCCGGCCTAAAAATAGAAGTATTCATTAAGTCACTGCAGGTCTCTTGTAAAGTGCTTGATTATGTTAGGACAGATCGGATGATAAACGTGCTAAACGATACTCGAGGCCACGGCCAGGCAGTCAGATTTATTTTCAAAATTTACTCGGCGATCCTGACACTTTATCGACGAGATGAGATGAGACAAACCAGCTGAGATAAAAAAAAGGATAAGAGATAGGAAAGGAAGAGAAGGGAAGACTACAATGATAGCTTGCACATGTATCGAGCCGTGAAACCACCCCCCTCAGTTAAATAATTTCTGCCCAGAGTAAATACATCCGGTTACAAGTCCCTCCCGCATACTGAAGCCCCACTCTAGCTTTCCTTGTTTTAATCCTTGGCTTGCACTGTCAAGCAATAACAATGAAAAAAAAAAATTCGAAAACCAGTCAGTGGATAAAGTTAAGAAATTGTGATGTTTAAGAGATTGATAAAGAAGACTGACTGAGGGCTGGGTTGTTTGAAAGCCGGTTAACTTGTCGCACTTTTTTTTCTTGTTTAAAAATGTGTAGTTGCAGATGTCTACAGCTCAAAACTGAAGGGCAAACAATACGAAGAGATTACGCAACCAAAAAGTTTCACTGAAAGGTCAGAAATAAAGAAAAAATTCAAAATTCAAAATCACAATTCTCGCTAACCCTGGGTTACCTTAATCAGGCTTTGAAAAGTCCGGTCCAGATATTTGACGAAATATTTTGCACAAATTTACAGAGCCCAGTATGGAGCCGACATGTTGGAGTTCCACCGTGGGACACCAACATGGTGGCGAGAAAATAGTGTTAACATGTGGAACTTACTTTGGCTATCAAGGCGACTGATAATCTGTACTGAGCAAACAAGCTTTTACATAAGCACTTGTCCGAATATAATACTTTAATTAACTTCTGAATAGCCTGAAAATCAGGAGATAAGTGTATATTTTTCGAAAAACACGTTCGTAGAGCTATGTCACTCACCGCCATTGCTCTGTGAATTAAATATGCGCTGGTTTCCAGACGAAGAACGCTATTGAGCTGAAAAGTTGTAAACAGAGATAAATTTATCCCCTGTTATGCCTGATGATAAAAACTTTGGTGGCTCCTAAGTTTTAGATTTCAGAACATGATGACGTCACGTGCCAGCCATGAATTCGTTTGAGTGGCAGTCTCTCTAAAAGCGGTCCACTCGACTTCGGGACCAGAAAGGTAAAATTCACCGATTTTGTGAAGCGTGCTACGTCCCCTAAAATGCAGCTCGCAGAATTTCGTTTTCATACAAATTCTAAGGTACATTTATGACTTTGACTGACCAACTATGGAAACTTTTCGGAAAATTCTAAGCTCACCACAGAGGCTGGAAGACACCCTACTCTGAGGCCTTTGTTCACCGACTAAAATTTAACCGACTTTGAGGAAGAAAAGCTCAAAAGTTGGGTCTAAATGAAGGCTAAAACGCACATCACAGTAAATTTCTTACCTTAATAAACCGTTCCACAAGTTCAAACCGCTGGGTATCTCCTTGGATTGCATGCGACAACAGATTAAAATCTGCCACAATCATTGTATTTACAACACTATCGCTCGGGTCAAAGTTCATTTGCATAACCCTTGCACTCGGTGAAAATACGTCTTCCGGCGTTCAGGTTCGTTTGTTGACCTTCTAAGTAGTGGCAAAAAGCTTCCTTTGGTACCTGGATAAGCTGGAGATTCCGTTTTGAGGTGCAGGTTGCGTTAAAGTTGATCAATTCTCAAGACTTGCGAGATACTCCAAAAGTAATGGCTGTCACTAACCGTAGCCGTTGTCCTGATAAGTTCCTTTGGTACATTCTCCCGCGGATCGACGGAACGCTAGGAGAAAATGAAAGCAGTAAGTTTTCATTTACCGTTTTTATGACAACTGAATCCTGTACTACTACTAGCCTAATGACTACTAGGAACTTGAGGACTATGTGCCACAATGTTCAAAACAAAAACAACGAATTAACACTTGTCGGTTGATCTCTGAGAGGTGAGTTCGTCAAGTGCATCTGAATGAACACGACAGGCTTGAATGAAACCATGTTTTGCGATGAATGGTCTTTACTTCTGTTTCACGCAGGATGGCTGCTTGTATTTTAGTATCAGCGCTCATGTAACACTTAAAATGAACGTCGGGATCCATTGATTGCACGAATGCTACACTAGCCTTTGTCACAATGTCACACAAGTTGTAACGTGACCAATAGCTTACTAGCTATAGAGCCCCCTGCCCTGCGCGCGCCGATCAATAGATTTATTTGTCAAGAAAAACTCGTTTCATTTCAATACTGAAACTGAAACACCCACCCATTGACTTAATTTTTGGACTAGTCCTGTCAGTATGACCGAACAACGACAACCATTGCAACGTTTCGATTTTTACCTACTGATGCTGATGCAGATGCAGCAGATACAGCAGAGGAAGTAGATATGCAAGTGAAATTCACTTTTTTCTTTCCTGTTATCAGCCATTCGTTTTTCACAGAAAACCCAATGGTCGAAGCTTTGTTGCTTATAGGACTAGTACCCTGCTCTTTTTTTCTCCTGAAGGATCCAGTATTGTATTTATACACAGACGGATTATCAGACGAGCTACCGTTCTTTGCCCAAGCTCGTCCTAGACGGATGATCTGTCTCTAGTATAAATCGGGCCAATGAAAATTAGCCAATGAGCGCGATAAGATGTCTGCAGTTATCGTTAAAATATATATCGCATCCGGACCATCTGGGATAGAAATTCTTAAACTCAGAGTCAATCTCATCCTAACGATGTTTGTAAAAATCATAATAGCCGAAAGAAAAACACATCTTTGATATTTTGTGAGCATTATCATAGCTGAATTAAAAGTAGTGTTAATACAGACTTTTATTATATGGCTAGCTCCACGAACGGGCAAGATGACCCAAATCGCGCGCTGATTGGCTACCCGAGTTGGCAAGATGGAGCCATCTTGCCCGCTCGAGCTCGGGACTACTCGCTGTATCCTGCAAGAATAAATCCTTTATTGACCAAGTTTGTTCGGTCAAGATGGCTGGATATTGGCCTCGTTGATACTAAAATACAAGTAGCCATCAAGCATGATTCAGAAGAAAAGACCATTCCATCCGTCTGTGTATAAATACAGGCAAGCAGACGGATCATCCGTCCAGACAAGCTATCGCGATAGTCCGTCTTGTCAGACGAATCAAAGTGGATAACTCGTCAAGACTAATGATCCGTCGTTGTGTGTAAATGCGGGAAGAAGACGAACTATCCACGAAAACTACACCTTGCGATAAGAAGCCACTGACTTTTTTCAATAAACTATAAACCCAGTATAAACACGAGACGAGTCACTCGACACACAGAAAGTTCGTCTCATAGTCCTTCCTGTATTAATACTAGACGGATGATCCTTCTCGACGGATGATCCGTCTTCAGTATAAACCGGGCCAATTGTCAATAAGCGAAGAGACACGTGAAACGGATGATCCGTCTGGACGGATAATTTGTGTGACACGTCAAGGAGCGAAGGCGGACAATTTGACAATTTGTTATCGTAAAAAAAAAACAATTTGACGTCAGTTTTTAATGCGTCTGTCCTGTTATTGACAATGAATTTCCTCATAATATTGTCAAAGTAGTTGATCAATAACAGGAAAAACGCATGAAAATCTTACGTCAATTTGTTAATAACACCTTTATATAATGCCAATCGTAGTTTAGGACAATTATGTTCAAGGCCTACACCCTCCCTTGCACGAGTCCCGTACTGGTTAGAGTGTATGACCCATCACTTAGCCATTTGTTTCACAAGCCGGAACAATCAAAGTCAAACTTGTTTTAGAGCCAACAATACAGGATCCTTCAGGATACTAGTCCTATAAGCAACAAAGCTTCGACCATTGGGTTTTCTGTGAAAAACGAATGGCTGATAACAGGAAAGAAAAGAGTGAATTTCACTTACATATCTACTTCTTCTGCTGCTTCAGCAACTCCTTATATTTTTTGAGGAAAAGTAGGTAAAAATCGAAACGTTGCAATGATTGTCGTTGTTCGGTCATACTGACAGGATAAGTCCAAAAATTAAGTCAATAGGTGGGTGTTTCAATTTCAGTATTGAAATGAAACGAGTTTTTCTTGACAAACAAATCTATTGATCGGCGCGCGCAGGGCAGGGGGCTCCATAGCTAGTAATTGGTCACGTTACAACTTGTGTGACATTGTGACAAAGGCTAGTGTAGCATTCGTGCAATCAACGGATCCCGACGTTCATTTTAAGTGCTACATGAGCGCTGATACTAAAATACAAGCAGCCATCAAGCATGAAACAGAAGTAAAGACCATTCATCGCAAAACAAGGTTCCATTCAAGCCTATCGTGTTCATTCAGGTGCACTTCACGAACTTACCTCTCAGAGATCAACCGGCAAGTGTTAATTCGTTGTTTTTGTTTTGAACATTGTGGCAAATAGTCCTCAAGTTCCTAGTAGTCATTAGGCTAGTAGTAGTACAGGATTCAGTTGTCATAAAAACGGTCAATGAAAACTTACTGCTTTCATTTTCTCCTAGCGTTCCGTCGATCTGCGGGAGAGTGTACCAAAGGAACTTATCAGGACAACGGCTACGGTTAGTGACAGCCATTACTTTTGGAGTATCTCGCAAGTCTTGAGAATTGATCAACTTTAACGCAACCTGCACCTCAAAACTGAATCTCCAGCTTCTCTAAGTACTAAAGGAAGCTCTTTTCCACTACTTAGAAGGTCAACAAACGAACCTGAACGCCGGAAGACGTATTTTCACCGAGTGCAAGGGTCATGCAAATGAACTTTGACCCGAGCGATAGTTGTGTAAATACACTAATTGTAGCAGATTGTAATCTATTGTCGTGTGCAATCCAAGGAGATACCCAGCGGTTTGAACTTATGGAACGGTTTATTAAGGTAAGAAATCTACTGTGATGTGCTTTTTAGCCTTCATTTAGACCCAACTTTTGAGATTTTCCTCCTCAAAGTCGGTTAAATTTTAGTCGGTGAACAAAGGCCTCAGAGTAGGGTGTCTTCCAGCCTCTGTGGTGAGCTTAGAATTTTCCGAAAAGTTTCCATAGTTGGTCAGTCAAAGTCATGAATGTACTTTAGAATTTGTATGAAATTCTGCGAGCTGCATTTTAGGGGACGTAGCACGCTTCACAAAATCGGTGAATTTTACCTTTCTGATCACGGTCGGCAACCTCAGTTCGGCCAAAATTCAATTTTGGCTCGTAGCGAAGCAAAAATAAGAAACTGGAAAATAGTAAATTGCTTTTTTATGTGCCAAACTCTTTTCACTGACAAAAAATGAGAGAAAAATATTTTTGGTCCCAAAGTCGAGTGGGCCGCTTTTGGAGAGACTGCCACTTAATTGTGATGTTTTAGAGCTGAATTATTAGTAAATAAAAACCATTTTCGATCAACACGTACAGCTGTAGCTCGTTTGGAACGTTTTTTTTTTAAATTCTGGGTATAAGTTCGCTGAGAATAACAAGCGTTTGGCGCGATCAAACATAGTTCTCATTAGCGGCCCATATGCTTGTAACCTGAAAAGTAGCTTGTAGCTTCTGTACAATGCAATAGAGTAAAACCTCAGCCAATTCTAAAATGGAGTTTGAACTTTGCTCTGTGTGTTATATTTTTAATTATATAATAACCCAAGTTATTCTCGCATTTTGATTGGCTCTCGCCTATGATCTATTAGAGGACAGATGCACGATTGACGTCATCATTACAAAGTTTTTCCCTCTGCCGTTTTAAAACGGCGAAAATTTTTGAGGATTAGGATAATATTTTACGTGACTGGGCAAAAGATAAGGTACAAAAAAGTCTTGCCGAGGCATTGAACAGTTTCGAGAAGCCAGAAAACGAAAGATAAAGCGGTTTCTTTTAGAAAATGATACAGAAATAATTTTCTAGCAGCCTCGATCGGCAGTCGAGCGAGACTAAACCACGCACAAACGTGGTCTTGGTAAGCCGAGAACCATTGCTTTTTCTCGAATTTAACAAACCCAATAAACAAAATGTTTCCGAGATTAATTTATTTAAAAAATTCAACTTTTCCCGGTGTCAAAACAACTGCTGACACATTGATTAATGTCAGGAATAAAACATCAAAACATCACGTCTTAAAATCGGTAAAATAAAATACATAACCTTGCTTTCCGATGCGAATGTTCCTGTCCGTTTCAGAGCACAGCAGCGAGCTAAGTATAGCTAACCACAGCTCACGGTCAACAGTATTGCAGCTAAAATGTGTCTCCGACACTATATCAAGCTGACTTTGAGAATCACCAACCACAGAAGACAAAAATCTCCACCGTCATTTTCGCTCCTTTCATTCAAAACTCGATTCAAATGGCCTCTAGGTCGACCGCAACCACAAGTTTTCCGAGGGTATTCTTTCAACTCCTGTAATTTTCAAGGCAACGTCCAAGCTTTTCGGCTCACAGGGCTACTCCGATGACAAAAACTCACTTGATTTTCCAGCATTTTCTTCAAGATTTGTAGATTTTCGCAGTTCAAGTTTTCATTCCACGAGAAGCGACGTTCAAGTCAGGCTTGACCGTGGCGTGATTCCTCGACCAATCACAATTCTTTGCTGCGCAAAGCAACCAATGAAACTGCTTCATTTTGAATGTATAGATCACGTCAAATGGCTTTTTTTCGTGCAAAGGCGGGACAAAGGCGGGGCAAAAGGCCAGCTTTCGCGTTATGTTGAATTATTTTGAAACAAAAAAGGCTTTTCGTTATTGTATAAAACAAATAGATTCCATGTTGCCGTGCGTCTGATTCAGTAATAGATCACAGAAGACGTCAAAATATGGTAAGAACATCAGTGACACACTCGGCTACGCCTCGTGTGCCACTTTTTTGTTCTTACCACATTTTGACGTCATCTAGGATCTATTACTGAAGAGACGCACGGCAACATGGAATCTATTTGTTAACTACATGGCGCCAGATTTGCAAATATATAGGGAGCGCTTCAGCCTGCAGGACATTTGTAAGAGGATGAGCAAGAATGCAGGACACAAGCGTTGGCGACTCTCTTGATATAGAGTTAATCAAAATTGGGGAAAATGGCATTATGCAAAGTAAGTAAAAAGGTCTGGTGAGTCACACTGAAAGAATTCAGAGGTGTTGTTTCCATAAAGGCACGTAAGACCAGGGAACAAGAGCAACGATAACTTCATGATCTTCCAAAAATCAAGGTTGAAACTAATAAACAATTTTAAACAATTTGTTTGAGAATCGCCTAAAAAACTAAACCCAGTTATTACTTTCGATCGAAATTGACCAATTACGAAACAACGCGTTTTCCTGAGAGGTCCGCAGGAGAAAGAAGCCATTTTCCCTCTGCTAGGTTAGAAGCGAAAAAATATTTTACAATTGTAACGATTAGTGCTTCATTCTGTCTATTTATCTGCGCGTTTAGTGATGGTGAATTTCCAGACCCGATAGCAACATCCCTGAAGATCTGAAAAAAGAATCAATAGTTTTATCGTTATAATAGCATTCTCCGTCACTTTAGAGAAATTAAATAGAAACAAGCATGCCCCCTCCACCCCCGCCCTCCCCCCAAAATTTCCTTCCCGCATTATTTTTTACCCCCCCCCTTCGCTCGAAAACTTGCTGCGCGATGTCATTTTGTTTCTTTTGTGATGCACATTAATGGTGCTACGTTTCAAGAACACTGCTTTAATATTTCTAGAGATATTGTTTATTCAGCATTTTACAATTTTTAGTTGCAAACAATGTGACGTCATCACTGATCTAATTTGCATAAAACAGAACCGTTAACATCTCTAAAACGAAAAAAGATATTTCAAAAAGAAAAACGCCATTCTTCTGTATATTGAAAGGTCTTTCAAATTAGCAGAAATTATTTTTAATTTCATATGCACTTTAAAAGTGCTCAGACGAAGTACATTTTTCCTACCGAGCTCAACCCAATTTTCAAGTTCTTTTTAAAATCCAAAAACTTATAATAATTTATAATGTCTCCGAAAAGCCACTCCACAGAGGACCTTACAAAGCCCATGGCGGCGTTATACGCCTCCATCTGAGGAGTTAAAACTGCATTTCTAAAAGGGCCTTAGAGGTTCATTCGCAAAGGATAAGCTGGGTCACTGTACATACAGAGAGGCTGTCTAGCTGCTGAGATGGCATATCGGCTGAGATCTGTCAACAGGTTGGAATCTGTCAACATTCCTGCATCATGTTTTCTTCCCTCTGAAAAATACAACATTAACTGAAAAAACAACATTAGTACATATCCTGTAAATGAAGTTGCTGTTGCCGCCCTTCATTTGTTATTGGTCAAATATAAACACCACACAAACACATGTAAGTCAACATAAAGGTGGGAATGTATAAAAGAATTTGAAAAAATACCTACCAACAGGTCCAAACATATTAGCAATCATTCCGTTAGGGGTTACGACTAACTGAAATTTGGTGGCGTGGACACGTTTATGCCCGTTGTATACAATTCTTCGGTTGCATTCAGGTTGAAGTATGGCGAAAACTTGTCGGAGATGATTGTTGTTCCAAGCTCGACGAACTTCTGTACTAGTCCAGTCACCAAGGTTTCTTTTGTTCTGTTCGGTACACGGAATGCCAGAGCTCGTCCAGTGTCTCTCTCGACCATACCGAAAACCCACCGTGCCTTGACCGACCCGCCCGCGGTTGTACTTGCGTTTGTGGCCAAACATGGACTCGTCGATCTCGATCGTTTTTCCTCGGCCGCCCAACTTCACGTTGCCATGTAGAATTTTTAAAGAACATATGTCTCGGAGCCTCTGAAGTGACAGTCCGGTCAGTAGCGATACTTTTTTATTAGACTCGTCAATCGACCACAGGAAGATGATGTAGAGCCAGTGCGACAGTGGGATTTTTCAATCTTCAAAAAAAGAGCCAGCTCTGATCGACCTTCGTTTTCTGCAATTGTTGACTGGACATTCCCAGCGATAACTGTCATCAGATTTATCATCTCGTAAACCTGTCGGCCACAGTTCAAATATGAATTATTTCATATACACTTTACATCATTTCACTCCTTACGGGAGATATGAACTAAATAAATTGACCTTGCTCCCAATGTGTGGCTTCATAGCTCAGTTGGTAGAGCATCGCACCGGTATTTCGCGGAGGTCATGGGTTCGAATCCCGTTGAAGCCCTGATTTTTTTCAGGCTTCTTCTTTCCAATTGCTTAAATTGGAAAATTTACTGCGATGATCATGCTTCACTTGCATTTACGACCGCAGTTCAAATATGAGTCTTTACGCCAAATTCCTACCAAACAAAACACACCGAAACAAAAACCTAACCTAAACGCAAACAACTATATGACAAAAAAATAGAAATTTCGTGACAGTAACATTAAGGTAAAAATTGTTGTTACGTAATCTTCATGGTTAAAATCTCGACGTTCATATATGAAAATTTGCAACTTTTTAATTCACTGAAGGGAAAGGTAACAGATACCTACCGTTTAATAAACTCATTCCGAACTTTGTGGAATTTGTTGTTGTTACTGGAACAGCATTGCCCGTAATTTCTTGCATTTCTTTAGTAGATAGCTCAGCAAATCTTGGTTTTTTTTTAATAATCCATTGTTTTGTCGACAAAACTTGGTTTCCGGCAAAAAAGATTTATGCCGAGCGACATCTGCAGCATCAATGTTTGTGTGGCTTACACGAAGTGTAATGCCACATTATGGCGTCACCTGATTTATTTATTTGTTTGTCCACGAGAGTCGTCACGTGGTCTATTGCCGTAGCCATTTTGCACGTTATACAGTTGCAGTGATTAAGAATACACCATTTTACAGTTGTCGGCTTAGTGACCTGGCTTCTGAATGGCAGCGAGGCTGGAGTTGACCTGGTTTCGATACAGACCTCACTGCTTTTATTGTGCAAATCAAGTTGTTCTTATGCTAACTACTTTGCATTTACATGAGAAAAGCAGAGAGGTCTGTATCAAAGCAAGGTCACCTCCAGCCTCGCTTGCATTCACGGCCAGGCAACTAAGCACACAACTGTAAAATGGCCTATTCAGAACAAAGCTTCAACATTTTTGATGCTCATTCCAGTGATTTGCACGGGATGCCCTATTCATGTAGGAAATTCAGTTGCTTACCAATGAAGGAACTGAAAACTTTGTGTCATTAGTCTGCTTATAAATAGGGGTTGGTCCTTTGAAATTAATGGTGTCTTTGTCGGAGATAATGAACTTGTTTTGCAAAATGTCCACGAGAGTCCAAAAATGTAACATTTGCCTTTCAGCGAAAAAAGAAACATAAACACAACCTATTAAAAGGAAGCGATAGTCTTTAACTGAACTTTAGAAGAAAAAGAAAAACTATTGATTGCTAGATGTGAACAAACTATGAGAAAAGGAGAAGGGCAAATGAAAGTGAAGAATCTATTTAAGGAAAAGAAAAAATGTGCAAATGAATCTTCTGAATCTAGAACAAAGAGACTGGCAATCCAGTCTCAGTATCAAAGACAAAAAATGCAATTGAATTAGCAGAATGTAGAGAAAAGAGACTGTTCAACCACCATCAATATCAGACAGCAAAAAATTATATATGAATCAGCAGACCATATTAGACAAGAGAGACTGGCAAACCAGCATCAATATCAGAATAACAAAATGCATATAGCTCAACCATTACTGATGAAATCAGAAAATTTCATGCTACTTTCCAGAGTACATTTGCAATTTATTTACCCGTTGTGATATAAACACAGTGTCACTACTGCTGAAGACCTTAGACTTTCCAACCCTACTGTAGAAAAATAATTACTGTGTTAACTGCTACAAATAAAAACAAATGTTCAGGTATACAGAGAAAAATATTACCGAAATTCTTACAAAATGTTTGAAAACACTTGTTTTTTTTCCCATTGCTCTGGTTTTTTTTTTCGTGCAGGCCCATTGAGCCAGTAATACACAGTGAATGTCTGGTTTGGACGTGTTTTCAAGCTCTCCTGTCTGACATTTCTACATGTGCACGTGTTTATACCCAAAACATAGCTTTCAACACAAACATTTTGCTTGGTTGAAGGTATATAAATATAAATCAAAGTAGTGTCCTGGAAAATCCTTAACCATATGTATAATTGTCAATAGAGGCAATTCATGAGAATCTCAATTCTGACTTTTTTTTTTATTGACCATCATATGAAAAAGTGTTTATCTCTGGAGAGATACTGTCAATCCATACTTTCCGTCTGACTGAAACATCCAGAAAGTTACTTCTTCCATTTTCCAGTAGAACTGACTTATTACTACCTAATTCCAGCTTATAATCTTCCCCTCCGCATTATTTCAATTACCTGTTACAAGCAAGGCGACTGGTAAGCCACGCATGTACGCATTGCGGACCTATTTTTATATAAGGTCAAACGCAGGTACGTATGATGGCTGGTAACTTAGATATAGTGAACCAATCAGAAAGCTAGAATTGCGTTATCCGAGGTTGAGAATTTAACAATTCTGGTTATTGCCCCTGTCCAATTCATTCAAGTTTCAGGTAGGTAGGCAGGTATAACTTTATTTTAACACCGCTGCCACGTCAACTATACATCAGAGAGAAAGAAAATTTTCACAACGGGGGGTGTGGCTACAGTGAGAAAATCTTAACTGTCTAAACTGCTCATTATTATTATATGGTATATGTATTACTAAATTCTAGTACTAACTCTGTTCACATGGAAGTGGGGGACCTCAGTGAGGCCCCCCGCCTTGGTGGGGTAACCAATCTATCCATACAATCTCTCTTTTTTTCTTGGTCGCGTTCACATGTTAGTTGGGGTACCCCACCAAGGCGGGTTACCCGGTCAGCCTGTCAGGGTAACCCGCTTCGGTGGGGTGAGGTTTCTCCATGTGAAAGCTGCGGAGTGGGGTAACCCGCCTAACCGGGGTAACAAATCACTCGAGCGTGACGAGTTATTTCGACTATTTCACCTCCAAAACGCTGAGGAAATTAACAGTGCTGGCAAAAATTTAAGCGTGGAATCGGATAGTCAGGCTAATGAGCGGAATCAAACTAAAGTTTTGCCTGCAACAAAGTCATTAAAGCGAAAAGCGGCTTCATCTGGAACAAACGATAGTTCTTTGTTCATGCGACCAAGTGTTTGCATTTTGGACCTCACCCCGCGTCTCCGGGGTTGCATATGAAGACAGGTATTTCTTTACCACGGGTAGGTGAGGTACATCACCTCCCCGGGGTCCCCAACTTCCATGTGAACAGGCCCTAAGACACTAATAATTACTTAATTTAATTTCTAATGCTAACGCAGATGTCTGCGTATTATTAAATTCTATCTTTAAAACGGTAAGGGTTTATGAGTAGTGCAAAAAAGCCGCAGGAATCGAATTACAGAGTTTTGTTACAGTATAGCAAAAACTTTTCTTTAGATATTTAGTCTGGTTTGCGGTAACTCTAGCGAGGAACCACTGGGGTTATAATGCAAAGATATATTTTTCTTACTATAGACATAATCAATGGAGAGGACTGGTTATGAAGCCCGTTAAACATCAAAGGAGCAAACAAAGATGTCAAGATTTATGTTGGAAGGTGCACGACATTGCACAATCCTTTGTTTTGCGCTCTAATAATATATCACATAAAAAAAAATTACTCGATTCTGATTGGCTGAGAGCAGTGCAGTTTAAGTGTAACACCAATGCAATAAGTGCAGAAACTCTGAAAAACGTTTTCTCGAATGCGAAAAAAAATGGCTTCAAGAAACATCTTCCAGTACTTTTTCCGCGCGATTTTTTCGTACTTGTATTATTAATAAGTAATCATACGGTTTTTCTCGTTCAATTTGAAATTAATTTGCTCTTGTGAGCTTTTTGAGTTAATTCCAGATTGAACTCGAAACGGTATGATTACCTATACATACACTATGCATGAATTGCGTCAGAAGTAACCAACACGTTTCTATTGGTTATTTCCTCAGATCGGAGAAAACAGCTATTGTGTTTTGTGCAGGGCGAAAAAGAGAACAAAAACATACGACAAAGAACTTTGTCGAGTTTCATAACCATTCTCCTCTCTATTAACTGTGCTATGGGAGAAACGATCTGCTAGGCAACTAGAAGCCAAACCTTTGATAACTTTATAAATCTGATCTGCCTTACACTTAACCCGTTGAGTTTCAAGGGTTTTCCAGCATATCGTTGTTCAAATCCATTAGTCGAGCAGATCTAGTTCTGAACGCCTCGATAGCTATATAGAGTGGTGGCTCTTACGGCAAATTGTTAATAAATTTTCCTTGTGGTGCACAGAAATCTTATACATTAATCACCATTGTTTTAAAAGGTTAAAAATGTAATTTGGTGACTGCAAAACATATTAAAGATCTTAACATCATTCCAGGATGGAAAAAGGTATTATTGTTAGGAAACAGAAAACATGTACCGTGTTTAGATCGAGTTTTAGTACAAATCTACAAGAGTTCAATCACGAATACCGCTCGCTGATTGGCTACGCCACTCATTACCTATTCTGTGAAGATGATTTAGATAAATTTTTTAACCACTAGCAGATGTGTTCTAAACCAATTAGATTATTCGCTCTCGATTTCTACTAAGTGTGGTACAAAGACCCAGTTTTGTGGGCGTGGCTTGAATTTTTTTTATCCTTCAGAAGTACCAATTCTAAAGCAACACATTACTTGACAGTGACTTTTTTTAAGACCAATACCCTTAAAGGTACAACAAAAGCTCTGGACCCTAACAGATGCCAAATCCGTTTTTTTAACCCTAAAAGGTACAAGGAGCAGTCCTGTCCTTTTTATAAGGAATTCCACCCCTAGAATAGATGTTTGTTTAAAATCTCCAGATCATGTTTCGAGCAATGTACATAGCTCAGGTCAAACAATAGTTGTCTTCGAGTTTTTCTTGTAATTTGGAGCTTTTAAATGCTTGATGAGCCGTTTTTCCCATCCTTGCCTCTCCACGCTGTCAGAGTAATCGAGAAACGTTTTTGCTTGTAGCGGTTTGGGCAACTGTTTCCGGTCCGTTTTGTCAAGTGTGATAACGATCACTGAACAGTCACTGTTCTGAAAGCTGCGCTGTATGGCATAGTCAAGCTCTTGCTTGCAGTATTTGCTAGATGCGTAACTTCCGGACCACACTGCCAACACTTTGCGGCTCTGGTACACACTATCTGTTATGTTTTCCACGATTGCCTTCCCTAGCTCAAAGTGCTTGTGGTCTATGCAATATTTGACTTGGTTTTCACGCAGCAAACGCAGCAGTTCTCTGTCCACCCAGGGGAAATCGTTTCTACTATACGTGACAAATACGTCGTACTTGAAGTCACTTTCGTTCACATCCGGCGGAGGTCTCACTAAGAACGCAGAATAGTATAAGTAGAATTCTATCAGTATATTAATGCAAATGTTACGATCCAATTGGCTGACTCATTGCAAACGATCAGCCATTAGTCCATTAGTGCGCGTAGTTCGATTTGATTGAAAAAATGGCAACGTTTGGAAAGACGATTACTTGAAGGACATGCAGGTGCCTAAGCTCACGATGCGAGGAGTTATCTTTTTTTTTACTTTTATGCGAACGTTCAGCGAAACGCGACATCGTTATGAGGTTGGCATATACTTTAATTGTAATTGGACGTAATTGGACAATCCTCATTGGGGCTTTTTAGGACCAATTTTACAATTTTTCCTAGTTGGGTGAGATCGGACATCAGCATATATATGGCGCCTCGGGCTGCCGTTATCAGTCCATTTTAATCTCACCCACCCACCCGACATGACGACTGAATTTGACTACGCGAAACGTGATTCTCGCCTTGCAGCATATGGAGGTCTTGTGAATTTATATGCAGGCCGCATTCACGTTTCACGGAACGTTGGTATAAAAGTAAAAGAAAGATTACTCCACGCTTCGTGGTCGGAGCCTGGGCCGCCTGCGCTTGTAGTTAAAAACTTAATTTTGCTTAAAGAAAGTGTCATGAAAATTCAGGTCACTTAGTTTTCTAAAGCATGAAGTTTTATCATGCGAACACGAGAGGTTTCCAACCGTTATTAAAGAAATTTCAGAATTCTACCAAATGAATTAGATTATTGACTATCTGCTTTTATCTAACAAATAAAGTAGCTGTGTATTACACTGTGATAAAACACGACGGGCATTTGAGGACACAAGGGCATTTTTCTAGTGTTCTCAAATGTCCGGAGTGTTTTATCACAGTGTAATAAACAGCTTAGGCTTCTTCATTTGCTTTATGATGTAGACCTTACAAGCTCAAAACAATGAGACTCGTTTTTTCTATATATTTTTTTAAAGCAATAGACCACTCTTTCTATGGTTTTACTGGCGCCATAAACCATGGGGGATGTTGGGAGAACACGAGATAAGCTTGTAAATCACGAGCCGTTAGTCGAGTTATTTACATGTACATTTCCGAGTATTCTCCCAACATGCCAAGTGGCTTATTGCGTCGGTGAACCCATAGAAAGAGTGGTCCATCGATTTTTATGAAATAACTATGGTAAAACGGATGTCACTAAAGCGAGGAATGGGGAATGGGGAATGGGGAATGGTCAGTGGGGAATGGGGAATGGAGAATGGAGAACGGGAAACAAGGAATGGATATTGAAAATGGGAATTTAATTTTTTCTCTTACATTAACTTTTATAACGTGGAAAAAATATTTCAGTGGCATCTATCAATACAAGAAATAGAGGATATAACAACGGGTGAAGTCACCCTGCCTTGTTTCTTTATTTCACTACACATGAAGCTAACAAAGTATTGGAAAAAAAATCAACGAATTTGTAAAAATATAGAAACAAAAATCGGGACCTCGGTCGGGCGTTCGGTCACACTCTGAGAACACGGTTAAGATATTGCGAGGATCAGCAATGGTCGAAAAGGAAGTAACCGCTTGCAGACAACTCACATAAGTTCACTGAATGGCTGCATCATGCACGCGCAACCGAGTTATGCAAATTACCACTTGAAAGCTCTCAAATTCATTATCACAAGTCTTTGGGTTGTGAAAGCAATTTTTTACCTAATTTTTTAGTTTCACCGCAGCCACTAGTTTGGTAAGCGAGGCTAGTAAATTGTCTGAAAAAAGTTTCTCTACAAACCAGAACTTTATCATTTTCGAAACATAAAATGACAGTTGTTCTAAACTGGGTAAATAACGGTGCAGTTGTTTGTGGCTAAAAGTTGTGAATTATTTGGATTTGGAAAAGTTGATAACTTTGATAAACCATAGCTGCTTCGGAAAAAATGTCCAATTTCTGCCTTTAGTGATTGAGATCCCTCTTAGCTTCGTCCATAAAGCTATTTATTACAGATCATCATTCCCGTTCTTTATTACTAGTGGTACTTATCAGTAGAAGTGCCAACGAGTACAATGGGAGAGAAGGGTTGTCAGGATAATAGACCATTTTCGATATATTAAAATTCTAACTTGGCTCCGAGGCTTGGGGGAATAAAACAAAAGAAATCACACTGAGGTTGAGAGATGAATAATTAATTTCTTTTGTTTTATTCCCCCAAGCCTCGGAGCCATGTTAGAATTTTAATATATCGGAAATGGCCTATTATGAATGTTTGGCTGAAAGTATGCTTCATGATCTCAACCTCCTATCAATGTACATGGTGCGCTTTTATATTTGAAGACCTTTAAACAATTGCATTGACACGTGCATCAAACTGTCCGCGACCCACCCCTAGCCCTGGCGTGATTTTATATATATATATTTCAGAGCGAGCGAAAGCACAAAACCATATATGCGCACTAACAACAGACACAAGATCAGGTTTGAAGTCATCATTTATTTAAAGTTCAATAAATGAACGGCTAAAGTATTCAAAACATCAACAAAAAGAACTCAACTTGATGTGTATAGCTTGTAAGAAACAACAAATTTTATTGTTTTTCTTTGCCATGCCGCGTGACAAACGGTGAGAAAATTTTCATTTTTTTTTTATATATACGGAAAGATAAATTAATTTTTGACTTCAGAGGACAAGACGAAACCGAATACAAGAGAATTTCCATTCTTTTACTTTAAAGGATAACATTTAAGAAAACACCAGAAAATAAAGGCGAAAAATACATCTAAAAGAAGAAATCTGATAATCTTTCGCCGCCCGAGGAAATAACAGCGCAGTGAGCTCGAGAAAAAGGTGAAAATTGTACAACAAAAAGACAAAAACGAATTAACAAGACAATTATTTTGAGGTAGATAATTTTTCAACTGTGTAAATTTTTGCCAACTTAGTTCCACCCTCAGGAGTTCTGTAGAAGCTGAACAAATATATTTGAGAGAAGCGAATACACTAAAGAAACAAACCACGAAGGTCGCCGTTAATTAATTATGCAGAAATCCAGCGTCCAAAAGTACTCTTCACTTTTAAAACCTAAAATTGCCAAATAAAGGCAACCAAATGAAAGAAACGTGACAGGTAGCTCAATAACAAACAATTTTCATCCAAGGTAAAAGCACAAAACGTTCAAAATTCGCTTGCATTACCGCAAGTTCGAAGTAATTATTCACGCAAAAGAGAAAGCGTGCGTTTTTCCCTACAAGTTTTGTATGCAGTTATTTTATTGGCCGTGGCTTTGCCAATCGTTCTAAAAGGTGAATTCAACTTCCAACTAATACTGTACATTACCATTTTATTTTTCACCTTAAGCAGCTGCTTTAAATCAGCGGTCCGTATTCAACTTGAAAGCGCACTGATCGTCTTGTTTTCGTCGCGGTTGACGGAAGGAAAAATTGTTCACCAGAAAGATTTGAAGGCTCCGTTGACCTTGATCTTCCATTCAGAGACTACCTAAACATTGATTTCTGTTTTTCCTTTCCATTTTAAGTGACAAAGAAGTTATTTCTCTGTGTTAGGAATGGAAGTACGTAGATTTGGCCGGCAACGCAACACGTTTACCTGAATAAGCACGCTGATTGCCCACAACTATCATGAACTGTCCACGTGCTGAACAGATTCTACTGCACGATTGGCTAAAAAACAACACGTATTGTGTCGTCACGATCTACATTACCTTACCTTACATTACATTACTCTACACTTTCAAGTGTTTCTGAGATTTTTTTCGCGGATACATATCTTCTCGCGGCTCTATAATCTGCCGCCTCGTCGGGCCTTCTGGTCTTCATATACAACTCAAAAACCTAACAGTGAAGAGGGCTCCTGTAATAAATGGCAATTAATCTTATATCTCAGTTAGCCCTAAAGATACATTCCAAATCTTTGAAACAGAACTGACTTTGCAGCTGCTGGCGAATCAGGCACAACTATCAGCTGAGTTGCTGAAAAGCTAAGATTGTGTTTTTCTGTACAAACTGTAGCGACATATGATAATATGTGTTTGACTTGCGAACAAGTCTCCATGTCTTAGAGTGCTTATCGACATATCAGTCGAACTCGGGTTTGCCAAGAGCAAACTGATCGTATCATCTTCCTGTACTGTAGTTGAGTTGAACCCATGTACTAGTGATAGCACAAAAACATAAATATGCGAGAATATATCAGGATATATTTTTAAGAAGGTTACGACACTTTTAAATTTAAATTTCGAAGACA
>CM042752.1:24357503-24370178 GCA_022496165.2 Catalaphyllia jardinei
TATTTGACTCAAGCAATAAAACCTAAAGTTAGCAACGTCACTCCATAATCTTCAAAATATTCACAGAATCCGTTAAATAAACCAATATTAGCTAATACATGTATTATGATGATTATCTTTCTTACTTTTGTATTGCCATAAGTCACCATAGTCTCAGGTATCCCAGTTTCAAACCATTTTAGCTAAAAATGATTAGAGAATTACCACAACAGTTATTGTTCAATTTTATAGTCAAAGCTGGTCAATAAATAACCAGGAATCAACATGGCGACTGCTATATGCCTAGAGCAATTATATTAAAATATGAAGCAACATCTAACAATACTATAAAAATATATAGTGACATAACTTTTAAGTTTAGAATAGAGATGACTTACAGAAAACTAATAAATTTTCTACAAAATAATTAAAGTTACACAAGATTCTTTGCATGTATTAAGCTTAATTATTTCACTAAGCTTTGTTGCTTTGTGGCTCTTACTTGGTGTAGAAGACAGAGTTGATGTACAACAATAGAAAACAAAAGGACAAAAGAGCAGGAAAAACATTGAAAACAGTAGGTTAGCGAGGCGGCGTTCTATTGTGATGTGTCCTGTCTACACCAAGGAGCAGCTTCACTAATAATTTTACCAAGGTAACAATTTTTATAATATATTCATTATTATAAAAATTGTTACCTTGGTAAAATTGTCTCCAATATTTATGGTATTTGTACTGTCGATTTTGGCATGGAAGTTTGGCAAATCACATGCCTTTCCAACAGCATCCATAGTTGCTTGGTCCTTTTCAAGGACCCATCCAATTTGTTGTTCTCCTGACACCGTCAGAGAAAACATCCCAATACCATTTTGCGAACCACGTGATAAGGTCCTTCGTAAGAAAACTTCTTTTCCTGTCTTCCCAACCACATTTCGGGTTTACCTCGGTGTAAGAACCTGTGAACTTTTTCTTTGTTTTGTAGCTATTGTTAGGGTTAGGGTCTATTATGTTGACTTCTTTGTTTTCTTTGTTTTACGTCACTTTTGAGTTTCGCAGGTTCTTACAGCGAGGCCGAGCCCACTGTTCTGGCTTCAGAAAACTTTGACGTCTCATTTATAGAGAACCGAGTTTTGTTGGAAGATCTTTTTCTTCCGTTGATCGGATCACGAGGATCGAGCTCTATGTTTTGACTTGGTTCAACCCCGCAGCGTTTGACCTACAAAAAATGAAATAAGCTCAGTTAAAGGTTTGCGTTTGGGCTGGTTACAGTATTAAGCTGCATTTATTTAGTCAGTATCAGGCTGACTTTGACACAAGAATTATAAACATGGTAGAACTAATTAAAGTACCTTGCAACTGTCCCCAAATTATTGAGTAACAACGAAATTTTACAAACTGATAATAGCACTACGAACACTGTCTTCCGCCATTTTAATTCTCCCAGTAACCTTTGCACCGCTATCTAGTTCTCATGCTTCGAAGCTGAGGAGCGGGACACCTCGCGAGTTTTCCTTCTTTTTCCCCGTACCAAGAAAAATTCGAACTCTCCCGCCAAGTACGGCCATACTATCTGCTATAGCGAAACATTCTCTTTAGTGTCGCCGGGACGATCTTTCTTTCCACAATACAAGCAGGTAGCCAGTCAGTAGAAACAAGGTGGACTGTCTCTGTGGGTGTAGACTTCAAAGATTGCAGGCAAGCATGACAATCTACTCCACAAGGGAAAAGCACGTTAGTGGTGTTTTCTTTGAAGCGGTCTCGTGAGTACTTCAGTCACGGAATAAACAAGGTCACGTGATCAAATGTTGGACCGGCGACCATATTTGCTGCTGAAAGTTTTTCTTGGAATAGAAGAGGTTCATTTGTCTTTGTTGAACATCAAACTAATGAAGATATATACGAAAAGACTGTCAAAGGCTTATGTTAGATAAATATTTATTCCTTGAGTAGGTTCGTTGAGTTGCAAAGTTCAAACAGGTACAGTTGGTCGAATAAAAATGGAAGCTCGTAGTGCAGATTTTTGCCGGAGAAATGACCCAGTTTTGTCACTCGTTTGCTCTGGGTAAGTAAATTGTCTAAACTTTAGCTTTAGTTCAGTTCAACTGACTTTGGGTTACCACATTTGTACTGCTCAATGTAAGGGACTGGCAAGAATGTAGCTTTTCTCCAGAATACCTTTCTATTTTGTTTTTACTTTGATAACTCAGAACAGTAGGTTTGATCTGATTCAGTAATATCTCTAAGAAGAAATAAATAAATTATGGCAGCCACGGTCATTTGCTTTTTTGCCATCAATCATATTATTATTCATTTCCTGGTGATAACAGACAGTGTCAACCTTTTGATCAACTCACAATGAAGTACAAGACAAAACATTAAGTAGGAGTATACATTGTCACGGAGACATTTCCTAATTCAGTATTGTTTACAGGAACTAATCATGCTATTTAACACGGGGTTTGAGAAGTGCACAACTGTTATAACATGGGGTTTTCATGTATGTGGAAGCCATTGCCTACCTCATATCAACTCATATTTCATTGCATGGTTTCCTCCCCCAAACCACCTCCTAGGTGGGAGAGGGGGAAGGGCATTGTGAGAGTACAGTCTTGCAGTATCTTACCTAAGAACATAATGAGTAATCCCTGCTAGGGGACAAAACTGGATTTCTTAATCATTCGGCTACAATGCCTCCTCTTCTGGTCCTTATGATTGGAGCTGAGTTTACCTATTGTCCAGCTTAATATCCTCCTTATGGGTGCAATTTAAAAGGAGGGAACCCTTATAACATTGTGTAACCAATATTGACTTAAGGCGACTTAAGGCGACTTTAGGCGGCTTAAGGCGACTTAAGGTCCCCGAGTAGGCCTGCAAGCGTTTTTCTCACACCTAAGAACAAAGGAAATGTTGGATGATGTTAAAGACAATGTTTTGATGGAAATCAAACTTCGTTCAACATCATCCAACATCATGCAACATGGTGCAACATAGTGGCCAAACGAGTGCAACATGTTTGGATTCAACAGTGTTGGATGATGCATCAACATGTTGGATTCGTTTGGCCGGGCCTTTATACAGCTGGACATATTCGAAATTGTAAATGAGGCGTCACATAGTGAATATGCTGACTGTTTTATTTCATAGTCACTCAGTCGGGCGTACTTGCCTGGTCTGCAGGTGAGAACTTGTTGTACCAGTTGTGGACTTCTCCACTATCTCCTTGCCTGTAATTACAAATCAATGTTTGTTGAATACGTGGACTATGTTTATTCAGCACCCATGCGAAGATTCTTAGAAACCGAAATCAAGAAGCCCACTCTCCAAATGTCAGACCGAATAAACCGTGCCGGGACTGATGTGCATCGGCTATACTATATTTGTCTGGTTTGCAAGTAACCTTCGCGCCTGAGCCCTTATTTGACTTTTGCAAAGAACACAAGAGTACGTTGAAGGAAAGCGGTAGTTCGTTGAAATTGCAAGACATGCTGATGAATGAATGGGTTCGTGAACGATGTTAAGTGCAGTGCACTTTCCAAACTTAAGAGCTGTGGAGCGATAGCTTTTACCAATTCCTAAGTATATGTAATCGCATGGGGCCGAGGGCAATTAAGGATTAATTTCAACTTTACAACTTGTTCGACATTACACAGCCAAAGTATCTTCTTTACAAATGTTTGTTTGACGTTGTTTTCTTCTTGGTGCGAAGGGGCTTAGAAAACTTACGGGAACATACAAAGTCAACGTTTGCCGTCGCGGTTGATTCTCAAGGCAGAACATATGTGTATAACAAAAAGCTAACGAGCTGGGTAAAATCACCGCGCTGATGATTCTCCGTACGACACGTCATGTGATGGTCGCATGTACGAGAAACCTGAAAGTGCACTGTGTCCTGTGAGATGCTTTGAACTATGTTTGTCAAAGTTAAACCCCGAAATCGAATGTCTCTGGCAAAGGCCGAAGAAACTGTCTCAAATGATGATCCTGTATCGTATTGCATGGCTCCTCTCGGCAAGAATACGCTGGGGCATTTATGAAAACTATAGCTAATAACGCGAACTTGCCTCAGGAATACACGAACCACAGTATTTGAGCCAAGGCTGTTACCTTGTTAGACCACTCAAACTTTGAAGCACGTCATATCATGAGAGTTTCTGGAGATAAAGCCGAATCTAGTATCAGGTCATACTCTCGAAGACTGCCGGATCGAGAGTAAACAGAGTGAAATCTGGTGTATTTGAGATATTGAAATCTGCTGTATTTATATATTTGTGACTTTGGTCGACCTTTTAACGAAGTTTTTAACATTTATGATATGAATTAACATTTATGAATAGATTTTTGATTTATATTATATGCAAATTATTAGGATTTGTAACAGTTTGAAATTAAGTCGTAAGCTGACATCCATGTTAACGGTCATTAATGCAAGTGTGGCCGTAACACTACTTGAACAGAGACCTGAAAATATTTTCAGGCTCTAAGCGGGATTCGAACCCACGACCTCTGCGATGCCGGCCATTTTAAGTAGGGAGGTATAACACTTAAGGACTGGCCTACGGGAAACAGTGAATTTTGTTTCGTCTCGACCTCAATGTTCAACATTGAGGGTCCCGGGGAAACAAAACTCACTGTTTCCCTTGGGGCCAGTCATTAAGTGCCTATTAAATCCAATGAAATGCTTATCCGTGTATAGTAATCAGATATATCACACTTTTTTTCGTGCCGTTTCGGAAAAACAGCTCCGGTTTTTACTGCTTCTTGTGTTGCTCTATGCCTCGGTTGGAAACTTATCATATGTTTGGTTGACTTAGGAATGGTGAATTCAATCGCAACATTGTTTGTATAGTTATAAAGGTTTTCTCTCGTTAATTTCGAGAATTGAAATAAAAAAATCTCATAGGCTGGGGATGTTATCACGAAAAAACAAGTTTCCGGTGAATATAAGTCAAAAAGGGCGAGTTCCGAAATGCGAACTTTTGTTGCCTTAATAGGACCTTTTGCAACAGTTGGTCACATGGCCGATAATTTTTAAAATCTCTACTGCAGCTATATTAATTTTTAAGAATCAATGGTACACGCGAACACAATTTCTTAAAAGTGTGTTTTTTTAGGGAAGCAAGACAAAAATGAGAATGAGAAAATGAAAAAAAATTCCTCTTGGGCAAAGTATCAATATCAAGATTTTCGATTTTTCAAGCCTGGCCAGCGATTCTTCGGGCGATATTTTTTTTGAGTGTTATGGAAATTTAAAACATAATTTTTCCTTCTCCGTCTTTAAACCGTCCGAAAACGTAAAATTTCGTTCTATCCAAACACCATCTCAAGCGAAAGGTTACTAGGTCAGTGTAAAGAGTTAGAGCAAGGAGACTATTCTCACGAGAAGGCGATGGAGATGGATAGGGCACGTGCTCAGAAGAGAAGCCGTCTACATCACACGTGTAGCCCTTCATTGGACACCACAAGGAAAGAGAAAAAGAGGACGACTCAAAAAACACATGGCGAAGAACTGTGGAGGGGAAGTTGACGAAACTTAAGTACAACTGGGGTAACAACTGGAAGCCAGCACACAGCAAACAGCAGTGCAGGCAGAAGGGCAGTAAGTCAGTCAGTTAGTCAGTCAGATCACATCAGTTAGGCAGTCAGTGAGTCAGTGAGTCAGTCAGTCAGTGAGTCAGTCAGTGAGTCAGTCAGTGAGTCAGTGAGTCAGTCAGTCAGTCAGTCAGTAAGTCAGTCGGTCAGTCAGTCAGTCAGTCGGTCAGTCAGTGAGAAAATCAGTGAGTCAGTAAGTAAGTAAGTACTGGAAAGACGCGTAATTGTCTAGGAGCCCTAGTATATTCCACTTATTAAGGTTTCGTTTCTATTCGTTTTGTTTGAAAAATATGTTTTGTTTGGACGTGACAACCTGGCAAACCCTAGACCTAGATTGATTGACTGCAACTGTTGTACTTAGTGAATACAGCATGGTTGACGAAAACATTTAAAATGTTTATGTATTTTACATCACTTTGCAACTTATTTCTGGTCAATGTGTGAATCAAGTGGAATAGAATTACCTGTCTTGGTCATCTTGCAACATCTGAATTTTCTAATACAGAAGAGAACAAAATTTGAGTTAGGGCCGGGGCAGTCGTGTTTGTAGAAACCGGTGATGTAATAGCCTGCTAGTTGGCATCTTCTGCGACCAGAGTTAAACATGAGATCTTCATCGTAACAGTGTCCATAACTTTTGGGATGATGCAGAGGACGGCAACATTGAATCATGTTAAAACCATTTAAGTAGTACCCAGTAGGGCAAAACCTCCATCCATAAAATCTGAAAAAAGGACCACATCATCAGTCTGTGAGAAGTGCAACGCGTTTAACTTTGTTTAAAAAGACGTCACAAAATATAATAGCATACCACTGATGCAAGACAATAGAGCTCCTCTAGACTTTGTATGTTTGGCTTGTAATGCCTATAATACATTTTTAATACTGACTTATATTCTTGCTCGAAAGTGGAAGATTTCCCTGTCTCAGCGAGAAATGTACGCGCGCAGTGCAAGATGACGTAATTTCTTTCCCGGTGTCTTACATTTTCAATGTTTGACAGACACTGAGCATGCGGGTCTGAAACTGACCATTGGTTGAAAGAGTACAATTGGCATTGTGATTGCCTCCAGTCAGGCAGTCGCGTATTACGGTTTTCAGCAGTTGTCATTTTCGACACTTTGCGACGATTCGTAATTGAGCGGCTGTTAGAATCCTGTTTAAAGAAATTTCTAAATGTTTCTTCGCGCATAGACTAACAGAAAAGTATTGTTGCTCATCTTCTTCGGTAGAAGGTCGCTGTAATAATTTTGCCGACCGGCTTTTTGGAAGGTGTTATATGTCAACTCTACACAACGGCAAAAGAAATGCAAAATAATGCAATAGGCTAATGTTGTTTTCATTGATTTGCCGTTCAAACCTATCATGAAAGATCAAAAAGAAGAGATGAAAGATCTCGGAATATTTTCCATCGTTTTGTCAACAAAGGAATGCCGATGGGAGAAGCGGTTTTGGACGCAGGGGAAGACTTGTGGATTTTTCCAAAGATGCTTTTTCGTCTCTCCCCAAGCCGCTTCCGAAACTGAATCCAACATGGCGTTCGCTTAATCAAACTGTGGTCTTTCGCCAAAAAAACACCTGCATTGCAGGCTACAAAATTTCAAGACATGCTCAGGAACAAAGATTTTTCTCTAAACAACTGTGTCACGCTGAGTGCAACGCCTTCGCGTTTAGGCTCAGCAAATAAATTTTCCGTTTATATTTCAGACGTCTTATCAAAATTCCTTAAGGGAATAGCAAGGAAAGAAGCTCATAGCCCACAGACATCGAAAGGACTGCTTGATTTTGGCTACCTCCCCCTTTTTGCAGACTTTTTTCAGGTGGGGTTCGCGGCTTCGCACTTATTTCAATCTCGCACGCTGACGACCACGCTCTTGTGTTGCGTTCTTCCTTGGGTTATTCACCACAGATTTATAAGCAAAAGAGAAAGTGCTTGCAGTCTGGAACGCACGTGTTGTTGTTTCAGCCTCGGAGAGCATTTTAAGACCTCGGTCACAGTTTTTCACTTTACGGACTTCCTAGCCGGTTAAAAAAATATATGTTATTGGCTGGCTAAGAGGTCCCTATAAAAGAATTTACATATAGTGTCTCCATGCCATTTGAAAGGAAACAGAGATAACCTTGTGTTGAGTTATCGTCAAGAGGAAATTAAAAATGTTGATGAATAACGCCAGTTTACTCACGAAAAACTGATCAACAAGACAATCTCGCCCTTGCGGTTTTCTACCGTTACCGCGGCCTTGGTCAGGGATAGCAAAATCCGGATCGCGCTAAGAACCAATCAAATCGCAGGATTCCTTAATTAACATACAACACAGCCCGCTAAATTAAGCCCAGCGCGCCTACTAACTGAGAGGTATAATAAAGCCACTTATTTTTAAAGATGTCTAGAGCCTTTTGTTTCGCTTCGCTCGCCTTACCTCGCCCTCTGCCCCGTGCTTTGCTTGTTTTTTGTTCACATAATTTGCTTTTTACACTTTAGTAGTATAGGGTGCTCAAACGGGCTGGTAACCAATCAGGAGCCAGGAAAAAATAGCTTTTGTTCGGAGAACAATGGATGCTATTGTTCCAAAAATCCCAGATGGCGGAGGGGTTTTTTAGCCAATCAGGGGAACAAATTAAGAATTTAAGATGGCGGCGCCCATGAAAATCGGCCATGTCGTTAAACAGCCCACCAGCCTCAACAGAGGACTGGGATCGGTCTCTCAGTTTTCCATGTTCACACAATTACGCCGGATTTACGCAAAATGTCACCCAACTCAGAAAACGAAACTTATAGTGTCTAGCCCCAAAAACGCACAGGAGTCGTTGCTACAAGCGGCCTCTGGTGAAGATTGAGTCACTTGGGTAGGAGGTCTGACTCTGGCGAGGCTCTGACAAAGTATCATTGCACGATGACCTCATCGGTATTCAATCAGAAAGGAATCAAAATAAATTAAAATTCTTGAAGTTGAGCTTCCCCAGTCCCCCTCTTTTAATTAGAGTTGTATCTTGTAATAATAGCGCAAACGTTTTAATATTAAAGCTCGTTACATTTGGCAATGTGTCATGTTTGGTTTAATGTTCTTCTTAAGAGAAGGGGACTGGGGAAGCATAACTCTAAGTATTTTAAATTATTTTGATTTTTTTCTGATTGGATACCGATGAGGTCATCGTCCCATGATGCCTCCCCATAGTCAGACCTTGAACCCAAGTCACTCAATCTTCACCAGAGGCCGCTTGCAGCAAGGACTTCTGTGTGTTTTGGGGGATAGACACTTGCAAGTCTCCATTTGAAAGTTGCGTGACCCTGGCGTGATTGTATTGTCATGGAAATCTTTGAGACCGATTCCAGTCCTCCGTCGAGGCTGGTGGGCTATTTTCCAACATGGCCGACTTTCGTGGGCGGCACAATCGTAAATCCCTAATTTGACTCCTGATTGGCTAAAAATCTCCACCATCTAGGATTTGGAGAACAATAGCATCCATTATTCTATCGGCTTTTTATTGGTTAACGGTCATTTGAGCGCCCTATACTACTCACCTACTTATTTAAAAGTTTCTGGTTTAAAAATATGCCACATTTATTTTAAATATTTGCTGTTCTGACTACTTACCCTCTCTCCGTCCTTAGTAAGGTAGTAGATGCACAAATTGTGCGCTGATTGGCATAACTAGAATCAACCGCTTCACAACATTTTCCTGCTGTCTCGAGTGCTCTCATCGAGAGTTCTTTAAGGTACATGTTAGTTTGGACGCAAAGCGACCACACAGAATAAGCAGTTGCATTGTCACAGGTCGTGCTCGTGGCAGGCTTTAACATCAGCAGTGTGATGATAACGTGAATGGTGAACACCAATTGCATCCTGTAGCCTCTTTACTTTACTGCGTTCTCTCCTTGCAGAGAAAGCTGGATTCCTACCTTAAAAAGAGAGACCGTAAAACAGACAGATGTCAGACTTCCCCAAATGTTTAGATCCACGTTTCCCGCGAAGGGCGAACCGCTACAAATGGGTTACAGTTTTTGGCCAACAAGCCATTTCCAACTTTTTATGTTGTTTGTAAAAATTAAAGGCACCAATCCTAAGAAGAAATCCTATATGATAGGGGCTTCAGTTGAATGTGTTTATTTTTTTATGATGCTTTATTTCTTTAGATAACTACACTTTCAAATGTTATTTCTGACGAATGAGCTTGTGAAGAAGGCACGGGAATCAACGCGGCCTGGACTCCAGGCCCGTGCATCATGGGTAGAGAGAGAAAAGCGTATATAAGGGGAAGTGTAGCACGTGATAGTCATCTAGACCTCTGAACCAACCCTGTTCAGAGCTCCGTTTAATTTGTCTTCGAGCTCTTGTTAATTCTCCCGCGTTGTTCATGTCCGCCATGTCAATCACCGAGGACGAGATTTCGGATCTGAATACACGCAACAATCAACAGGTGGTGGTTTCTTTTAAGGTCTTGTTACAAGACACCGTGGGTCAAATCAAACGGGCCAACGAGGACGCCTCGGAAAGCCAACGAAGATCAATACAAATTCAATCTGAAGATAGGAAGAACACTCGACAACGCCAAGTCCGCCGCACAGAATTCACAGCTTGAAAAAGGTTAAATCAGAATCGGATGAAGGTGGGAAGTTACTGCTCGAACGCCAAAAACACATCCTTCTAGCTAATAAATCGGAGTCAGGTTGGTTTACCGTAGAAGAATACAAGAAGCGTGATCTGGCGGAAAATTCTGACGACGAGATGCCGATTTTCAGTGCCGATCGCCGCGCTCAATCCCTTTTGTCCACTCTGAAAAAGAAGAAAAGCAGCTCATTTGCCGCTAGCAGAAGATCTTCGCTTGTACGCCCATCGGCTCCCTTTACTTCATTGGCCAGCTATCAATAGCAACCTCATGCCATACAGTCTCTTGTGTCCTCCTCGTTTACGGTTCGGTGTCCCAATATGGGCAGTTGTTTTGCCTGTGGCAAACCCGGGCATTGGCGTTCTACCTGTCCGGCGATGATGACCAAACAGCAGCCTCCTTCAGCTTCAAAGTGATTTCAAGAACAGGATAAATCAGGTGTTGTTTATTCCATTTTTGATTATAATGATTTGGTTATGGAAGTGGAAGATGACAGTGTTTCAGATTGTAATCTTGTCTCATTTCGTTCTGAGATTCATCCTCTCATTTTGGATTCGCTGGGCGATTTATTCGGTACATCGATCTGATTTTTCCATTCAGCCTACGGTGCGAGGAAGGCTTAAATTAATTATGTA
Organism: Catalaphyllia jardinei; assembly: GCA_022496165.2. Taxonomy (NCBI): domain Eukaryota; kingdom Metazoa; phylum Cnidaria; class Anthozoa; order Scleractinia; family Caryophylliidae; genus Catalaphyllia; species Catalaphyllia jardinei. The sequence goes on from CM042752.1 coordinate 24,368,315, forward strand.
TTCCTTTCTGGCGTTCTCTTGAAACTTCGCAATTTATTCTTAATGTTATCAGTCAAGGTTCCAAGATTCCCTTCTTCGAACTACCGACACCTTTTTTCAAGGCGAACAATTCTTCGGCGCTTTCTAACAGTTCATTTGTGTCCAAAGCTGTTAATGAACTGCTCCACGCTAACCTTGTTGAAGAGATTTTTTGCGTGCCTGACATTGTCAACCCGCTTTGTGTTTCCACGCGAAGCTCTGGTAAACAGAGGTTAATTCTGGACTTGAGGCACGTGAACAGTTTCATCTTCTAACAAAAGTTTAAATGAGAAGATTTAAGCGTCGCAATGCAAATTTTTGATCAAGGTTTTCATTTTTTTAAATTTCTGATCTTAAGTCAGGATACCATCACATCGAGATCTTTCCCGCGCATGGAAAGTTTCTTACCTTCGCTTGGGATTTTGGAACTGGTTCTTTAAGATATTTTCAGTTTTGCGTCCTTTCGTTTGGGCTGTTCTCAGCCCCTTTCCTTTTTACCAAAATGTTCAAGTCGCTTCCTAAATCATGGAGAAGTAGGAGCATTCCAATCACCTTTTTCCTCGATGTCGACCTCGGTGGCGGAGCTGATCCTGTTTCCGCCAAGATTAATAGTTTAGTCGTGCATTCCGATCTTTTTAAGTCGCAATGGGAACCAATACAACCATAACCTGGTTAGGAGTTATTCTCAACGCTATCGATGATTCCATCAACGCCACTGACGAGCGAATCGCTAAGCTTTCAAACGACTTAGAGACTTTGGTTACCCATCAGCACCCTACGCGCGTTCACTCAAGTGCGTGGCAAGCATTGCCGGCCAAATTATTTCTCTTTCAGGGTGTGTGGGTCCTGTTGCACGTATTATGACGAAATTTCTTTTCTCGGTGATCAGCAGTGCTGTTTCTTGGGACTGCGAAGTATTGCTTACGCACGACGTTGTTTCTGAGATTGAGTTTTGGAGGCATAATGTCCACGCCTTGAATGGCAAAGTATATTGGGAGGCTACGTCTCTTCCTGCCAAGATTACCTTTTCTGACGCTTCTGATTCAGCTTGTGGTGCGTTTGTTCAATTGCAACCGGGAGTTGAGTTAGTGTCTCACCAGAACTGGTCGATCGTGGAGACCGCGCAAAGTTCAACGTGGAGGGAGCTTAAGGCTGTATGCCTCGCGTTAGAAGCATTTGCAACCCCCCTTATGCTTAGTGACCCTAACAATGAGACAAACTGGGGGACACTACTAATTGTTATTAAATCTTCAGTCCTGGCAAAACGCGTCAACCGCTTCGGAACCTGGTTGGAAAAACCTAGAGTTTGACATTGTAATTGCAGGGGAACCTATCCACGGTATGAGGGCCCCAAAGCTCGTTAAAGCCCTGAAAGATGACGTCGTTAAGTTCGTATTTATCAAAGTCGATAAGCCTGCCTAGTGCGATTCAAGAAGACCTACTGAATAATCATAAATGTTATCTAACACTTTCCAACTCAGTACGTTTGTTTCATTGACGACTTCAAGGCGCCTTGTAACTAACTTAATTATTTCAGTTGATTTAGTTTAAGTGGGAAGGCCGAAAGAGCTCACGGATTTCCGGTTTTTGTTAGGTATCCTCACTAAGGTTTAGCTTAATTTAAATTTAACTTAATTTAAATGATATATCATTCTGTTTTGAAATTTCTATGTGGCAGAATGAAAATAAAAATGGAAAAATAATAAATATGGCACTTCATATAGGGCACTCTTCTTATTACGTTCAGCCAGGGAGACGATAGCCACTTCCAGGCGTTCAGTTAGTCAGGGCGCAGCGCAGAAAACAGCGCGCTTTTTTTATTTTTTCGCGCGCTGTTTTCTGCGCT
>CM042752.1:24370278-24382257 GCA_022496165.2 Catalaphyllia jardinei
AATTGGAAAATTTACTGCGATGATCACTCTTCACATTCATACAGATAAATTATTCAAATAGATATAGTATAAGCGTACAGCTCAAGATCACAAACACGTTGCGTTAACAATACGTGTGCTGAGCTCATGCATCCTCAAGGTTCTTTTCTGCAGGCCATTCATGCATTCTCGTCTCCAGATGCCGCGTTTCTTGTGGTCAGCACCAAGAATCGCAACCTCTTTGAAGTTATAGAATTCGCTTCGTATTCTCAGCCAATCACATTTGCCAGACTTAACCCTGAGTATGCGCAGAGTGACGGGAGGTTCGTGAATGGCGAACTTCCCAGAGGTCGCCGGCGATTCTTGGTTCTGACCAAAGGGAGCGCTGCCTCTGGGGCCGAGAATGGCCATTCATACTGATCTACACCTCTACGTACTCCTTCGAGCATCTAGTACAAACGGCAATTCTCAATTTCGTTCCCAGAGTCCACGTGCCTTTTGGTCAGCACCAAGACACGGAGCTCTGGAAAAATCAACAAGCCCGTTCCCAGAGCCCCCGTGTCCTTTACTTTTAAAATTTGATACTGCTGCTCTTTCAAAGCCAAGTTTCGACTTTCTTAGTTTTTCCAGTGCGTATTGTATACCTTCGTGGAACGTATCCACATCGACTTTATTTTTAGACGCCATGTAAACCAAGCCACGCATGCGCCGTGAAACCGGAAGTCCTAGAATCTTGGTCTCTGGAAATTGATTATTCCAGAGCTCCGTGTCTTGGTGCTCACCAAAAGGCACGTGGGCTCTGGGAACGAGTCTGGTCAATTCTAAATTGATACTCGAACTAGAAACAGTGGGTTAACACTCAGTCTGTAGATGTGTCATTGCTCATTCTCTTTGCATTTTTAATTAGATATTCCACCATTTTGATAACTTAGGTTTTGACGTTAGAAAACCATGGCAATCTTGAATACCGACTTATATTTGTACCTAATCCCGCGACCGAGTTCAAGGTCTTGACACCCGAACAACGTGCTTATCTTAGAAGTCTGAGTTCATATTGAATGCCCTTGGTTAAACTGGTGCACATGCCCGCATGAAACCTAGTGCGAACACGAACCTGTATTATTTTCCGTTGAAGAACTCAAGTTAAATCCATATAAAGAACCCTTACATTGACTACCAAATCAAATCACAGCTAAAACAATGCTTCTTGAACACAAGACAAAATGTAAGCAAGTCATTTTGACCACTAAGGGAAACGCCTTCCATGGAAAATGGTGCGAAAAACACCTCAACCTCAGAGTATATTTGACTACAAACATATCTAAACTTAAAAATGCTATTTGTAATGAATCTTTTGGCGGCCTAAACTTGTATATTTGCTGGTGTCCAAATCTGCCTACATTGATGTGGCGATTAAGCAAGCCAATTTCCGTTATTTTGTTAGATACTGCTTTACCGATCAGCCCTACGCTGAACTCCATGAAAGAGCCAAAATGTCAGGAACTAATCCTGTTTGTTGTGTTCTTCGACTCAAAAGACTCCGATTTAAGAAAGAACCTTTTTAATCCACGACCGGTAAACATTAACTAACTACAAATTACAATATGCGCGCTTAAGTACGAATAATACATGAATTACAGTTTTGGGTTACGTAACCCTTCGGGGAATTACATAACGCTACTAATAAACAGTCCAAGGTACAATAGGGTCATTCAATGCCGCCTACCGGAAATAAACATTACACTGTTCACCATTTGAGTTAAGAAAAACATGAGCTGTTTATATTGATTAAAAACGCCATTAACAATTTGCTTCAGTAAGACCGTAATAATTTGAAATGTATGGCAATAGAGCCAACAACATGCTTACCTTCACAACTAAGCTTTTTCCTTCAACAGCCAGGATGTAGTTGGGCCTCCCAGCGGGATGTATCGTGTACGGCTTGATCACTGAATTATTTTCATGTTTGAAGATGAAGGCTATTCATAAAAGTGACGCATTAGTATGGGCATATACATAACAAGAAAAGGAGCACCGACAAAAAAAAGACACACAGATCTTACACGTAGCCATGGACAAGAACAAAGACAAGGACGTCTGCAGAGACAAACAGAAAGACACAGACCGAGGCATAGACTTAGAGACTTAGATGGTGACTGGGAGATCGAACGAGACAAAGCTATAGAGACCGAGAGTCACAGAGAGATAGAGAGACTCTAAGAAAACCAGCAAACATAAATGCAGATGAACAGACAGACAGAAGGACAAGCATTTTAGTGACAGCTAAAAGGTTAGCGACAGCGACGACGGAAATATGTTGGAAAGCAAAGGACGGAGCGTTTTCCCACTCTCTTTTCTCTCTCCATGAAAATTCTTCCGCCTGCTGTTTAAACTAGACACTCCAGAACCAAAATTAACATTCTGTTAAGTGAACTATGGCCTAGGCCAGACATTACGAGAACGAACCACTGGCACGACTAAGCCGCCCTTGAAGTGGAATCCGCGGGTCAAAAGGAAGATGAGTATGATTTTTAAACACACGAGCTAGAGACAGTGTTTCATGGAGATATCCAAACGTCGAGAAGAGAGTTGAAAATACGACGCGTAGCGGGGCATTTCTGACGAAATTCGAGGGGTTTGAATAGCCAGTGAAACACTGTCTCAAATGCTTGATATATCTTCTCAATCAAAGCAAAAACTAAGGAGTAAACCCGTCAAAATCTATTCTAATCAAGACCGGATATCCAAACCTCCTACACGCATGTGATTTTCTTTGTTTTAACTCGACGAACTATTAACTTGGAACACAGCTGAGAAGATCTCACCAAACCGAGCCCGCTGGCGGAGCATTGTTGCAAAATGCCCTCTGCTCCACTAGGAGTTAGTGCACTGGTTACTTACTTGTGCCAAGGTCTGTTTTAGATCCAGTAAACGAAAGGTTAAAGGCTTTCTTGTGTTCGTCCCACTCAAATTTCAGGAATCTATCCTCTTCATCCAGTCTCTTGAACGATTCAAGTGTGCGTCTTTTTTCCCCTCCACCACTACACCAGTGCAAGAAGCACTGTAAGATGACCATAAGGGCCTGAAACAAGAAAGCCAAATCAGTGTTTAAAGAATGCGCAGGCGAGTTCTTTTTGGGACATGCCAATCTCAGTTGATTTTTAACGTAAATTCGATTGGTTAACTCATCTGACAACTTTCGAAAATTGAGAAGAAATGGATTTATTCTATTTTTTAATCAAACTTCAAGTTTTTTTTTTAACTACGAGCTTCAACATAATTACACAACAGCTTGCGGGAGCCAAGGTATTTGATCACATCAAGAGTCTAGTGGAGTATGCATAATCCGTTGTGAAAAATAATGTTCCTGTTTGTTTTGCTTCTCTATTTCCAGCCAAATTTTGGAACGATACAAAGTTAACTATAGATAAAAACGTCTCCGATTCTATCACAGTGGCTGATCCGTAATTTAAAAATCTAGTAAATGTTTTCGCGTTTTTCTCTGCTTGCCAGATAAGTTTTGACAAAACATATTCACGGTAGTTAATGGTATTTCTATCATGTTTAAAAGCTACAACACTGTACTTTAAATATTTCATTGAATCTGAAGAAAAAGAGCCGAAGTGTCACCAACTGCGCAGCACATCTTGAAAAAGTGTAGGTTGTAGTTTCTCTGTGTTTATTTTGCGATCTGATATGACTTCCCTGCAAAACTGAGATCTAAGAGTCTTCGTAATATCCGTCTTAATCATGCTCCATATTAACCATCCGCAATTCATTTTGGCTCAATACCGCCAGTCTGCGGTTTTAATATTGATTTAAGTTGATATTTTCTGATTTTATTTGCTTTGGGATGATGTTTTTTCCTCCTTAAAATGACTTTAAATGTCATGAGATAGCCAACGTTCTAACAAAAAAGTCCTGCACTTGTAGTTAAGTTATAGCTTTTAGAGTGTCTGAGTTCGTTAAGAAACAAAAATACTGAAAAATCTACCTTAAAACGACTATAAATGTAACTGCCATTTGGTAAATGTAACTGCCATTTGGTCGGCAAAGAATTGCAAACAACTCAAGGGACTCACCAATATTGATCGTCTAGCCATAATCCGCCTCTTCGATTGCTTAGTTGAGTCACACAATATTGATTTGATGTCTGATGGAACTGATTCAGGTTCGCTTATTTATCGGCAAATAAAAGTGCTGAGCATTTCGAAACTACTAAAAGGGATGTTCCCTGTTCTGAATCAAGATTTAAACATGTAGTACAATTACACTGTATAACCTTTCAGTGCTAAGTAAGTTTCAATTCAACGGAGGTTGTAGGCTGCCTCGCCTTGTAGGAAGACTGATATTGAAAAGATCCAATACTTTAAGATTACTTAAAAGCCGGGGTGTGTCATGAAATTGATTAAACACAGTTTAATTCTGGCAATTTCTATTTAGAAAGTAAATCGATTTGAAGTAAATTTACAGGTGATTTGCCTTACGGCTAGTAAGGGCTTTAAAAGTAGATTTTTAAGCGTGCACCGATTGACGTCATTGCACGCTCTATTTCCGGGTCAGAGTATTTTGCAAATTAGCCTGTTTGTTAATGTCGAAAGCATTGATCTTGAATCATTGAATCAGACCCAAGTGGACTTCTACGTAAGAATCAATTTTCAACCACAACAAACAAACTGAATTGGTCCACAAGAGCCCAACATGCACGTCGTTGCAGGATGTATCAGATATTTTTGTACTTATCTTGGATCAAAGCCAAAGAGAATCTCTTAAAGTTATGTTAAGTATGCTCTACTAAACTTAAAATTGCAGAAGTGAAATGTCTATATTGCGTGACTGGGACATGGGCCACGACCGAATTAACTTAATGGCGCGAATAATTGATAACCAAGCGCTGCTGAGAGTAAATCGAGCTCAGTCACAAGCGACGGAAATCGGTTGTAAAACGGTGGTTATCGTCGTTTAGGTTAGGATCAATATAGGCGTATTAACGTTTTCAAGCGACGGAAATGATATTAGTTGCCGTTTCTATCATATTACTTTAAACATGAAAATTGGCTCCGGCATAATCAAATTCTTAGTTTCAATCAGTTACGTTGTCGAAAGTCAAACCGGATGTTTCCGCAGGGATTTTTTTGATTACTTTTCCACTTAGTTTCAGAAATAGCGAAAAACATCTGATATCAACTTCCGTTATTAGACTTATTTCAGAATAAAACTGACTCGTTTCAGTCCTAGGTTTTCTGGCTTGTAGCAATAACATAGTGAGCATTATACACAATGCATTTGTCTCAGTTGACTAATGATCCCGATAAAGACCACTAAGTTATTCGGTCACAGCTTTTAAAATATCCGCAAGTCGACAAAGTTATTTAGCCGCTGTCCTGGTGCAGCGGTGTTGACCGGGAAAGTTCCTGTCTTCTTCCTCCTCGTTAGAGGTTAAGTATTTTTAAGTGAAGAGAAACGCGATCTTTCGGTAAAGGTTCACTTACCAGCTCACTTAATACTGTTTCTTAATCGGTATTACAAAGGTTTTGGATCATATCTTTTTAATTCAAATGTCACGAACGAGCCGTAATGAGGGTTCTTAGGCATCCGGTGTAAAGGCGGATGGAGCAAACAGCTGTGTATTCTTTTGTGTAACTGCCTTCAAAGACACCCTGAAGGAATGGGACGATGTTACGGTATGTATGCCTGAGAGCTTGTTTAATTTCTTGGAGGAACTGATGACTTAACCTCCAAAGAGTTGCTAGCAACCGGTCCGTATCTCGATCGGTTCTATTTTGAATAAGGAATGAATCTAATATGATCATATGTCTCACTTCATGGCAAGTAAGCAGCTAAGAGAAACATTCAGTTTGAGGTGACCTAGAAGACGGGCTGGGTATTAAACGAACTACGCCATCTTCTCAAGTTGTGTCAGCGAAATTTGTTTCTTTCTTTATTTGTTTGTTTGTTTGAATGTTGTTTTACTCTTTGCAAGTAATTAAGAATAATCAACGATAGCATCACGAGAATCTGAAACATTTTGCTGAGTTGCTATTTTAACCCGCTTGGTTACAACCCCGTTCTCAGTGATATAATATCCCGTTACGTCACTCAGGTCATAAAGGCAAGGGTTTTCACCGCGGAAAACGCCGATCCTATGTAAAAAAAAACCGTTCGACGAAATTCCTGCCCCGCTTAATTTATCGTTATTAATGGTGCCCGATCGAGAATGGGGTTAATTTCTTACCACTTGACTCGGTGAGGCATTGAGATGGTTAGTACCACTAGGCAAAATGTTTACCCTTAAAACCAGAGTTCTCTATTTATTTGTTCAGAGAAAAGTGCAAAAAAAGTTTAGGATGTTCGCACTAATTATTTTTGCGCATTCTTAGTGTGCATTCTTACTGCGCTCGCAAATTCACACGCCACGTCAAGCATCGAGCGCGCGCTAAGTCATAAAATGAACAATCAGTTAGGCCTGTATTAAAAGATCTTGGACGTTCCGTGACCCCTATTTTTCTCTTCATGAAAAATCATTTTCTCTGCTAAATGTTCTTCGTTTAGCGAAAAAATGAAGAATCTATCGATTAGAAGTTTGAATTTTATGCAAAATGCACCATCGAGTTTCGTTCTTTTTAGCTGTTCGTCTATCTGTGCGGCGGTTTTAAATGCCTCTTGAAGGATTGATTTTGTTTTTTATTTCTTTTAATTTCTGAAAAAAAATAATTCATTATCTGTCCTCTATAGACGTTTGAAGAAAATATATTGAATCATCCGTAGAACATCGCCCGAACGTCCCTAAGTTTTCGAAAGTATCGACAAAAGTTGATGCTCGCTGACCCGGAAGTAGCGATAATTTGGAACTGAGAGACGGAAGGGTAACGTGATTGCTTTTTGGATACAAAAATACTTTTTATATATATAGAAAAAACTTCTGTTCATGTAAACATTAATGTCCAAAGGAAATGCGACGCAGTGAATTCTTAGGAGCTGCATACCTCCCGCACGAATTTTTTTTTCAGACAAATAGTAAATTTTTTAAAGTACCTATTAAATGAAATTTCCGCCTATTGTTTTATTCTAAGTTATTGAAGTCTATGATCCTCTGATTCGTAACTTTAGAGTTTGTGCTTCGGAAAAGCGCGTACGAACTTTTTCTCGAGCTTCAAAGTTGGCCAATTCGAGTCAAAATGTGCGACATTCCGCGCGCGGTCAAAATATGCAAATTAGTACGTTTGACGTCATAAGGTGTGTAACACGTTCAAGCCATCATAGCATCTGAGGGGAATAAGCGAAGGAGTGGGAAGTTTTTCGTTACCGGAGGGCCTGTTTTAGCGAGCTGCAAAAGACTACTTACACGGAAGGCACTGTCTTGCTTATATTTTCGAAAGACGAAGTCAGAAGAGCACATTGTTAGCGATTTGTTCGGATACACCGGCCCAACTGCAAAGCGACGAATGCGTCCGTGTTGTTCCCTCCATTTCGAACAAAGTTTCCATCGTCGGCTTTTCAACAGTGGACATCGTCTGTAATGGAGATCTCTTAATAAAGATTCAGTGGTGGTACTCTCGAGTCTTCGCAAACAGGACCAAACTGAAAGGGAGCGAAGATTTCAATTGAAATAATATTGGCCTCGCATCATTGTGATTTTGCAACCACGCATGATTTCGGCTGATGATTTCTTGCAGACTTGTTATCAGAACATGTTCACACGATAATCCTAATATGAAAATGCGATAGCTAATATAGGGAAATTCGTTTCAACAGAGCTTTTATAATGACTCAGAACCGAAAAATATAACAAATCTGTGTTTGCCTCAGGTTGCTTCAAGACGTCTTAGGTAGGATCTACGGAGGGAGGGAGAGAGAAAGCGAAAAAACAGCCCACGTTGGTAGGATCAGGAAAATAGTACACTGCATTCGAATCGTGTTCGGTTTGCCTCATAACTATAAACCAAATTTACCACTGAAGATGATTTAAAAGAAATGATTTAGAAATACATGAAACAAGAAATATGAGTGATAGGAACTGACGTTTCGGTGCATCTTGCGCCATTATCAAGGTTACATAATTAATGATAAAAAGCGGAAATGATGAAATGATGAAATGATGATGAAATGATGAAAAGTCAAGGAAAACTCCCAGACTTTTACCGCCGCTACGTAGATGACACTCTGGTCAAGATGCCAGATCTGGCGGCAGCCACAGCATTTCTGGATACCTTGAATCACGCCCATAGCGCCGTAAGTTTCACTATGGAGGTAGAGGAAAATGGGATGCTCCCTTTCCTTGGTTTACAGCTTCTAAATCGCGCACCATGTGTTGAAACAAAGGTTTACGTTAAGCCGACAAACACAGGTCTTCTCCTGCACTATCATAGCCATGTGGACAGCCGCTACAAACAGGGTTTGCTCGTCACCATGCTTGATCGCGCGCATCGGCTATCATCATCTTGGACACATTTCTCAGAGGAGTGCGAACGCTTGAGAGGAGTTTTCCGAAAGCTGAGGTATCCGAATCACCTTATTGATTCTGTCATCAACAAGTTTATCACCTCGAGAGTCGCAGCGGACCAGTCTAAACAGCATACCGATGACGTCATCCGGATAGCTATCCCCTATAAAGATTCAATGCAGCGAGAACTAGTAATGGATTCAATTAAATAATGAGAACTGACCATGGCAATGGATTTAATAATTATGTATATCCTGCCCTCTAAGCAGGAAACGAAAATACCGTTGGAAGCAACTAGAACATGCGTTTGGTTGAAACTTGATGTTTGCAGCATGTGTGTGAGATTTGTAACACAACAGAGACACAAGTGGTTTATAAATCATCAGGTTAAATATTTTGCCAAAGCGAACAGCGCTTTCACCATTTTCTTACATAGAAGGCATGGCAGATTTATAGTTTACCAATTTAAGACTGTTTCCTTGTTTTCGCATCGAGATTCTAAGATCACAAAGCGTATACCATCTTGTTCGTTCTCGTCTGCCTCTGTCACGTCTCCTTTTTCCACGACCCAACTCGCTAGCGTTCGACGATCGAATTAAAAGAGCCTTCCCCCTTCTACCGCTATTGCAGCGACTCAACATCACACGAATATCATGTGTTACTGGATAATTCATCATCTGATGACTTTTTCCACTGAATAAAACCGCCAAAAAGATGGCTCAGTGAGGGCTAACTTTGTAGGGAATACACTGACTCAAAGTGAAGCCATCGAAATTTGCACACCTTATGACGTCACTAGTTCCAGGCCTCGGAAAACGACAATTGCATTTTTTGCCAACTTTGGAGGGATAGAAAAATTATTTTGCGTGTCGGAACAGAGCTTAAATTCAAAAATTATGAATCAGTGCAACATAGACTTCAATTTTCTGGAATAAAAAGGGGGTCAAAATTTCATTTCATAGGCACTTTAACAGTGAAATCTTGATTCATTATCTCTGTTTTTGTGCTTTATAAATTATTCTACATTCTCAACAGATCAAAGGATATAGGCCAGTTTTAATGCGAAACCTTTTCGAAAATGTACACACAGTGAGAGAAGAGGAAGCCACTTGGTGTGGACGGCTTCTATGTGCATTTTTTAACTCCCTGCATTTGGAATTCCTCTCCCACGGTGGCAGTGTTGCTGTTTATGTTGTTGACAGTTAAAGTTTTAAACACTTACTACTATGTGTGAATGCACTTTTTCATTGTATTATAGAATTCTCATTGAAGGGGTTAACACCCATCCTCTAATTTTTTTATTGTGGGCACAAATAATTTTATAGAATATTTACAAAGATACCAAATTCTAATATGTCTAATATTTATTTATTACAATTTTTATTTTATTATTTTTATTATACAGTGTGTGTTGTAGGTACTCTAGCTGCAATTTAAAACAAAAACAAGGTTCTAATTGTCTCTTCTTAATAAGAAGAAAGTGACTTTTATTTATTTATAATTGTGCCTGGTAATATTGTTGATTTCCGAATGGCACTTCTGGCTATTATAGCGTGAATTAATTTATGTCACCTTATAGTTGTCATTTTATGCAGTGCGAGGAAAACACTTCAGTACACTATTAGATGTCTTTATTTATTAATAATGATATAGCAAGGCCTGGGGTCAGGCCCCAAGAATAGTTTGAATAAGAATTATTCTTAATAGACACTGGCAAATTTTAGAGTGACGTAGCAGCTCTCCTAAGGTCTCACATGAATAGCTTGCAACCCTTTGAGAGTACAATAGAACAAACAATAGAAATAATGCCCTTAACCCTAAAACAATGACAGCTGCTACAATGATAAAACAAAGGCAGCTTAGGACAGCTGCTACACTACTGAAATTTTATACATTAAATAAAAGTCACAATTTAGCCTTCCTCCCGCATGAATTCTTTTCTTTGTCTTTGTACGATTTTTTTTCTTGGCATTTTCCCTTGCATGAATTTTTTTTGGTTCCCCCCTTCCACCCACCTCTATTACTTTTCTAATGGCCCCACCCTTAGCTACATTCCTCTGACAATTTGGATGCAGAGTGGATATAGCCAGTAGTTTATAGAGCATTTCACTATTCTCATTGCGGCGATCACGAATAAACACCCCATCTCTCTCACCTTTCTCTATTCCTGTGCATCAACAGCCCTTGGGAGTGTGTTCGTTATGCAAATTATGTACTAGTTGAATACACGCAGGTTGATTTCATCGGGTGTTTTCCTGTCTTCGTGTGAACATGCTCCCGATATTTCGCTTGGAGCCGATCTTTGGTCCTTTCGTTCCCGGCTGTCATCGTAGCGACTTAATCCACTGTTTTTAACAATTATCATTATTAAACTCGGCCTGCGCCCTCGTAAGCTATTGCGTTATGGAAATCACGAGCTCATAATCTAATTGTTTTAGCGTAAATCTACCAGTAGCTCAATACTTTACTTTAATTCTCTTCACGGATACTTGCAAAACGGAAAGAGGTGGCTGCCATTTTGTTAACAACCGCACTACTAGACTACTCACTATCGACACCTTTAGAATAGATAGGGAGTAGTGTAGCCAATCAGAGAACGGCTTTTGTTTTTTTTGTTTTGTTTTTTTCCCCATTTCATTTTTCTTCACACTACTTACAATTCTCATTTCATACTTACATTTACATTGCACTACTCATACTTACACTATTTAGAACAAGCACATAATTGTAGACTTAATTGTTTAAAAGAAACAATTCCTCAAAAATTTTCCATTTTTTCTTAAACGGATTGATGTTATTTAATTTGTAAGAAATATACTTTTCGGTTTGATATTTATTTAATAAAATTCTTTCAAAGTGATTGAAAGATGGTTTCGTATCTTTACACCGACAAGTCCACAAGTACGTTTTTCCTAAAATGATTATATAGTTAAGCAGATCCATCTCCCCCGTTAAGAATCCTAGAATAATCTCACGATATTCTAAAGAGAGGCAAACGCAACTATTAAGTTTATTTAAAATTTTTTCACACGTCTCATTCCAAAAGGAAGTAGAAAAGGAACAATCAAAAAAAATATGAGATATGGTCTCAGTAGTCTGATGACAGAAGGAGCAGTTGGGGTCAGAAATATAGCCTATCTTACAAAGTAATTCATTTGTATATAGAACAGAATTTAAAACTTTACACTGAAAAGAACGTAGATAAGGTTCAGTTGCAACTCTCAGTGGCATAACAAAAGCCTCCGAAAGTTGCTTATCCTCCAGATTAAATTCTACTCTCAACTTGGCCCATTTAGTTGGTTTTTCGTATTTTTGCTTTATAAGAAGATGATAATAATCACGGCACTTAAATTTGTCTAAATCAAGGATATTCTCAAAATTGGGCACTTGAACACGCAGTTTCAGTGGAACTGATTGCCTTAAACCCGTCCATACTAAAAAGTTGGAATTCTTCAATCCTGCATCCCTGACGACATTGAAGGACTCAATGTTTGTCATCTCATAAAGCAAATGAGTTGTGTATATGATATTATTATTAAAGAAATGTTTATAGAAGA
>CM042752.1:24387438-24415680 GCA_022496165.2 Catalaphyllia jardinei
ACTGGACTTGTTTTCGAGAAGAGCTTCATTGAAGACCATGCGTTGTTAGAAGCTTTCGAAGTTTTGTGGCGATTTCAGCTTACAACCATAAGCATTCAATAAAAAATGCTGAAGATGCATTGCCTATACTGGCATTCAAAGTTTAGATCAGGTAAACGTACTCATTTGAACACAAGTCTATTAAGCAGACTTTTGCAGCTGACGTCGAGGAAAACATTCGGTCGCACGTGAGCAGAAAAGGGAAATATTTGTAACTTCTCACAGATAGAACTCTATCCTATTGTTATTTTGGTAAATATGCATGAAGAAAATCAGCTGGAAATGAAATGACCAATAAAAAAAAGAGTGAATCACCGACCACCCAGGGAGTAAACTGCGGATGAAGTTAACGCAACCGGTAACAAGCATATAATTAGGGGTATCGAATGGTCCCATCCAATTTGAAAATGCTCTGAATATTTGGCCTTTGCTCGAATTGCCCGCAAAAATTAGATGAGTGCTCGGTTGCTCGTGCTCGCAAAACTTTTGCACGTGCTTGCATGCTCGGATTTTCGTTAAAATTTCCTGCCGTGTAGCGTAAGCATAATTTGCATCTTGAAAACAAAAACTGACACAAGAAACAATGTTTCCCTTATGGGAAACTTGGAAACATTGGGGAATATGCGCGCGCCATGAATGTTTCTGGAAAAATGCTTTTTTCGTTTTCTTGACGTTTATTGAAACTGACCGGCCTGAGTTCAGTCCCAGGTAGCAGGGTAACCCTACCTGAAACATTTCGCTTGTAAAGACGGGCTATCTTTAACCCTCTTGAGAGGGAACCTAATTCCTTGGAAACAGGGCCTTAGAAAGCTTCAGATCCCGCTAATTGAAGTAATTTTGAAGCAAACGGTATACTAATTAAACAAGGCATAATTGGCTGTAAGCTACTGGGAATGGTTGAACCGCGACAAGGCCTTATCATGTTGCTTACTTTGCACCTGTTGTCTTGTTTTGAAAGAGTCAGCCAGATAATTTGGCGCAAAACAACGTTTTAATAAAGAGAGATTCCAGCTGGCGGAAAATTTACGAAGTGCTCGCTGCTCGCCATTTGTAATTTCTAAAGTGCTCGCTGCTCGCATGAGAAAATTGATAACTGCTCATGCTCGCAAAAATAAACGCACTGCTCGCATGCTCGCAAATGGTCGCAAAGGCCCTTGTAATTTTCTCTTAGCGCGGGCTTCACGTATGACGTGGTGTGACGTTGCGACATGAATTACGTGAGCAGCAAACGAGAAAAAGATAGTGCGTCACTGAGCTGCGTTTTCAAGGGCCCAGGAAATCCAAAATGGAAAACAGTCCCAGATTGCTATCTAAAAGGAGTAGGGGGTCTCAACTTTTTATAAAGATGCAATTATGACGAAAAATACCTAACCTCACTACCGGTGTTCTATGGAAATATTCTAAAATACTTTACAAAATCATAATCAAGACCAAAACATAATTAATTTGACATAGTAACAAAGACATACCAATTGGAGACAGACCCTTTTTTTTATTAGGGAATGGTATCAAAATGGCATTCTGTCAATCCAAGATCTTCTACCAACGACTGGTTAACTAATATCGTATCAAGATTTCTTGAACAATTACCACTGTAAAAAGACTAATTTTCTTCATCATTATCAGGTCATTAGTGCCACACCAAACACCTGCTAGCTATAGCAAGAAATGAGGCTCTAATAAAAAAAAACTTTACCTTAACAATATCTTTAATTTTCAGCTTGACGAATTTACACTAATAGACCTGGTTACAATTGGAATTAGTGATTTTTACAAATTATTCAACACCAAGACATATACACAGCATAACATAAGGGTCCCCAGAAGTCTGACAACTACTTTTTAACAAAAAAGACGTGTGGAAAGAACCTTTCGCCTCCCTAAAACACTATGTAAAGAGCCCAAACTCAAAGAAATACAAATTAAATCCATGCACCGAATCATTGTTACAAAAGGAGAACTTTTTCGTTATGGTATCCAGTCAGATGATGTCTGTATATACTGCGGCGAAAGAGACTCCATTGACCATTTCTGTTATCGACTGTGCTTTTGTAAAAAAATATTTCTCACGAGGTTGTCGGTTGTTTCAATGTAACGAACAAAACTCACTTCAATCCGCGTCCATAGAAGAGAAACTGTTCGGTGCAGTACATCCAAACAATTTGGAAAACATGCAACGAAGAAATTTAACTTCACAGTACTTTTTAATGAAATACTCATGATATGTACACAAAGAAACTGTATGCTGATTTTGTAAGCAAAATCTCACTTAAATACAGAATCGAACATATCGAGGCATAAATGATATGAGAAACAAAGGATGTCTCCTCCACTTTCTTGTTAGTTCAACAATTTTCATGCGACCATTATAATTAAAGTAATTCCTAATCATTAAATGTATAAAGTAATTTTAGGTTACCCAAAGCAACGTTTACTTCTTGTTTTCAGTGATTATGTAAGTGGAAGAAATTACTGTAAATATAGTTAATAGTTTATTGTAAGTAGTTAAATGTTAATTAGATAATTACTACATTGTAAATAACGGAGCCTAAAGAAATATTAAATAAATATGCCAAAAAAAAAAAGAAAAAAGGGCTCAGTTATCATTAAAAAAGTCTGGCCACCGAAAATATCAAGGATTGCTGACATGTGATCTCACCACTCCTTGCCGTCACCATGTCAACAAAATGTTTTATGGAAATGATGTGCCACCGATGATGTTTGTAACTGCGTGTGTCACGCGATTCACTACTGCGTCATTTGTAAAAGAGAAATTGAGCGGGAGTGGGGGGGGGGGGAGGAACTTGCACATGAAAAGGTCGTGGATAGTCGTAGTCTCGCTTTGGGGTATAAATAAAAAATGCTGGTCTCAAGGGTATTTAAGACGAAACGTCGCTAATTTTAGCTGTCAAAGTATCTTAAAGGTGTAATCGAGAAAAATGATAATTAACACGGTCTGTTTTCCCGTTTTTAGGCTCCAACCCCCGAGTCCGGTCTTCTAGCGCGTGCTCCCCTCCTGAACAGTGGCTGGTGATCGAACCTATCCTGTTTTAGTGGCACCTTTTAGGGGCTTCAAGGGTTCAAATAAAGCTGGAGACGTACCAAGATCGGTCTCATTTTGGGGTTTAATTTAAATTTTTCGACGAGAATCCCCGAACATTTCACGCGGCATTTCTCTTCCCGGAGAATCTGTAATGGTGATCCAAGCTTGCGAGTCTTTCCAGTTCCTCCATTTGTCGAAAAACACTTTTCCGGATCTGTCAGCTTTAACTACCACGCGAGGCCTGGACTGAAACACCAGTATTTCATACTCTTCAATGACATTTGAGTTGCTGTAACTGTCCCTGTATTTTAGAGCGACCCTTCTCTTCTCCAACTTGCAGTTATTCTCAACCACATCAGCTCTTGATGAATTCTGTCAATAGACGATACGATTCTGAGAACATTCACACAAATCAAGTTTTACGCACTCCTCTAGCCTTCTTTATTTTCAATTAGCTATATTTAAGTAGCAACGTGCGAAATAAGGGCTGCGACTTTTGAGAACTTTGGAAACAAAAAAAAAATAATTGGTAAATTTTTAAATACCTCATGAAAGGGGTCTGAAAGAAACAAAGAGCTTTGCATAAATGGTGCTAACACATTTCTTCTAAGTTACTGTTTTATTCAATGTACATAGTGTTACTCTATTTGGATTTTTCGGAGATACTACCTTATTTAATTTTTAGCTACTCAATATCTGAGATAAAATAATGTTATGTATGTATGTATATGTCACAATACTTAATTTGTACGTCCTTAGCCTCGTACTCAACATTTTTCACAAGAATGCGAGGCTAAGGATGTCTAAGTATTGTTATTCAAGCAATCTGTTTAACCTCATTAATATAGTTCATCAGGTGTAAACAAAAGAAAACGACAACCTTGACCATCATAGCAAGAGACTAAACTTATTTCATCTTTTGTTTATTTTTTTTAAAATATTTAAAAGTACTCCAGAAGCCTACCTTAACCACTAACTTTCCTTCATCCACACACAGGATGTAATTTGGAATTCCAGCGGAGTGTAAAGTGAATTCCATGTTTGAGACTGTAAGTTTTTTCTTCCAGATAAATTCTGTTCGGAAAAACATAGAGGCGTAAACCGTTTGTAAATCTTCCCATTGGAACTCCCGGCCTGTGAAAATGGAGGCTCCAAGCCTTGAAATTTGAAAAGGACAACTCTAGAGAGTAACGAATCCATTTTTGGGTCATGGCTTGAAGTTCATCTTTCGCCCGTTTATAAATGCGGAATCTTCTACTTTATGGTCTAGTTACAACATGAAGAAAACTTATGCCATTTGGCGCCCAAGAGGACTTAGAGCGTAATAGCCAATTATTGGAGGAGCGAAGCAAAATGCTATATTACTTTTAAAAAGTTTCGGATGTTAACATTTTGACGTCTTATTTCGACGTCTTACTCCGGTTTAGACTGTACAAATGTGTGCGCTGCAGGCTACTGGAACTGACAAGGCTTAAGTAAATTTACGCCTGCAAAACATGAGTTAAACTGAAACACTACATCAATGAAATGATAGTTTTACTGCGCCCTCGAGGTTTTACGAATACACCAACGAGAAAATAACACAAGTTGGGCTCCTGATTCTATCAAGCCAGTTGGTATGTTAAGATAAGCCGTGTTTCAATCAGGACTCGCTTCATAAAACCCGGCATAAAGCTAACTAAGAGGTTTGAAGCTACTTCAAAAATCTATACTGTACTGTAAATATTTCTTAAATTTTCAGACGTTTAAAAATTTCCGAAGGTTCTATTTTCGAACGCTTTTTTTTGGTCCGGCATTAAAATCCTCTGAAATATTTCTTGGGTCATCGTAGTTTGATCAAAAATAAGAAACAAACAGCATTGATGAACATATAAAACTTTTTTGATCGAGACTTCACATTTCGTATGTTACTGTACATACATTTTCAAAAGATTAGATTAAGCAAACACTTAACAGTATATAAAAGCTAGAGTAAATTAATAAAGCATCAGCTTTTTAATTCCGACGTTCATATTGAAAGCTGGCTCAGCTTGTTCTTAAATAAATAAGGTCTCTGATTTTGCAGTGGAAGTCTGTTTTGCCATTCGCCAAAATGTCAAAGTGATCCCACTTGATATTATGTCCAGGGGTTTTGAGGTGGTCAGCAACGACAACACTTTTAAGTTTATAAGACATGTTTCGACATAAACTTGTGTCATCTTCAGTTAATTAATGTACAAAGCGTTAGAAGTTGAATTTGTAAGTAGGAAAAATTGCTAATTAGCGAGGGCCTCTAAGTGTTTGTTTTTCCTATCATGAAGCCGTCGTTTAGTTTTACCAATGTAAAACCATTACAGTCCCAGCAATTTGCTATGTAAATAATTCTGGATTGTTGTAAACGATTAATGCGGTTCTAAACGGAAAGAAAGATTTTATGCATCGAGTGTTTTGAAAATGATCTTTAGGTTGACACAAGAGTAGAATTACTACACACATGATTTCGATCAGGCTTTTAGTGACTTGCTTGCTTTGCAAACCTAAATATGGAAGCAGGATAACGATATCTTTCTTAGGAACTGTAGACACAGGGATGTTAGACGGATGCCTGTTTTTGTTCAAAACACCGTTGATTTGATGGTTGATTATACCTTGTGGGTAGTCGTTTTGCGGTAGAAGGAGTTTTCGAAGACCGTTGAGGGCAGATTGTAGCAAGGGACCTGCCCTGGTTGTTCGAAGGCTGGATAAAGCTATCCACCGGATAAATCGCTATCCAGTGGATAAGTGTTAACAAAACAAACCACGCTATCCGCTGGATAGTAATTTATCCAGTGGATAGCGTTATCCAGCCTTTGAACAACCGGGGCCAGATGAACAAAGACGGTAGAAGCGACAAGTGAAAGAGTGGATGAGGTTTATTTTGGACTTTTGTGGAGTGAAGGAATCCTATTTTGTGTAGATGGATGTCATGCAAGTGTTATTTTGATTACGTGCGACAAGAATGTCCAAATTCATATTGCTGATGTGACAACTGTTTTAATAGTGTTTGGCAGGAACTCATTTGGACTGTCTTTTTTGCGAAACATGGTCATCAACGTACCGATTCCAAAATGAAGAACTAATCAACTTCTCTTCTTCAAAATCACACATGAAGATGTTGGCTAACACAGGGCCCAATGGCGAACTCATGGCAACACCATCGATTTGGTCGTAGCAAAAAAAGAAAGTGGCTATTAGTGGCAAATTCCATTAGCAGAAATCAAGTGTTTCATTAAAACAGCCCTGGGTAAAGCAGGAGGATCAGCAAGAGAATACAATTTGTCGAGAAAAATGTCTAGTGTTTTCTCAAGTGGCACGGTTGTAAATAGGGAGGAGACATCCAAAGAGCACATTCTTCCATTGTCATGCTTGTACTTTTTGGCCCAATAAAACAGAGGAGTCGAAAAGAAAAGAATCTGACAGCGTATTAGTTAATCCGAGATTGCCGGGCTGAAGTTTAGTAACAAGGTAAGAAACGAGATTGTAGTTAATAGGTGTATACCGTTGAAACGATAGGGCGGAAAGGGTAGCCAGGGTAGTCTTACGAACTTTGAGAAGGCCATCACTAATACGCTAAGAGAAGATCCACTTGGTAAGATTTTGAGAAAAGTTGCATCATCAATAATTTTTGTCCTTTCTCAGTTTCTAAAGATAAACTGACAGGCTGCCTTCCTTGGATTTAGTTGGATTGTGTTGTACCTCTTTAAAATTGGTTCTGTCAGAAATCAAGTGTTTCATTTTGTTAAAATAACGCTGTTTCCTTTGTCCGGTTTCGTGATGATAACACAGTCTTCATTGCGTGAATCAGATAAGGCTTTCCACTCGTCTTTGCTCAGAATCTTCTTTCTTTTCTTTTTCAAAGAGATCTTATTTTTTCAAGCACTTGAGCCAGCTTTCAACATTAACGTCGGCTGATGCTTTATTAATTTACTCTAGTTTTTATAGGTTATATTGTTAAGTATTTGCTCATCTAGGTTTCAGACCACTCGTCACTATTATATACTGGATGTAGCTCTCGCTAAATGCCAACGAGCAACCATTCAAAACAAATACTCATTGGGACTGGCTTAAAAACACAGAGCCATGTTTGCTGCACGGTTACGGTCACGCAATGTTCATAGCCAACAGCCAGAAAGAAGCGAGATATTTATCTTCTCCGGTTTATCGCTGTCCTGTTTCTCGCTAGCAAGGTTTAAAATAGCAGCCGATATTTTGATGGCATTTGCTGGTGAACTTTTGACCGAAGAAATAGAAGACACAGTCGCTATAATGTTGTTCAGATTTAAGTCAGTTTTGTATCCACCAGACGCGAAAGCGATAAACCGGAGAAGATAAATATCTCGATCCTCTCTGGCTGTTGCCTGTGAACATTGTGTTCCATACAACATTTTCGATTCGATGATAAGATTGAGACGAGTTTAAACCTTTTTTTTTTCTTTTTTTATTTTCAGGGTTCTGAGTTTTCGGGATCTGCGTTTGAGTGTCATGAAAACTCAGACCCCGGGAAACAAATAAAGAAAAAAGATTTCAACTCGTCTCAGTCTTGTCACCTAAAATGTTTTATGGTTACGCAATGTTTATAGGTGGCAACAGCCAGAAAGGACCGAGATATTTATCTTTTCAGGTTTATCGCTGTCGCGTCCCATGGATACAACAACTGACTTCAATTTAAACAACATTATAGCGACTCTGTCTTTAATTTATATTTCTTCGGTAAAAAAATTCGCCGGCAAAAGTCCTCAAACTTGATCTCAACTCCCACAGTTCGATGCTCGGGGCTCGATGATGCCAAAGCTGGTGAGCATCGACGATCAGAGCTACGCGGCCTTGATGTTACAATCTGTGCGCGCTACGATTGGTCCGTTGCAAGACAATCGACCTCTTTTCTACTACGTCATTGGAATCTCAGAAATCTTACATTTGTAATGTAATGTATTTGTAATGTATCTTATTGTAAGTTACACAGCCCGCCTCGATTAGCGATGCTATATGCGGGTTGTGTAAATTTAAAAATCTGTTGAATTTGAATTTTAATAAAATAATGCTAATAATGCTAATGCTAATGCTAAATCTTACCTTACAACAGGAATGTTACCTTACAAACATTTCTCTCGATCACTCGGGATTTTTACCGCCTAGACAGTACCTACGGAATCCGAGGAGGCTCAGCCACTTTTGTTTTCATTTTTATTTGCTTTTGCATTCTAATCAGCGTTTTTATTTTCGTTTCCTTTTTTCTTTTTGTTGCATTTACATTTTATACGCGATTCATTTTATTTTCATTTTCACTTACCTTTGCATTCTCATCAGCGTCTTTATTTCTGTTTCCATTTTCTTTTTATTGCGTTACGCTTGCGTTACGTAGTGCCATGCGCCTGTCATTTTGGTTTTAATTTCTTTTCTTTTCTTTTATCATTTGGCATATCAACTTCCGTTTTCATTTTGAATTTTGCTTTTCATTTTAACTTTTTCGTGACGTCAAAATCAAAATGGCTAGCAAAAATTCCTTATATGGAAGCTCATTATCCAGCGAGTAGTCTTTCTCAGGGTGGGCGATGATAGCGATGCTGATGTCCAACCGAGCTTTGGCAGAGGTCTTTTTCTATCTATGTGATAGGATCATGGATTAGGATCATTTGACCCGATTTGATAAACTGCATATATTTTCCTGCTGAGTGATCGGCAAAAAGGGCGGAATTATCTATTATTTATTATTTATAGTTCTGACATGGGACAGCTGTGAATTAAAATCATCTCAGGTGTTTTATCCCAAGTCAATTATTAGCCATTAATTAACTTGCACATTGCGGTACTTCTCTTGCCAAGCTGTCCACTTTTGTCTTTTAAGTGTGCATTACTTATTGTCAGGATGTGTGACCAACACAGGAGGAATAAATTTTTTTTTCAACTTTTATTTTTGCCACTCAAATCATATTGACATCACTTCAGAAGAATAATACAGATTTTAAGTAGCAGGAAGATCTCTGCAAGCTTGTGATCGCTTTTCTAAGGAGATCTCCCTAACAATACTACAAAGTTTAATACTAACTAGGATGGTGGCTTGATTACACAGAGGTGTAGCGACAATTGGTCATTAAAAGAATAATTAAACAGCTCGTATTTGCCCTTACGCTTCTTCTAGGTAAGGATCAGTGTTACATGAGAGACACTGGCAGAAAGGCAGTGTTAAGCGATGTCAAAACAGCCTTCAGGTGTACCCCCGCCTTAAAAGACCCTTAGCTTGCGCGTTTAACTTGCATGTGGGCAGCTTGACAAGAGAAGTGCCGCAATGTGCAAGTTAATTGCTAATAGTTGACTTGGGATAAGACACCTGAGATGATTGTAATTCACAGCTAAGGTGTCCCATGTCAGAGCCGGGTTGTTCGAAAGCCGATTAATGTTAACCCAGGGTTAACAGTTAACTGAAGCGTTATGTTTTCTTGTTTAAAATTGTTTTTCACCTCTAATGTTTGGTGTAGTTTGAGATTACTACAGCTCAAAACTGAAGGGCAAACAGTAAAAACAGAACACCTCACCATAAAGTTACAAAACTGAAATCAAAATTCTCATTAATCCTGGATTAGCTTAATCGGGCTTTGAACAACCCGGCCCAGAACTATAAATAATAAAAGGTCAAAGTGAAGAATGATCATCGCAGTAAATTTTCCAATTTAAGCAATTGGAAAGAAGCCTGAAAAACTCAGGGCTTCAATGGGATTCGAACCCATGACCTCCGCGATACCGGTGTGATGTTCTACCAACTGAGCTATGATGCCACACATTGGGAGCAAGGTCAATTTATGTGAGTTCATTCTCCCATGAGTTGAAGCCTTGATTTTTTTCAGGCTTCTTCTTTCCAGTAGCTCAAATTGGAAAATTTACTGCGATGATCATTTTTCACTTTGATCTACAACCGCAGTTCAAATATACGAATTACTTCATATATACTTCACGTCAATAAATAATAAATAATTCCGCTCTTTTTTGCCGAGCACTCAGCAAGGAAAATATATGCAGTTTATTAAATCGGGTCAGATGATCCTAATCCACGATCCTATCACACAGATAGAAAAAGACCTCTGCCAAGGCTCGGTTGGACATCAGCATGACTATCATCGCCAACCCTGAGAAAAACTGCTCGGCGGATAATGAGCTTCCATATAAGGAATTTTTGTTACCCATTTTGATTTTGACGTCACAAAAAAGGAATTTTTGCTAGCCATTTTGATTTTGACGTCACAAAAAAGGAATTTTTGCTAGCCATTTTGATTTTGACGTCACGAAAAAGTCAAAATGAAAACGAAAGTCGATATGCCAAATGATAAAAGAAAAGGAAAGAAATTTAAAACCAAAACGACAGGCGCATGGTATCACGTAACGCAAAATGGAAACAGAAAGGAAAACGCTGATGAGAATGCAAAGGTAAGTGTAAATGAAAAAAAAAATGGATCGCGTATAAAATGTAAAATGCAACAAAAAGAAAAATGGAAAGGGAAATGAAAACGCTAATTAAAATGCAAAAGCAAATAAAAATGAAAACAAAACTGGCTGAGCCTCCTCGGATTCCGTAAGTACCGCCTCGCCAGCCTCTTTAAATTTCAACGGTTACTTTATATATAGTAGAGTAACATTCGAGACGTCAAGTCTCAATCAAAAATTGTGGAAGTTCAACTTTTATCATTTCTGTTTGTTTCTTATTTTGATTAAAATCGTCCTATTGTTTTGCTTGTAATACATTATTATAATCAGATTACAAAAGTAACGAACTTGTTATCCCTGCTATAGGAGGATCTTCGTTTGTTTGCAATATTTGCCTGATTAGCGTAAGCGACAAAGTTAACAAATTGACGTCACTTTTTCATGGGTCTGTCCTGTTATTGATCATGAATTTCGTCATAACATTGTAAAAAGTAGTTGTGGATCCACGACGCGATGGCCGAGTGGATCCGCAGACTACTTTGACAATGTTATGAAGAAATTCATTGTCTATAACAAGACAGACGCATCAAAAACTGACGTCCATTTGCTTTTTACAATAACAAACTGTCAAATTGTCTGCTCTCGCTCGTTGCCACATTGCATAAATTATGAATTTTATGTGTCTGTCCGGTTATTGACGATAAACTATGAATCAGCCAATGAGCGCGCGAGATTTTTGTGCTGTTATCGTAAAATTTCTGATGGAACTACGAAAGCATTAGCTCTGAATAATGAAAAGGCACCTTACGATTACTATTCCCAAGGAATTTGAGCCCGATGTATTGAATACTTCTTGTGTGACGTGGGCTGAAAAGCTTAAAATAATTAGTATAAATTTACCGTAGTCTATTGTGAATCCGTGAATTTGATTGGCTAAATTACTGATGACTATCTGCTGTTAGTCATCAGTTATGCATCAGTGCACACCGCACATCACGTTTGAACCTGATCTAACGTAATAAAACAGTTCTTTTCTACGCGTTACTTGACATTTTTTTCTTTTTATGCAATGAGACCACGGTAAATTTATACTAAAACAATTAGACTACTCGCCCTCGTTTTCTACGAGCGATAGTCAACTCGGCTGCGCCTCGTTGACTATCTGCTCGTAGAAAACTCGGGCTCGTAGTCTAATTGTTAAATAGAAAATGTGTAGGAGCTCAATAGCGCTTTTGGCGCCCAGAAGTTTTGAGTTTTTTTGAAATCCACTTTTCCCCCGAATATTTCACCAAAAGAGCCAAATATTACACCAAGTACTAAGAGTCAGAAGGTCCTTAACTGTTTGTAGCCAATTCGTCACTATCGTGACGTCTTCTCTGTTGAAAGTCGTATGTTAATGAGGAAAATGAAAACAGCAAAGATTTTCATGTAGCTACGCGATAAAAGTCAGCTACCGCTGTGCTTACTTGTACCAAGTTCCCCCTGCCGTCCAGTGAATGACAGACTGAATCTGTTGTTCCCTTCCTCGGTCATCCGAAGAAATCGTTTGCCTCTGTTTTGACGCGCAAGTGATTCTAAAGTAATGGTATTAGTCCCCTGTTTGCTTGATATAGGTTTATCGCACCAAGCGAAACAATGTAGACCCACGGTTAAAAAGAGAAGCTGTCAAAGAAAACAAAAAGAGAAGAAGAGAAGAGTATTAATCTTCAACAAGACCAAGAACAGGAGGGAAGTTACACTGAGTTATCAGCCGACACTAGAGGCCGGTAGCTCAGTGTCAGCTGCTACCTGACGGGATCCGTGAACAAGTAATTGTCTGTGGTGGATACCCCCGCAAGAATTAACTCGACTAGTCACCAATTTCCTCGCGGCTTCGTTCACGGCTTCCCGCCAAAACAAAAGTAATCAATCAATCAAACTTTCTTTAACGAGGGTGACAGTTAATAGTTAAAAACTAATTAACTCGCGGCCTTCCATAAACATTGTTCCAATTTATGTTAAGATACCTATTATAATTAAAAGCTGAAGCTGACTTAAGGTGATTCCCTAGTTTTGCATTGCGCATCTCTACTCTGCACGATTTTTGCGTCATTAGCGCGAGCAAATGAGCGCGTGCGCGTACAAAACGCAAAGCGGCCTTCACACGGCAAACTAAAGTTGGCAAACTCGTGTTGGCAAACTCAAGTTGATGTGTGTGAACGGCACAAAAACAGTCGGCAAACAAGTTGGCAAACTGTTGGCGACAAATAGAACTTGCCTCTATTCTCGCCAACGTTTTCAGCAACTTTTTCATGTTGGTAAACTCGTATCTGACGTGTGAACGGTTGGCCAACATGTGATGGTAATTGTCAATGAAACAAAACGAGCTCTATTCAAGTGATTTATTTGCGTGACACTTCACAAAATGGGGGACGGGAGTCAACACTACTTTTTAAATTTGTCGAAGCGGTTCACAATCGTCTGGTTGTACGGGACGTTACATCTATAGCCTACAAAGATACTAAAAACAAACAAAACAAAACGGAGGAACACGCGGACAAACTGGGTTTCGTTCAAACCTTTCTATTTCTCCACTGCATTCTGTTTCATCTCTTCTTTTCCCCTGTGTCGCTGTTGTACGTGAGTGCCACTGCACTAAACAAGCGGCCATTATGCAAATTACCGTGTTTGTTATTTGACACGAGTTTGACGTGTGAAGGAAAGAGTTTGTCAACTTTTTGAAGTTTTCCAACACGAGTTTGCCAACTTAAGTTTGTCGTGTGAAGGCCGCTTAAGAGATTTCTCTCAAACTAAGCTAAATATAGTCCAGACCCTGAACTCTCCTTTCTTCCCGCCCCATATAGGGGCTGAACCCGGGCGGGCGAAAGAAGAGTCCAGGATAACTTGCATGCGCATGCTCAGAACGCCGCCATTTTTCCCCCCAAATCGGGGGAAAAACAATATTTGGAAGTATTTTTCAGATTTGGCTTGTGGCGCGATTTTCTGAATGATAATATACAAGCAACAATTTCTGCATTCAGATTGATTAAAAACATGTCAATTAATCCCAAATCAGTGGAATTTCACCAGTACCACGCTATACCACATTCGATTTGTTTTTGTCACAGTATCAAAGATAACGATAGAAATCTTTCCAAGATTTATTGACAGATTGAAAACACCGATTCGGACTTGAAAGTGCACGCGCTGCATTATGCAAAAGAGCTACTTGTACGCCTCAGACTTTCCTTTCAAAAACTTTTGCAAACTCGCTTAATATATATGCAGAAACAATAAGAAAAAATGTTCGGGAAAAGAGTAATGACGCGTACTCGTTGTCGATGGGATAAAAGTACAGATTACGATAAACCATGGCCATATTTCGATAGTTACGTTTTTACCACAATATCAACGTCAAAGAAATTGCGCGAGCGCGAGCTGAAAAAGGCATTGCGCGACACATTGGCGCGAGCAGCGTGGTTGGGACCTAGTAACTTTTGATTGGTTCGTTCTGAGCATGCGCATGCAAGTTATCCTAGACTCTCCTTTCGCCCGCCCGGGTTCAGCCCCTATATGGGGTGGGAAGAAAGGAGAGTTCAGGGACTGGACTAAGCTAAATAGCGAGATAAATAACCCTAATTTTCTCTTAAACGAACACGGTGACCCCCACTTTTTATTTTATAAATTCGATGAGAACAATATCCTCAATAACTGAGCAGAAAACTGGCAGGCGGTTTTTTGAAAATTTTGGGGTGATTTTTGGGTATTTTGGGAAATAGATATTTTTTCTCAAAGGATAGGTTAAATTGAGAAAAATATGAAATGTTGAAGATTTGATGTATTTGGAAAATTGAAACTTGACGTGAAGAATAAGTAGACGGATACCAAACAGTCCCCTACTAAAATGGAGCTCTTTTTGGAGGGGGTCAACTGTCTGGTAGTGTTACCGACCCATTTTAATCTTAACAATTCCCTTTTAAAACTACTTCAAATTTCACTCCTATTCATGTTTATCGCCCGCCTTAATTTAAAATGTTTATAGAAAGCATGTCAAATGTCAAATCGCACGTGGCATCCTTCAAGCTACATAGGTGGAGGTTTCAAGTTTTAGATCATTGCCAAGATCCTATAATAAATGCGTTCCTGATGCGTTTTAAGTTTCTCCATGTCAAGTTTTCATTCTTTGCTATCGTGGTTTTAATTTATTTTTTTTCTTCAAGTTCTCGGAAAGACCAAAAGCCCCGGCCGGGTTGTTATTTCATTTGCACCCGTGCTTTCAGTATATTCGTGTTCTACAGGCCTTATAAAAACTGAGGGCTCGGGTTCAGTCTCGATGTCCCTCTGGTTATATCCCTGAGGTGGTTAGTTGTTTCCATGGTAACTACAAAAATGTTCACCTGTGTGTTGTAAAGTTTGGATCTGTGGGGACTCCCCTTAGTTGACCCTGATGATTCATGCGAGCCACCCGGTGGACGCTCGACTAAGTGCTGAAACTTAATAAACTGCAAAGCCGTGAACGAAAATCCTGCTTGATTGAACGCTGGATCTCACAGAAGATCTAATCAACCAAACTTGAAAAGTAGAACGATAATAGGTCAACGACTACTACAAGGTTGATACATGGTATTGTCTATAATGTGATTGGACTAGCACTGCAACACTATGCAAATGTTCAAGAAATTGGACGATTCTCAATCGTCTTTTTGGTTGAGATGTGAGGCCGTTAAAGCCAAATGAACGGCTTGAAACTGATGAAATGATACAAAATGGTATATTAGAACAACAGCTCAACGGGATGACCTTTTCAGAAGTTGAACTAAGAAAGGCTGACCGTACGGTTCGGGTTAACTGTATATAATTTCCAATATTTCGTCAGGCACGGCCTGACTTCTTCAGGGAATGTTTACATCTGAGAAAAGACGTTACAATTTAAACAACAAAGATAAAAGCCTATATAGTATTACAATAAAAAATGCACCGTTGAAGTAGCTAATAAATGACAAGTTAACAAAAATAGAAAACAAAAACTAAACCGTTGAGCAAACTAATGAATGACAAGAGAATAAAATGGAATATAATACATAGGGGATAAGTGGGTTAAACATTAGATTAAATTTCTTCTCGTTTGTTTATACCTTTGGGTTCAAGAGTTTGACCCCTTTCGATAAGGTACGCTTCCCTGGCTTTGCGTAACGCGTCACGAGATGAATGTATAAGTTCTAGTGGTATAAATTCTATGTCGTTAGGTGAATGATTGTCGGAAAGAAAATGGTCTGAAACTGGAGTCGGTCTGGAGGAAGGGGTGGGTCTGTCTACTGGTCGTCGGTGTTCATTAAAGCGCCGGCGCAACGTAGACAATGTATCATGTAAATAAGAGTTTTAGAGTTGCAGTCGATATGATCATGAATGGTTCTCATTTCCCAAGTAGCAGAAAAGGTATACTTTGTACGGCCGTCGGTAATATAGCGGCAAGTGATACAATTTTTGCCGCAACGAAAGTATCCCTTTGTGACGTTAGTTTGTTTGTCAGTACGTAATTTAGATCTGACTAAAATGTCACCAAGGTTGTCGGTTCGTCGGAAAGCTACAAGTGGTGTGGTTTGAAAGACGTTGTTGCATCGTGGGGAAGACGAAAGGATTTTAAAGTGTGTTTGTATGATACTTGATACGGAACGAAGGGCAGGATTGTATGTGATAACAAGCGGAACGCGACTGGGTTGGTTTGTGGTAGGCTGACTGGGTTTGAGTGTTTCATTGCGTGTGATTGCGTGAACTCGTTAGATTTCTCTTTTGAGAAAAGAGAGGTTGTATCCACGATCGTTAGGGTATTGCATGAGTTCATTGGCGGTAATGTGAAGCTTTCGTCGGAAGAGCATATGCGTCGTAATCGGAGAGCGAGGCTGAATGGAAAGGCTCGTTTTGTATGTAGAGGGTGACACGATGATTGTAGAAGGTATTGGTGTTTGTCAGAAGTGCTTTTTTTTTCTTCCGGAAATGTTCCACTTGAGTGAACCAAACAATCGAACGTGTAATTTGCAATTCCAAGATAACCATAAAGAGACTCCAACGATATGTGCAAACGTGGCTGAATTTGGGTGAACTTTCTGGACCTTTCTGGATATTTCGATGCTTAGATTTTTTTCGGATATTTTGTAGTACAGATGTTCTAGAAAAGTCCAAAGAAAGATTGCACTGTCGAAGTCATTCTCTTACAAAACGCCAGTCATTTGATAATAATTCGGTTCTCCGTGAACTTCTTGGTCCATGAGTTTTCAAGAAACTCTTTCAGGAAGTCGTTCGAATTGGCGAATCCGCCAGTTGTTCATTGGCTTCAGTCCGTGATCAGTGAATTTCAGGTTGGGTAAGATGTACTTCTATGCTATTATTCTGTTCTTCTCTCAGCGCAGCTTGTTGTCAAACATGACCCGGACTGCCGAAGTTGGATTAAAATTCTTGCCGAGGTAATAACACAAAAATCGGCTACCATAATATTTATTAGTTTATCTTTTAATGCATAACCTCTTTCCGGAACATGCAAAAAAGGAAAAAAAAATCAAATTTTTACCGGCGAGGCAAATGCTTCGGCTCGCTTGTTACTAGCTATGGCTCTAATGTCTCATAAGATAACTTTCCATGAAGGCACTTCAACTGCCGCGAGTGTAAAATCTGCATTTCAATCACAGAACGACAAATTATGTCTGCATTTCCCTTCATTTTGGTTGTCAATTCATCGAAGCGTTGCAGAAGTTAAACGTTTAGCTGAGCTGAGAACAGAGCAATAAATTCTAATTTACCTCTATCCGCTCAAATTTAAGATTAGAAAGATCTGGTTAAGGTGTGCATCTTGAAGCATCTTGAGCATTTTCATAATAACACCGTTAGTTATGCAGTGGATAAAAAACAAATGGTAAAATCGCTGTCAACTGTGGCTCTCCGTGCTAACTGCGGTTGAATAGACTTCCAGGGTAGTTCACATAGAGCAGTCGAATGTGCATACACCTGACTGCAGAGCGCAAAACGTTTGTCACAAATGGTCCTCCATTCATCATATACATGATCGATCAATTCATCAATCTGAACCAACTTACCACAAGCCAGAAGGTATCCATATTCTAAAAACGTCGTCGATTCTGAAATATGGTGGCAGCTATGGCAGCTATCGAACTACTAGTTACTTGCTGCTGGAGTGAAATGCAATTTGTTGATCAAGCTGAGAAGTGGTGGCTGGGCAACGGCAATAAGGGGAACCCCCCCCCCCCCACCCCCCTTATTTCAGAACAAAACAATCCGCCAACTAGTCAAAAATGCCTTTCACGTGACATAACGAACTGTTCTCCCGAAAACTAGAAACGAAACTGTGTGGGGCCTTGTTCGTAGGAAATTACCAAAGCATGCCGTCACGGAAAAATAAGGAAATACAACGAGTTAACAGATTTATTTTACAGGTCAAATCTCGACAAGCTGCAGCGCCCGCTGTGTCTAGTTAGATTTTTGTACTAAATCAGTATTTATAATTATCCACGTAAAGGTAATTACCTCTCAAACCTGTTAGACCTCCTAATTATACTCAAAACAAAGACTTGCAAGATGAGATGACCTTGTCAACGTTATCGTGAGAACCAGTACAGACTCTTTTTTTGTCTAAGAAGCATGGTTCATTCCGATAAACAGGAAACGCACAAAACAAATGAACTTATCACTCCATTCCATTCAGTTTTAGTCAAAGTGGCAACAAAACCTAACGGAAATGAAGAGCTATTCACGATTTTGATTGTAGCATTTTTGTGCATCTTTGCCGAATTCATTCAAACACGCTTGATTTTTTACTTTAAAGCTTTGACCATCAAGGAAGGTTCAAGTGTTGATTGTTCCCGGTTGTTCGAGCGAAAAATGGATTCCACAAACTACACATCATTGCACACTTATAATCCCTTATCAGGTCATAACCATGAAATAATAATACGGTGGGTAATTAGTTTTTGAAACATTAGAACTGGAAAACATATGGAACCGAGAAGGAGCCAGATATCTAAATAAATATGGATAAAAACTGGCCAGTGTTTTTATTTGTGCTTGGCCTCAAAGCGTTGTCCATCTGTTAAAATTGCTCAGAAGTCATGGGGTCGCAAATGAAGTGTTTAACGCTTCATTTCCGACTAAGGAAGGGTTTTTTCCCAAAACGCCTCAAGAATAGTCCCATTAAGCTCTCTTTGTTACTTCATATAAACGAAAGCAATTTTATTCAATTCAACAAAAAAGTGCGACACAGTTACAACTTGTTTTTATTTCTAAATATAATAGACTATCATAGTCATCTGTTATTGCTTTTATCACTAACCTTTTGGTAGCTGATTGTGTCGGCCAAACCCTATTTTGCGGTATGTATTGTGAAACAGCTTTCACTCTTATACCTCAGTCAAAAAGTTATTAATGTCTGTCAGCGAAACAAATGGTGACGACTTTTGGCTCTTCTGGCTCAAGCGACTTAGGTGAAAAGCCGCGAGGCTCTTTACAAAATATCTTTCTTTCATAATACACCGATTCAGGCTATTACCGGAAGTAGCATGAAAGCGAGGCCTAAGGGCCAAGGGTGACATTTGCAGTGGCCGGGAGCGAAACATGGCGGTAAATTTAAACCTTACACCGGAGGATATACCGTGCTCAAGCGTTGAAAATGTAGAGAATTTAGGTAAATGGATCGTTCCACAGTTAAAGTTCTGGTTAAAATGTAGACGGCTCAATCAACAAGGATCAAAGAAGGATCTAGTCGAAAAGTAAGCTTTGAAACATTTCGCGCGAACTTGAGGAAACACTGTTCGAAGGCGTGCCTCACACAAAGCCTCTACGGTCAACTTATTATTTTATTTTATTTTCTTTTTTTTGCCAGAGTCAAAGCATTCAACGCGATATCCTTTTATAGGGACAAAGTATATGATCCTGACCCTGACAGGTGCTATACCAAAGCAAAGCTTGAGAAACTTAAGCAAAATGATGTGGTAAATAACACGGTCAGCCAGACAAGTTCAGTTGATTCACCTTTTGATAACTTTCCACCCGACGATTCTACGCTATTTTCGGAAGACTTTTCTATTTTACCTTCATTTCTCCCGATGGACGCTTTTGAGCAAGTAAAAAATTCTGGCAAGTCCGTCAAGAAGTTTGCCAATGCAGATGTTGTGATAAACTCGAATGATAAAGGTCTTCGCATGATGAACTTTGTACATGATTTGCAAGTTTGCAACAGCGCTGAGAAACGTGTTGTATATTTGAGAGCATGCTGTTGGGCTTCTTACAAAAGGAACGTAAAATACAAGGTTAAATTGGTTCTTAACCAAACGGAAACCCGAAAATTGTTGCAGCAAAGTGTGACAAGCAGTGTCCCGCCTCTAATAGTGGATGCTGTTGTCATGTTATGGCGGTAGTTTGGAAACTCGAGGATATGACACGAAAGTCAGAGCTAATAAAGTCTGTGCCTGACAGCCTACCATGCACATCAAAGCCAAGGGAATGGGGAAAGGGGAACAAACGAGAAATTGAATTCCACCCTGTCATGGCGTCTAATTTAGTAAAGCCCAGACATTCCTCTGACCTACCTGGAAGAAAGAGACGAGGTGTCCTTTCCAAACTGTATGATCCAAGACCCCCCCAAATGCCAGAAACTAGATGTGGAGGGTATGTTGAAACTGAAACAAGACCTTCAGAACATAAACCCAAACATACCTTTTGCTGCAATGCTTCCAGATGAAATTCCTATACCAACAGTTACAACCATAGTTGGAACAGTTGCTAAAGCGTCAACACTTTACAAGCAACTGCAAGGGTTTAACCCAGTAACACCTCAGTGTACTTCTAGCAGTACTTCTAGTAGTGTATCTGTAACAGCTGCAGAGCAACAACAGCTACAATCGAATGGTGGGGCATCTAATTTGCCATTTATACAAACACAACAACCATCTGTACAATCAGAAAAATTTATTGAAAAACTTACAGATGAGCAAAAGCACATTGAAAAGGTAACAAGGGGGCAAGCAGACAACCCTACTTGGTTTGAGAAAAAACAGAACAGGATAACTGCCAGTATCTGTAAAGATGTCTTTTCCCATATGAATGACCAAAGGAAAATACCAGAAAATCTGGTTAAAAAAATTAAATCAAAAGGAAAACCCAACAAGAAAGTGAGCTATTTACAAGCTAAAAACCTAAATTATAAAAGCAAAGGTATGATATATGGTATTGAAAATGAACCAGTGGCAGCAAATTTGTACAGAGAGTACCTGTCATCTTTACCAGATGTTAAAGCAGTGACACTCCAAGAGGTTGGCCTAATTGTGGATACAGATAATACAGTTCTTGCAGCAAGCCCTGATAGAATTGCTGTTATTGAATATCACAATGGTGACACTGAGATTAGAAATGTAGAAATCAAATGTCTTGAGTCAAAACAAGATTTCTCACCTACAAATGCTATCAGAGATCATCAACTGAGAAAAAGAAACAAGTTTTCCATTTATGGAAACAGACTCTAATAAATATGAAGTAAAAGAAAATCACAAATATTGTTTTCAGTCCCAAATGCAGATGGGAATCACAAAGTTTTCATTGACAGACTTTGTTGTTTTTACTAGCATTAGATTTCCAATATTGGTTATGAACGTAACATTCTCATCAAGATGGCAAAGTGAGATAAAACCAAGAATCCTTGCTTTTTATGAGCAATACATTAAAGACAAAAACCTGAAATGACTTAAACTCTGCATACTGTGAACTTTAAATTGTGAACTTTTCATGAATGAAAAAACTAAGCCTAAATGCAGGAGTTCTTGAAGAGGCTTAATTTTCTGCTGTCTGAAAGGCAGGTTTTACGGAGCTGACATCTATATCTTCTCGAGAGTACTTCTAGTTTGATTCTGTATTCAAGTGCTATTTCAATGTAAATATCACTTAAAAATAGAATAAATAAATTGTTTCTTTAAACAGAAATGATTGGGTTTTGAAAGTTGACTAACAATGCACACACAGTCCAGATCTGATTAATGGATCCAAAGCTGGAAAGAGGCAGAACTTGATTGAAAATATTCCAAGCCTTTATCCTTTTTATTGCTCTTTCTACATGTATTCGCACATTAGCTATACTCATGGTCTCAAATCATTGGGATTCTGTAAACTGGTCAAATACAGAGAATCTCTTTGGAGGAATATATAAACTCCCTCCTCTGAGAGCAATGAGGTCATGAATTTCAAACCCTTTGTCTGCTAGATATTGATCCCCTGGTTCAATTAGCTGGCAAAAGTTACTCTTTTCTACAACTTCTTTGTCACTGATTCTTCCAGGATATAACTGGCTAACAAAGGTAATCCAACCAGAAGGTGAAATACAGATCAACCCCTTGAATGTGTCATGAGACTTGTAATCAGAGTATATCTCTGAATGCTTCTGATAATCCTTGGGAAGTTCACATTTCAACTCAGTGCAATCAAGAATTCCTCGTACACTCTCATACCTCCCCTTAAATGATTCTGGTAAGTGCTGTTTTATCTTATCTTTTGAAGGCCATATAGGCAAACTACCCAACACCAGGTAAAGGTAGTTTGCCCAAGTGATAACAATATCGGATACAGTGCCTACAGACACGTTAAATCTATGTGCCAAGTCACGCTCAAACAGTCCAAGTCGCATCCTCGAAAGAAACATCCACAACTGATCAATTGGCTCAATCTCTCGTGTCCGTTGTTTTTCTTTCTTTTGACCTTGTAAGTAAGGAAATGCAGTGTCCTCGAGTTCTCCATTAACTTTAGAACGTGCCTGGTTCCAACTGAGAAGCGACTCAGCACTCGGTTTGACGAAGTTCCAAAATGTTAGCAAGGTTTCATAAGACGAAAATCCTGTGTAGAAAAATATGTCATCGTCATTGGAACTGAAACGTTCCAGGCCAAATTTCAAAAGAAACACTTTTTGCGTGAGTTCACAAATCTCGGCAACTAAGTCCCTCTCTTCAATCTCTTGCGGTTTGGCTTCTTCTTTCTCAGCAGTGTTGACAGAGTCCGTAGCAACCCCGGGAGCAACTGATAGTTGAAGCTTTTTGCTATCACGAACGTTTGCTCTTTCGGACCTCTCAGTTCGAATTCCTTTATCGTAGTCCTCCGTCCACGGAAAAATAGAAGGAACCGCATTCTTGATCAGATCGCGTCTTTTTCCAGTCAAGGAAGATCTATAATCTTTCGCGGTGAAATGTGCCGAACAGCAGAAAAGTGATGTATTAGATGTGAATTTTTGATCGCCACGTTTCATTTTTGCCATCCATATTTTCCTCTGATCTTGGTCTTGGGGAAAAGCGTGAAAGGTGAGATCTTTCAGATTGTCTGAACGATTGATACACTGCGCTGCAGCGCAGCATTTGTGGCTGCTGTGACTTCTCTCTTTATCTTCCGCCATATTGTATTGAGTTCTTGGCCCTTAGGCCTCGCTTTCATGCAACTTCCGGTAATAGCCTGAATCAACACAACAACTTTCCAAAAAGATATCTAGAGGTATTGGTGTTCTTTGTAAAATTAGGCATTATGTTAACGTCAAAATTCTAGTTCAATTATACCATGCCATTATTCTTTCTTTTTTTCATACTGTTTTAAAATCTGGGGTAAAACCTATGATCATAATATTAACCCACTCCAAAGAATGCAAAAGAAAGCGATCCGTCTAATTACCTTTTCTGATTTTGCTGCTCATACAAGTAAAGAGAAAATGAGGTTTTTCAACTTAAACTTTTAAAACTTCAGGATCATATCAAACTTCAAACTCTTTACTTCACGCACGAATTCTGTACCAGCTAATTACCAAAGATTTTCAACTCATTTCTTTATTAAAAATTCAGATAAGCGTTATGTCAACACTCGCTTTCCAACTGGGACAACTTTTTATGTTCCAAAAATTCGAACAAACTATGGTTAATTTAATATTTAATACAACGGCCACCTATATTATGGAATCAAACTGATGAGAGATTCAAAATTCTAACTCTCTATTCATTCAAAAGAGAATTATCCATGCATTTCATTCATTTCTATTAAGTTTAACTATTAATTGCTATATTCTGGTGTTTGTGTTATTTTTTGTTTTTATTTTTTTAACGTTTTTATTGTATACATGTTTAAGAATTATTTGTTCTGTAATTTATTTCCTTGATTTAGTGTGTAAAATGTAAAATGTAAAGTGCTTCTTTTCTACAAAAAATGTAAAATGCTTCTTTTAATACAACGGACCACCTATATTATGGAATCAAACTGATGAGAGATTCAAGATTCTAACTCTCTATTTATTAAAAAGAGAATTATCCATGCATTTCATTCATTTCTATTAAGTTTAACTATTTATCACATACGGGGCAAAATTACTGAATGCTGATTGGCTGAGACAAAGGGCATTTTTTCTTAATTTTTGTAATTGCCCCGGGCAAAATTACTTGATGCTGATTGGCTGAGCACGCCTGCATTGAGTTGGTTTCCCGCTTCAAACGGATTTTGAAAAGAAATTTCAGAAACGCATCGCTTCTGAGTTTGATCTAAACACGGTTACTTCATCTTAATGTGAATGAGAATCAACATGCAACAAACCGCAGTCTTTTGGTGGAAAAGCAAAAGGATTTTTCCGACTAAAAATGCATTGATTCGAAGCCTTAAAAACGTTTGAGTGGGGACGGCTGGTGTTGCACGAAGCATAGAATTACAGAACTTCATGGCCGCCAAACTGAAAGTTACTTGCGGCTAAATACAGGAATCGATCCGACTTCTCATTGGGCGAGTGAACAATGGACTCTCTTAGCACGTCGTTCGGAATACCGCTGGGACATCAGTAATCGATCGTCTGCTTCCAGAGTAGATCAGAGATCCATCTTCGTACAAAATTAGAAATATATCTGCAGATCGAAATTAAGGAAATACGATAATAGGCTCTTGAATTGACCTCGAAGTAACAATTTCACGTAAAGAATCAGATGAGCAGTTTTATTCCTTTGTAAGACTTCAGTAAGCCCCAGCTTAATTGGCGAAAAACTTGAAAATCGATGCTTACCTATAATTAGTTTTAAGTCATATGATCATATTTAATTTTTGTTGGATCGATTCCTGTTATTAGCGACGAATAGGTTAAAGGCTATATAAACAGGAATCGAGCCGACTTTGAATTGGACGAGAGAACAATGGATGAAATGAACTTGTCTTTTTTTACAGTCACTTGTGCATGAATAATGACTATTTGGTGCGCTTTTCCTGCTTTAGCTTAGTATCCACGCTTAGACCGAGCCGCACTCCTGCGTAATATTGCGTGACTAAAACTGCAAAGCTTTCTTTCCGCCACCGTTTTTAAAAAGTATGAAAATGTTATATTTATTCGTTTACTTTTAAAGTACGTAGTTAAATGATATATGGCAAAAATGTATTCCATACATCCTTTACAAGTACTTTTATTTAGTGATCACGTTTCCCTGAACGGACCGTCATACATCTGTCGGCCTTGTATCTGTTAAAATATATCAGAAGCATGTATGACATTACACAGTTACTGTATTGCTACACTGGGTATGTTAGCTGAGCTCAGATATATTGTCTGCAAAATAGCACATTGTTCCTTCGTCCAGTGTGCCGTCGGATCGATTCCTGTATATAGCCTTTGACCCTTTCGTCGCTAATAACAGGAATCGATCCAACAAGTAAAGATCACGTAAGATCGATTTTCAAGATAAGTTTTCCACCAAGCTGCGACTTATTTACATGAGAATTGAACCGCTTATCTGATTATTTGCGTGAAATCGTTATTTCAAAGCTCATTTAAAAGTCCATTATCGTCTTTCCTTTATTTCGATCTGCAGATATATTTCTGATTTTGTACGAAGATGGATCTCCAAAGCTCTACTCGAAGCAGGCGATCGATTACTGATGTCCCAGCGGGATTCCGAACGACGTGCTAAGAGTCCATTGTTCACTTGTCCAATGAGAAGTCGGATCGATTCCTGTATTTTGAACTCAGAAAGGCTGACCGTACGGTTGGGGTTAACTGTATTTAGCCGCAAATCGTGGGCGTAGACAGGATTTTTCAAAGGGGAGGTCACACTGAGTCATACAGAGGGTACTCACTAGACTGTCACCTGAATATTGTAGGTTGTTTGCTTACAAAAAGGCTTACAAAGGGGGGGTCACGGGCACCCCAGGACCCCCCCTGGCTACGCCCTTGCCGCAAATCTGAAAGTTAATTTCTTCGTTTTGCTTCGGGTCGCCTAATTAGTATTACAACTCACCTTATCGGCGTAAAAACAGCGTAAATTGCGTTGGTACGTGAAGTTTTCACAGTGGAAAGGACAGTTTTGGATTCAAGAAGTTATTAG
The DNA here is from genome assembly GCA_022496165.2 of Catalaphyllia jardinei. Lineage (NCBI taxonomy): Eukaryota > Metazoa > Cnidaria > Anthozoa > Scleractinia > Caryophylliidae > Catalaphyllia > Catalaphyllia jardinei. The sequence goes on from CM042752.1 coordinate 24,413,308, forward strand.
AGCTTGTTTGGACGCTTGTTTACGTCTATCATCGATCGATGAAGTAGTTTCACGCCGTTGCAAGCTTCTCAAAACAGGTGAATAAAATTAGATTGCTTATAGTTTTGTTTGTAAACAATGGCTTTGAGTGAATTGAACCAAGTAGCTGTGTTTTGCTTACCATTATAGTAGGCTTTCCCCGTGCTACTGCTAGCCTGTTAAATAATGACATCCGGCAAACCTGTTTACGCGACGGCAAGACCTTGAAATTTGTCCTTTGTACAAAATTTTGCCCTTTATGTGATAAACAAGTAATCGCAAGTGTTCTCGGGCAATTAAGGATTAATTTCACTTGTATTTTCAAAGTTTTCCAAATTGCCCTTGTCGCTTCGCGATTCGGGCAATTTTGTGAAAACTTTGAAAATACTCGTGAAATTAATCCTTAATTGCCCTCGGCCCCATGCGATTACATATACTAATTGCTGTAATCTGGTGTTTGTGTAATTTTTTTTGTTTGTTTTTATTTTATTCACGTTTTTATTGTATACATTTCTGTGAAATCTCATGGATCGAAGCTAGGAACGTGTTTGAATACCGAGAATAACTAGACATCACGTCTTTTTACACACTTGACGCACCCAGCCGATTCACTAAAACTGTAAAAACTGTAAAAGAGCTGTTCCTAAGAAATAAAGCCTTTAAAATCTTTAAAATTCGCAGGAGTCCGATATACATTTCGATCAAACGATCCTCACCAGTCGTCCTCCATTTTAAAATACGTATACCATTCATGTAAGAGACATTAAAAAGGTCCATGCTTTCTCAGACTTCATATACGTCATCACGAGACATCTCATCTCGGTGGGACATACGCGCCCAATAAAACAAGAATTATATTGATTCCAAGAGAGTTGAGAACGTTCCAAACAGCTGCTCTCAATTGATCTCAAAAGTTACTTATCTGCTCTCACCAACCCAGACATGGAAACGGGGCAGTCGAGTCCTGCGTCGAAAAATGGCTAAATCAGTGCGCAATTGCTGCCCAAAAGACATTTCGTGTATGCTTTGTTTCCCTCACGTCTTTCGAACGACAGAAGAGTCTTTACTTAGTCAATAAGGAGACTGTTTGTGCTGCCAATTTTTAAAGTGCGAACTTCAGGTGACTAACAGTGAAACAAGTGCATTCCGAGTGAACGTATTTCTATCATAAAAGGCAACCCAGTTACGCTTCCTAAATTTAACCAAGGCATGAACGTGGACGAAAGTATTCATTTGCGGTTTGATGACGAGAATATGTCAATCCGACACACGAACGAAATTCTTTTTAACCGCAGGTTGAGGCAAGTTTGAAGGAAATTCTCCTCAAGCTCTCAAATCTCAGTTTTTGTCGATCCTTGTTCTCGTTTTATCTTACAGAAATTAATCTGAAAATATAACAATCCTTACCATGTGATATACCGCCATTGTTCAGCTTCCACTGAATTTTAGAAACACGTCAAAGCAGCGAAGTCCAGAAAAATCCACTATACTGAAAGCCTTGGCATACTGAATTAACTTTGTTCTCTTCAGTAGCGCAGTAACCCCCAGCAGCATTGAGTCGATTTTCAGGACGTTATCAACAAAGAAAACTTTTCTCATTCCTTGGACATATTACATATTACAGTGTAAAACATCAGATTTCCCCCTTTCAATCGCCTTATGGAGACTGTTACATTCAGTTATTTTAAAATACATTATTCAACAGGTCGACAGCTGATATCGACAACCTTTGTGAATCAATATAATCTCGGATCAAGCTGATTTCAGCTAATCAAAGTTAAGGGAAATGAGTAATAGCACTATATATCTTCTTTTCTATGCAAATTGGTTTGAGCTTGGCATTTTCTCAACACCTGGCATGAGCCGAACTTTGTATTTTATTAATATCCTAAGTCTACAAATAAGACACAAATTGCGTATATGTTTTATTAAAAATCCATCCAGGTAATAACCCAATAAATTTCCTTGTTACCTGTCAACCCGTCTAGATCCCCATCATACGCCGAAGAATTTTAAAAACCGTGTTTTTATCGTAAAAGATGCTTTCAATATGTTTCCGATCAATACCATCGTCACTACTCATTTTGGCTTCAGTTTGCATTTGAGGAAAACTCGAACAGCAAAATAGCATGACTGTCATTATGTCATGGCTTTCAATTCGAGAAGCTCTGTTTTCAAAATGTTTTCCGTAAACGGTAAAACTAAAGGCCGGCGTTTCCAAGTTTCTTTGGTTCGAGAAGCGTTTCTGAAAAACTTCATTTTCGTAAGATCTGCACACATTAGCGGGCTAGTCGCAGGGACTTGTCGTAGGGACTTGTCGCAGGGACTTGTCGCAGGGACTTGTCGCAGGGACTT
>CM042752.1:24420941-24474517 GCA_022496165.2 Catalaphyllia jardinei
GCTCAAGTAGCTCAAGTAGCCCAAGTAGCTCAAGTAGCTCAAGTAGCTCAAGTACCTTAAGTGGCCCAAGTAGCTCAAGTAGCCCAAGCCAAGAACCTCAAGTAGCTCAAGTAGCTCAAGTAGCTCAAGTAGCTCAAGTCGCGCAAGTAGCCCAAGAACCTCAAGTAGCTCAAGCAGCTCAAGTCGCCCAAGAACTTCAAGTAGCTCAAATAGGCCAAGTCGCCCAAGAACCTCAAGTAGCTCAAGTAGGTCAAGTAGCTCAAGTAGCTCAAGCAGCTCAAGTAGCTCAAGTGCCTCAAGTAGCTCAAGAACACAAAGCCTAGTAAATAGAGTAATCGGTACATTATAGGGTATCATATATAAACTACCTACCGCCACCTTCTATCGAGACGTAACTTGAGCCCGCATTACAACTGAAAGTCGCTAAAAAAAAGTCGCTAAAAAAAAGTCGCTAAAAAATCGCCAAAAAAAAGTCGCTAAAAAGGTCACTAAAAAAGTCGCTAAAGAAGTCGTTAAAAAAGTCGCTAAAAGTCGCTAAAAAGTCGTTAAAAAAGTCACTAAAAAAGTCGCTAAAGAAGTCGCTAAAAAAGTCGCTAAAAAAGTCGCTAAAAAAAGTCGCTAAAAAAGTCGCTAAAATGATAAAAAAATTACAATTTTTGCATGGCACTTATGAGCCACCGTAAGAAAGCGATGGGTCGATTTCGTGAAAGCGAAACGTGTAAAGCATTTAACAGTGAGAGCCGTCTAGGAGTTCTTTGATCTGTTCTATGCATTTCAAACCAGATAATTTCGTTCGACGTCTGGATTTTTAGAAAAAGGAGGGGATTTTGCTGACTCCATGGCTTAAGCAAGACGAATTTGGTAAAAACCGCTTTTCTATTGATTCATGCATCCGTTGTTGTATCTAATCTTAGAAACGGCAGCCAGTCGGCGCAGCTGATAGAGACAGAAGGCAGGAGAATACTGAGCGAATTTTTTCTGGTCAATTCTTAAAGTGCCACTAATCCCCCAATTTTTTTTCTTTTAATAAAATCTACTAGGTTCCCTGATTTCATCAGCGAAAAACTTATCTCGATTGATAAAATCCTGGCGTTTCTACAGGCGTTTGAACACGTAATTTCTATGTTCACGACCACGCAAAGTGGGAGCTGGGTCGGACTACTAGTGACGTCACTTCAAGACACTCAAGAGACTTTTGACTGAGCTTGGAGGGCTTTCAAAACATTTTTGGGTTATTCATGAGTTACGCTGTATCGAAACCGAACAGGATTTTTACGTGAAAGAACTGTATCATCTAGCATTACAATTTGGAGTCCAGCTATGATTTAGACGACTGCGATGTATGTTTCTTTTTTCCATTTCGAAGTGCGGGTCGCCGTCGCCAGCGCCAGCGGAGATTGCCGCGTTGTAATTTTTTCCTGGATAAGGATCGACAATTTACCGCTCCATTTGGGTTATAACGGTACAAGTAATGGCGGTAGAGTTAACTTACAGCTCTTAAAGAGTTATAACGATGTCAATGGACACGAAGAGTCGGTAAGCTTACCGACTCTTCGTGTCCATTGCCTTAAGGAACGTGCAGATTTCGGAGCGTTAAAACATTTTTAGATTCGCGATGCAGTCGTAGTCCACTTCTGCCTACTTCGCCAGATCAATGATTAAAAAACAGTTTTAACATGAGAGACAAGCAGAGATGTCGGCAAACAATATCCAAAGGCGAGGTAAATTTTCGCTTCATTACTGTCGCCCGACCGTAGTAATTACCGTGTAATTTTACTATGCATGAACACAAGCTATACAAATTTGCATATTTCGTACCACTAAATCATGGCAAATCCTTCGTTAGCATATTGAAAAGAGGTTCAGTATAGTATCAGTTAAAGCAATACATTTCCATTTCACTGTTATTTTGAATAAAATGTACATTTTACGTACGCTGGGAATTCTCGACTTTTTAGTTTGCGTTTCGGCTGACAATCGCATTCTTCTTTCAGCACGACGAACTCCGTCGGTAGCTCTAGAGTCGAATCTTAATCGTTTGATTCACTTTTCTCACATAGTTATAAATGCTTGATCCATTCTAAGTTTGAAATTTACATATATTTCGTTCCTCAAAGACAAAGCTCAAAGAACGAAACAATTCTGTATTCGGTATGGCTATTGAGATACACGGTCGGTTTACGGCTTCCGGTGTGCGTGTGTTTTTATGAAAATCCACAAATACATAGCTAGTTCATCAGTTAATTCGAAGGCTCAACAATCTTTATTGCTTCGTTGTAGGACGCAGATTTCGTTTACTACTCGTTTGAAAATGTGTTTATTTCGAGTAAAAAAAAAACCGATGCGTTTAGTTTACCGTGTGAGTTCGCACAGATCAGCCCATTTCTTTGGTCTTTTTCTCGTTACTGGTCAAGTTTCATCGGGATAGAGGTATCGAATGAAGAGGAATACTCTATCCTGTGTATCCTGAATTGCTACAGTCTCCAACAACACATATTCTTGCATTCTGCAACGATTTTGACACACACTATCGCATGCTCGCATACATTCTTGTCAGAATTCTCGAAATGAGGTCAGAAGCCAACTCGTCCCATTCTCCGATATTCCTCGGTCATGAACATGGAAATGTGCAAAATTGTAAACTTTGAAAATTCGTAGAAATTAACAAAAATAGCTACAACGATAATTTTTTCGCTGTGGTGATCAGAAGAAAAAGGAAATGTATATTAGTGAAAAAAATTCTAGGGTTAGTGGCACTTTAATTTGAAAGAGAAATCTGGGAGGGTAATTTTGGCAGAACTCAATTCCTTTCGAAGTCATGTTGTGAACAAACACACTGGTTTGGAAGACTCATCGTTTACCAAATGTGGCCATGCAGGGAGACATTCAAGTAAGGAAATACTGAGAATTGGTATGTACTGAACATCCAAATCTTCAAGAACAAGATCACTCTTCTTTGAGTCTTGACAACCTTTTAACTCAGTGCAACAATAACATTGGTTCCGGTTTGAAGGGAAGCGACGCTACAATTTTTCCACACTTTTGCGCGTAAAGAATACAAACACTGTGTCAAGAGATAATCAGTTGATGTACATCAAGAACACATTAGTTTAAATAATTCTAAGAAAGTGAATGGACTTGACTGTTATTTTCAAAGGTATATTATGCGAGGCGGAAGAAGGTGCAAAAATAGTAAACATGCGTCACGCCTTACTAACATTTTGAGAATTAGGATAACTAGATTACTTCATAGAAAGTGCGACGTACGGATTTTTATTCACGAGTCGCAAATCTTTGGAAAACGAACGAGTGTGCGCAGCGAACGAGTGAGTTTTTGCAACGAACGAGTGAGTTTTGCATACGAAACGTCAAGACAGCTTTACAAGACAGATAGTCAAAATTTTGCACCACATATTCCCACCCGAGAGCGATGGCTGTAATACTTTAAATACACTTTATGCAAAATATTTCGCTTATGATTAAAATCTACTTACCTGTCAAGAAAGCACAATGGTAATTACCTCATGAGATCCAAATACAATACCATTTGAAGCGGGAATGATTGGAGGAATCCGCCTCAAAAAGTTGTTTCAGCGAGAGGCGACGACGCCATTTTCGAAATTTTTTTGCATTTGCCGTGACGTCATGATTGCCAAATCTGAAGTTTTGACCCCTCCCTCCTGATCTACAGCTACTTTGACAATGTTATGACGAAATTCATTATCAATAATAGGACAGACCCATGAAAATTAATAAGTGGTAGTCACTCAACTAGTTTAGTTCTTTAGTTATTTTGGGTGACCGTCAGCAACTGCATGCACTTTTAATAGACAAATTCGGCTAACACGCACGTGAAATTGAATTGGGTGTTTACATTGCGTGAAAACGAGGCTTCCTTTAATTTGCTTTGCAAAATGGCAGTCGCTTCCACTTGTTGTGTAAATCATGTCCGTTGCTGCAGTTGTTTATTCAACAAAGAACAGACATGGTCAAAATCTTTAAGGAATTTTCCAAAATGTAGCCCAACAACATGGTCTTTGTGGCTCGATCAAGGCGGGAAAAAGAATGCCGGAGAGAAAAGCTATAAGTTCTTTCGGGAAGGCTATGTTTACGATGTTTACGCGTGTCAGGAGCTGGAGGATTTTCATGTCAAGGCACGTTGCTATAGATCTCTAAGAAAAAGTGAAGAGCCTCATTTTTTAGCTGTAATCTTTAGGGAGTGCGATGGTAGGGCAGAAGTTTTTAAAGCTCACTGTTCGTGTAAGGGAGGAAGCGGTGGACATTGCAATCATATATTTGCATTATTGTTTCAATTGAATGATTATTCCTGTTTAAATATCAAAGACATCCCGAGTGACGCGACTTGTACAAGTCTACCCCAGTCTTGGCATATTCCGAGAGCAGCCTCTATATGTCCTTTGCCAGTGATGGGAACTCATTATGCCCGATCAGAGACTGACAGAAATGGAGAAAGGTTAAGAGATCCAGTCAGGTGCAAACTGTATGATGCAAGAGGACCGGCTTTAAGATTTGGACTGCAAAGACAACATGTGATGGATCAGGTCGTTCACCTAAACCAAAAAGAAACACCTCCTCCATTTTCGTATTTGTTAAGTGATCAGGAGCCTGGTTTATTAATAAACACAGTGTTTGGAAATTTACCTCTTGGTTCTTGCCTTGCATATCAGTTACAAGATTATGGTCGACCCAACACAATATTTTTGACAAACTACTCAGGGGGGACTACTCCTCCAGACAGTTCAGTACCCAAATGTCTTGAATTTCCTGACATTCCACATGTTGATGTGGCACCCTTTGATTTAAATGAAATTCAAGCTTTAGGCCAAACTGATTTCATTGACTTTTTTGTTGATCATGTACTTATTGACTTAAAGGAAGCTCATGCTTTAGAGAGAAGAACTGTCTTGCAGGGTGAATCTGCTGAATGGCTTGACCAACACAACTACAGACTCACTGCCTCCAATTTTGGAAAAGTTTATTTCAGAGTTCAAAGGCCATCAGAAGCTATGTTGAAAAATATTTTTGAAGCAAAAGATTTGACCAATGTAAGAGCAATTTCACATGGCAAGGCAAAAGAAAAACTTGCCAGGACCATATATGCCAAAAAAATGCAAAAGCAAGTACCTGGTTTTACAGTATTTGATGCTGGACTATCAGTTCATCCATCTTTTCCTTACCTTGGAGCAAGTCCTGATGGAAAGGTGTTTGATCCATCTACAGATTCTAAATATGGTTTACTTGAAATAAAGTGCCCTTTTTCAAAAAGAGGTGAAACACTAGAGCAAGCAGCTGCCGATCCAAACTTTTATCTTGAAAAGGTTGGAGGGAAATTTTATCTCAAGAAGGAACACACCTGTGGATATTATGCTCAAGTACAGGGACAGTTGGCCCTTACTGGTTTAAAATGGTGTGATTTCTGCATGTATTTGTCAGACTCAAATGAAATGTGTGTTGACAGAATTCATTTTGATACATACTACTGGGAAAATAAGCTCTTGCCAAAACTATCACAGTTTTATTTGCGTCATGCACTGCAATTCCTTGTTGGCAGAGCAAGACCAGTGAACAGTTGTTCACAAAGTACTGAAGATACAATTCTTGTGAGCAGTACTCAGACTGTTTAAACAAAGCTTTTGACAAAATAAGTAACCTTATGACTTGTATGCTCTTGAATTTCAACATCAGTGTGAAACACAACCAATTGATTAGTCAACACAGATAAGCATTAATGTAAACACAAGGCATTTGTAACTGTTCACTGCTTGAATGAAAAATCTATTATATTTTTTGCTTAAAATCAATAACAATCAGTTTGAGTGATTTTCAGCACCTGGCTGCCTCCCTGATTCACATCAGAAAAGGAATTGGAGCATTCATTTTTGCAGGCAACAAATGCATGACAACAGCTAGAAAGTAAACTGCCACTTCTAAAACAGGATACACACATGACAATTATTTGCACTGATTCTCAGAAGTTCCTTCAGTGTTGATTTGAGTCAGGCAAGCACTGGGTTCTGGAAATTGGAGAGAAGGCATGCCACTGACCATATCTGATTTATACTACCAAACATAGTTACAGGAATTATGGAGTGAAATATGCGAAACCTTCTTATCTTGCAAATAGCCCGCTCCACATGAATTCTATGCCTTGCCACAGTCTGCGTTTTAATGACATCATCTTCTTCAAATCCAACCTTATCTTTAAGATAGGGAGGAATATTTAGTTTCAGATCAAGTTTTTTCAAGTCATTTTGGATATCAAAACCCTTGTCTGCCATGATTGCATCTCCCTTTTTAATTTCTCCTGAGATTACTTTCTGTCTTAGAATTTCTAAAAATCCAGATCTTTCCACAATTTGTTTATCACTGATAGCACCTTCATAAAGCTGAGAGATAAACATAATCCCCCCTTTAGCATCAACACCAAGGAGGCATTTCATTGTAGTGTGAGATTTGTAGGTGCTATAAGTCTCACTGTGTTTCTGAAGAGCACTTGGCACTTGAATTTTAAGTTCTGTTGCATCAATGATGACAATGTTATTTGGGTACTTCTCTAAAAACTCTACAGGTGAGTTATTCAAAATGATGTCCCTATGGGGCCATATCTTGAGACTTCCAAGTGTTACATACAGGTAGTTAATCCAGGTAAGGAATATATTAACTACTGTGCTCTCTGTGACACAAAACCTTTCTGCAAGATCAATAGTTGAAAGACCCATTCTCAGTTTCATCAGTACAAGAAGATATTCATCCTCCACTGACAGTTTATGAGCAGAAGGCCTTGTTAAGGTAGTGTTGTCCTGGTCCTCATCATCAATAAATCCATCTCGATCATCATTACCACACTCAAACAGTTTCTCTGTGTCAATGACAATTGATTTTCTTGTTGCAGTATCCCAGTAAATCAGCATTTTTCGATCTAGATTGGGTAATAAAAATTGCAAAGTATTCATGAAGTCACCATGACTGTTAAACCCAGTAAAATGTGTGAACAATTTATCTTCTTTCTTTGCGGTTGTACATTTGGAAAGTAGGTGGGATGCAGAAAATTTATGTAAACAAGGAATTCTAAGATGTTCGTCTAATTTGCTACAGATGTCATCCTCATATGTTTGTGTCTTCCGAGAAATAAGTTCTTCGCCAGACCTGGTAGAGACAGCCATGTCACCTTCTCCTTCAGATGCTGTATCCGTTGCTTCTTCTTCTTCAGCTCTCCATTGATTTAGCTTTTCTAAAGCGGACCTCTTCAACGGTTGAACCTTCTCCTGCTTATCTTTGTTCCACGAAAAAATCGAAGGAACTGCATCGGCCTTCAATCGTTTTTTGCTAGAACATGGATTAATAAAATCATCTGATGTGAAGTGTTCGCTGCAGATCTTGGTATGGCGATTGACGTTGAAGTATCGTGGATCTCTTTTCATTTTCGTGATCCAAACGGAGAGAAGACTTTTGGAATTTAACGGCAATCCATGAAAAGAAAGATCCTTCCGGCTAGCGGAGCTGTTTTGGCAGCCTCCAGCACAGCAAAACTGCGGAATTGCGTCTTATTTTTCTCCAAATGTCAATATGAACACACGTGTTTAGGTTGTTGTTGTACCCAATTCAAGTCACGTGACACCCGCGCGTGAGTTAGCCGAATTCGTCTATTAATTTATTTCTTGTTTAACTAGCAGTTAAGTTAATTTTACGGTTTAAATAAACGTTCTTGTTGTTATTGTTTTTACAACGATACAACCATTATTGTTTTTTCACATGTTCAGTTAAGTTACTATCGGGTCACCATCACCAAATTGAAGTATCATAGACTGTTATACTACTATCAACCTTTAATTACTATAAATAAGCCAGAAATCCAAAGGTATCGATTTTGCTTGAGCTGCGTTGAACTCAGCGCTGTATCATTAGCAATTGTTGGACGAGGCTGAGTATGATATAAAACATTATGCAGTTCGAGGAGCGTGTTATCTGCCGAAGCTGAAGGCTTGAGGCGGATAACACACCGAGATCTGCATAGCTTCATATCATACGAAAGCCGAGTTCAATAATTGTTTAATTATTCATTCCGACAAAATATTTCCACTGCTCTGAACTGATTTAAAAAAATTGTAACTGAAAACAATTAAGTGAAAATGATATTTGAGTAACTGTAGAACCTATACTTGAAACTAAAAGTGCCAAAATTACGCTTTTCTGTTTTGTGTTGCGGTCGGTAAATTCGTTTGCGATGTCAATGGTGGAAAGCTTGTCAGCTCTTACTTTGTGTATGTTTAAAACTGTCAGGTTGATAAATTGTTCCTGGTTCATCCTTGAACGGCCGGAGTCATGTTTTTAGCCTCCGGACAGTCGAAATGGATCTTTCACCGGCTGCACTGGCTGCCGGATTTACGAAAATCAGCTTACATAACGTGACAACTTCTTTTACCATTTCCCATTCTGGGTGGGGTAGCTCTTAATTTATTCCGTCTATTTATCTGCGCGTTTTGTCTTTCACTTTAGAAGTAAAGATTTTTTGTTATTTTTGGCCCCGATATTTTTTGTTAAATTATTTTTGTGTTAAAGGGAAAGTACTTTTCTTGTGGGGACTAAAGCCCCCCCAGTCCCTGCCCCTGCGCGGTTCCTGTAATAGTAAATGAACAAACATAATACTGCAAAGGACCGCAAACGAAAATGCTGCCTGTATACGTAGGATCTGTAAAAGTTTTGCGTTAACTGTCAATGTGTCATCACTGTGACATAAATAACCGCTCTTGAGTCTTGGGGTGATAAAGGAACGCATCAGAGGTTTTCTTTGTCTCCGCAAGAAACTGCTGGAGGGGATTATGATATATACAAAGCTAGGCAATAATTGTCTCTAAAATCATTACCGCACTCACAAAATTAATTCATACGAAACTACATCCGGAACCAGAGTGGCGTATTTTCAATATCCTGACCAGAAGGGATATCAATGATGCTTTTCCATGGTTTTTCGTGCAAACAGGCAGTTTGTCTATGTAGCTAAAGGAAAAGTACTTTTTTGCGTTTAAAACAATTTTTACCACTCGAAAATGAAATTAATATCTTTGCGCCGTATTGAAATGTATTCTCGTTCTAGAGGACTACAGAAAGAATAAACCCTTCAGAACTAAGCAGGTTATGAATTATTTCAGCTTATTGATCTATATATCTGTTATGCTAATGTTAGGAAATTGACCACTACTCAGACAATTACACTATCAGTCAGTCAGTCAGTCAGTCAGTCAGTCAATCAATCAGTCACTCGCTCCACTGGAAAAGTAGTAAGTCACTCAGTTAGGCATTCTTAATCAGTCAGTCAGTCAGTCAGTCATTCATTAGTTATTCAGTCACTCAGTTACTAATTTATTGAGACATTTAATCAGTCCACTCAATCAGTTAGGCAGCCAATCACTCAGACAGGGCGTTATTCACCCGGTCAGCCAGTTAGTCAGGCAGTCACTAAGTCAGTCAGTTGGTCAGTTGCTCATCTACTCCGTTACCCAGTCAGTCGCTCAGTCAGTCAGTCAGTCAGTTAGTCAGTGTGTCACTCAGTCAGTCAGTCAGTCAGTTAGTCAGTGTGTCACTCAGTCAGTCAGTCACTAAATTTATTGCCCCACTTAGCGGGACAAGCAACGAGCCATTACACACTGTTGACCCTCATAAACAAGCAAAAGCTAGAGCGCCGCTCCCTTGGACAACAATATGAGCTACATTTTTTTATATATTTTGGTCTTCTTGAGGGTAAATAAGCACCTGCACAATTATTCCTTAACAATTTTAACAACGCTTAGTTCTCAGAGATTACTTCAGTTTCAGATCTTGCTGTGATTTTGTTCCGTGATATTGCTTCGCACAAATCGAAGAACATTCACACCTTTAAACGATATACTGAAAACTGAACTGAAAACTGAACTGAAAACTGAACTGAAAACGTTATTTATACTCGAGGGCCTGGAGCTTACTAGGCTCCTAGCTCAAGTAGCTAATGAGTCGAGTGTAATACTAACAAAAAAAATTAACTTAAATTACAGCGATGTAAGGAAAAAAAAACAAAACAAAAAGGTTGCGGAAATAAAAACTGAAAAAGGCCAGAAAATGGTGCAAGATAATTAAGGCAATACTGGCCTGTCAGGCTTGTAACCATTTTAGCTAGCTTATCGACTTCCAAACCAGTGCTGAGTTGTGGATTCTGGTGAGGAGCTGCAGCAGAAAGCAGGATTTGTGTTTTCGTAATATCCGAAGTTATCCTCCGAGTGAACCTCTCCGTCTTGGCCATTGAAGTCACAGGAGACGGGATCGGTCGCCCAACTGTCAATATGAAACTCAAACACTTCACCGTAGATTGTGAAAGCTGTACAGTTCTTGCATTCAATTCCCCTGATCTGGACAAATTCATACCATCCACACTAAAAGACTTCATCAGGCACAGCAAGAAAATCCACTTTAGCCAGCGAAGTGGGGATATAATCTTGATAATCCACCCCAGTAGTCAGATAGTTACAAGTGGCTCGCCAATGAGTGGACGAATTCTCGATGTACCTCATTCGGGACATTGACAGGCGATAGCTTCCCCATTTAGGCGCATCTTGGTTGATTAGCATGTCATGCAGGTAGAATGCTTTGGACACAAACGTATCGTTGTTTTTCAGAGCGTATGATTAGATCAAAGTCCACACGAAGCCCGTCTCAGGACCAAAGCTGCAGTAGACTGGGAATGAATTGCTGTCTCTGTCCAAAATTGTGTAGACTCCATTCACTGTCACATTTTTGAGCCTCTTGACATCTTGGCATGTTCTGAGCAGAAATTGACATCTGTGTCCCGTAAAGCCTGCCGGACATGCGCAGTTGTATCTTCTTTGACTAACGTCACATATCTCTCTGCAAGTGCCGCCATTTTCACAAGACGCGGAGTAACAGCACTCGTTCTGGCAGACTGCTTCGGAGCAGGTTTGGTGAACAGCACCCTAACCGAAAACAACAAGTAATCATTGTTTTTCAGTTGCTGCCTTCTTCTTTAAGAACTTTTATTGAGAGAGCGTGAACCGCTTTGTTTTGTATTTAGCGTGAAAAACTAAACAGCCTTTGGTAAAAGCTGTTCTTCTATTTAGCAATTTTATTGCGGAGACTATTAGTTATCGACTTCTATGAGTCGACAAGAGGTTATGAGTGTTTTGTCTTGGAGTTGATCTTTCAGTCGTAGCCAAATTGATGGCCAGTTGATGTCGGTCGCTGGCTGCCTTATAATTCTGTTACAGGTCGCAGTCATTTATACAATGGGTAAATGATATTGCTCAGAAACTAGAATTACAAGAAAGTTAATGGCTTCTGTCGCCTTAGGAAAGCAATCAGCAAAACCTTTCTATTGATATAAATAATCTATGGGGGTTTCCTTGAAAATAGCGCGTGCCAATTATTTCTGGAGGATACGCGCGCGCGCTAGCACACGAAACGTCAAGGTTATAAAATGCATGTTTTTAATATGTTTATCACCGCTGTTTGTTTTTATATTTTTAATCAAGCTATGATGACCGAGGACCAAGAGTTTATATGACACCCGGTTTGGAGTAACCTTAAATTATTCATTTTTTCCTGCAACATTTCCTTAAATTTTCAGGAAAACGAGTTTTTTTAGTTTCATGTAGCGAACTTGCAATTACTATCTCTATTACCCTATCCTAACAAAGGGCGGGTTTATAATGATTTCAGCATTGTCGATCTTTAGGCAGTATGCGGGAAATGTGTAACATTTTAATCCACCTAGTAAATGGCACTACTCCAGAAAAATCTGAATACGCAGCATTATTTTCGCGGTTAGGCCCACCGTCCACACTGATCCGTCACGAAAACGGAGCTTTTCGAAAACGATCTTCAAACCGAAGGAATTTGGAAACACCGGATTTTCGTCTCCGAGCGGACGGAAAACATTTTGAAAACGAAGCTTTTCGAAAACTATGGAATCGCTATAATCATGTGACTTCCATTACCAAGTTTTCCAATCCAAAATGATCGATGCGTTTATAAATTCCCTCGGTGAAGTGTCGAGGGAAAAAATGATGCCTTTTCTGAGTGAAACCTCCATTTACAAACTCCTTCGGCACAGTATCTACAGTGCCCCAGTTCAACACTGGTGTTCCTGTGGCACGTTAGGCTGTCCGACAGGTGTTGCATCTCTGATGCTCGCTGAATTTTTCATAATTACAGCCGTGTAAGTATTGATTATACACAATGCATGTTATAGTTTATATTAACGATGCATTTATCTAGTCTCAAAATTTTAAGAAATATGTAGATATCCAAATTGAGGGAATTTTGCGCGAGATTTTTCTTTTTTTTATGACCCCACAGGTTTGTGTACCAATCGGCCGGCAAGTTCTATTACCCTGCAAGAAAATGAACCAGGCCACTATACTTCAATACGTACAGACCTAACGAACCAGTTTTTTAGCTTTTAATCGGCTGATCCATTCTAGCTGACGCTAATACAAAAGGTAAGCATTTGTCAGTACGTTTATCGCGTCGATTTTGTAAGGCATTTAACTGAAATTGTACGCAAAACTTAAAGGTAAAAAAAAATTCTGCTTAAGGAATTTTCCTTTACATGCAGTCGCAGAGCAGCTCTGCCATATATAACAAAAACCTTCCTACCTTTTCGTTGTAGTGATTCCTGACTAGCTCATAATAGTTCACGCCTTCTTTTCTCTCAGTGCTTCTGGTTCCAGTTTAGTGTTGGCATCGTTCAGCTGGCAGTTTTCAGTTGTGTTGACGTCGTTAAAGTTGAACGAGAGGCACTGACAATTCTTCAGACAGACTTTGAAACATTGTTTCCAATCCCGAATTGAGCTCATATTCTGAAAAACATATCCAACAAGAGAAAAATTCCTTTTGACGTCAGTATTAAGAGAGAGGGGAACCTTCTCGCACGCAGTGCAGTGACTGTTTGAAGTGTTAAACCTGAGCAGTAGTAAGAAGAAAAGCAAGAGGAAACCGCGAATGATTTCCATTCCGAGCTCAAGGTGTACCAGCTTCTGAAAGTTTATCTGGCAAATCAGTGGTAATATTATTTTAGTAACGTGTATTTTAACTGGGTGACAGACATTATTATAATATCTACGTTGCATAGTTAGTTATCAATAGTTAATGTGTGTCTTTTAGCAAACTGGGCAATTAAAAGCATATGAAATTATTGAGAAAACCGCGGTTATTGAACATCTGTGCCAGATAAAATTATAACAGCAAAATTAAATCTTCAGTCTTTAAGTTTCTATACCAAGAATAGTGGTTTCTTGTTGTCAGGAAATCAACAGATACCTAGCTAGAAACGTTTTCTTTTCAGAGTGCGAAATGTGTTCCAGTTAAACAAAAGCCCTTTGAGAGGACAGATGTTTACTGGATACTGCATGAATAACTACAATGATACAAGCAAGAGTTGCGGAGTTTTAGTTTTACTGCAAATATCAAAATATTTCAAATTTTTCACCCCACGAGTGATCTCAAATTAAACGAAACCAATTTTAAACATTAAAAGTAGATATTTTCAATATGAATCGCGTTTTAAAGACGAAAATTGCTCAATAGAACTCGAGCAATCATTCGGCCTTGCTTTGTGAAATTCTTCCGAAGCTTCCGAAAAGTCAAGGACTCTATTACTTACTTTACTTACTTACTAATCGCCGGCCCCGATGACAAAAACGCATCAAACATTGCAATTAAAATTAAGACAAGGCCATTACAAAGTGTGATGGATGTTAGAAATTGCTACACTTATAATACAGGCGTGCGATAGGATACTGCTGGATAATCGGCACGCTTAACGATAGATTGCAAACAGTCTCTCTTTTGCTATAAACTCCACAGGAAAGAACGCAAAAACTGAGTGAACAAGCACGACTGGACGTCTGCTTTGAGGCGTGACTCGCGGATTCGCCCATAGAATATCACGCTCGCTCGCTCAGTTTCTGCGTGTTTTTCGGCAATGATTTTAGCCTAAAAGAAAGGCTACTCCCAGTCTAGCACCACCATTTTAACCATTTCGTGACATATTCCTCCTTCATGGTGGACGATTTCATGCAAGTTAATTTTTCTTTATTTAAAACCACATTAATACTTAATGGTACGCGACAAAATAAATGTATTTACATTCGGCGGAGCTAAACTGTAAGTGACTGCGACAAAGAATGTAAATATTTTCCTATGGCATGTTGGCATGAAATGCTCGCGTGCTGCCATGGCATTAATTTAGTCTATTGATGTTGTTTAAGCACACATAAGGTTTGACAGGTTCTGGTAATTTGATATCACCTTTAGCCCCCAGAGGTTGGTGCGCTTGCATTTGTTTGGGGAATATGTTCCCATTTTCCCCACTGGGTTTTTTCGTATCAGGCCCGCGTTAGGCTCGATTACCAGCCGCTGTTTGGGAAAGGAGCAGTTGCACAAGCTTTATGGCCTGACAGCTCAAGCTGCGTACCCATTCCTATGTACGAGTCATGAATATAAGTAGGAAAAGAATGTTAACCCCTGGACTTCTTTTCTCTTGTATGTGCCCTGTTGTTCAAGTTCCGAGTGAACGTCTCACTTCAACTTTGAATCTTTTTTTTTAGTTCGATTCTCTGTTTCTTTTCGTTTTTTTTTTATCTTCGTCTATTACTTTGACGCTACAGTCGAACCCAATATTGAGAATGCGCCCTTGGGGAAATGGTAGTTTGGCAGGTGTTCATTAGGAATTATAGGATGAGACTTACTAGAGTCGTTAGTTTATTCAATACAAACAAGAATCACGAGAAGAGATCAATTAAATAGGCTCAGTTTCCGCCGTTCTATCGTGTCTGGTCTAAGTTCCTTCCCGAGAATAACCTGCCTTCGCGGGGAAGAGCGCTGGCCCCTTACCCGACCAGCGGCTTTAATCCAGCTACAGCCTAATAATTAACGCGAGTCTGACCAATTTTATCAGCGATTTCTTTCTATTTCGGGCTGCAATCCGTCATTGCCTTTTCCAAACAAACAAATTAATCAAATAAAGCCAGACTACGTGGTTGGCCACTTCATACTGGTAATTATCACACAAAACGACCAGAAAGTGAATGTGACCGCCGTGAGTAATAGTCAGGCGGCGGCTAATTAATAGAGGTTTAATTTTATTTACGGTATCTTACTGACAGCAATTTAGGAACTTTATCTTGGAGCTTATTATGGAGTGGCCGCTCATCAGGTGCAAGCTACATAGAGGTTCGACCATTTAACATGCTGGAAGTGGAAAATACTCTTATACTGGGAAATTTAAACCTCGAATGACGTTAAATCCCTGGAGCTAACTGATTTAGAAAAGACCGGATGAATAAAGGAGGTAAGTTTCTAAAGAAAATGAGGTAATGCGTCGGTGGGGAGTATTACAAGATAATTTGATTTTATCAACTGGGTTGATAATGTGAATTGGCCACCGTAAAGAGATTCGAAAGCTGACTTTTCGAGATCCCATCGTAGGAGCGAATCGAGAAATTGTGGGTTATGTGTGGTTTATATTCACAAAGATGGACCTACGCTATTGGTTGGTGTCTAGTAACGTGAAAAACAACAGAATAAATTAGTTGAATGAAAAGCGTTCGTTGATACCGCGAGCTGATTAAGAGTGCCGATTTGTAGCGATGTAGCGAGAGACCGCAGACTGCCATATGTTCCTTAGAATGACTGGGCAGATTAAAGTGTCTCGCGATGAGTTAAGATGCGTTCTTGTCGTCTTACTCTACGTCACGAGGGTGTTCATGGAATTGGTCGCCTAGTCGTCTCCCTGTTTCGCCGATATAGAACTTTTTGCAAAGAGCGCAAGTTATGCAGTGGATGACATTGGCTGAGGAACAGGTGAAATGGTCAGTGATCTTGATGGATCGCTTGGGTCCCGCTATTTTCTCAACGAATGAAAGAACCTGTTTTGCATCCATCAAGATCACTGATCGTTTCACCTGTACCTCAGGGCCGGGTTGTTCGAAAGCCGGTTACCGTTAACCCAGGGTTAAACGTTAACTGAAGCATTACAGTTCCTTATTTTAAAATGTTTTTCACCTCTAATGTTTGGAGTAGTTTGAGATTACTAAAGCTCAAAACTGAAGGGCAAAAAATATAAACAAAACACCTCACCAAAAAGTTACAAAACTGAAATCAAAATTAATCAGGCTTTGAACAACCCGGCCCAGGGAGGCAATTTCGGGAGATTTTGTAGTTTTCCCGAAATTGCCGCGCTTCTACGTTGGATTACATTGCAATGCAAACGAAAAAGGCCTACCGTGGAAAGGACCATTGACTAAACACGTCCGATTGTTGCACAGGTCCTGAAGATAGAGAAAGCTGCACCAACCTGGCTCGGGGCGGTAAGATGAGAGACCCTGGGAACGAGGTTGAAGCTGCACGATGGGGGAAATATTGTTTACGGTATGCGCGGTAGCCATTCAAATGTTCATAACATTCAAAAACATGAGTATCAAATTAAAATTGCATTTCAACTCGGTATAATGAGAGAGAGAAAGCCAAGTTAAAATCATTCAGCTCCAAACTCTCCTTAACTGATGGGGATTTTTAAGTCGAAAAGCCACAACTGAGACGAAAATGCCACTCAAAAACATTTACACCGGTGATGAAGGAATAGTGCTCAAATCTGTAACATGGTGGACAAAATCTTTCATCAGAAAAGATCTCCAGCTTGACATTTGTAATATCAAGTTAGAAACTACACCAAACCATCTAGTCGGCATAAACGATCTTGGTCTGATTCAAGCTCTACTGAGAATCTAAAGTAGAAGAACAAGAGAGTAAAAATAAACTTGAAATTTAGTAATTGATCTAACTGAAAGTTTTTGTTGTTATCAGTTTTAAGACTTTACACGCGAAATTAAAGCGGAAAACGTCTTTTAACGCCAATCGCGAGTGTTAGAGGAAATGCGATTTATATTGACTGGGTAAGAAAAAAGGCGATAATCATCATTTCTTGACGATTTTAAAGCAGCATTCAGTGCTTTTAGCTTTAATTATATACCGTAAACTGTCCGTAATAAGCCCTCCTGCTTGGAAGGTCCGGCCCTCTTTGAAGCTTTAATATTAACGAGCTCAGTTTACGTGAAAGTTCAAAACGTCACCACACTCAAACTTCTATAAGCGACCATCCAGATTATCAATGTGGTCTCTTATGGGAAATGGTCGCTTACGAAAGCTTAGAACATTGCATTGCATATGGTAACTGGGAAGAATTACCCCATGTATTAAATGTTCTATTCATAAAAAGAAAATCAATTTCGAGAGAGAATTCCGTCTCTTGTAATATCCAGGAATGCGATCTTACCACTGATTCGCTCCAATTTCCTCTCTATTATCAGTCAAGGAGGTTAAAAGCAATAAAAAGTTGCAAACTCTAAGCTCTGAAAGTGGTCGCGGTGGCTATCGAGAGGTCGTCGCAACCGGAGCTTCCATCGAAATAAACATTGTGAGGAGAAAATGGTCCTTGGACTATAACAACATATTGGACTTCAAAAATAATTGCTTGCCGTGTGCTTAGGCCACTTCAACAATAATGTTTCCATGCGTCGTTATTTCTTCACAGTACACTGTCATAGCTATCCACACGGAATCGAAGCAAGCGTACTCTCGTACCCATACCGTACACGACGCTGTCTGAACAGTTCTTGTATTAGATTAAAGTATTATTGTTACATTTTTGAGTTCTTCGAGAAAACATTAACGCTTTTGTAGCAAGTCAGTGACAGATGTTTCTGCTGGTTTCCGACAGCCATGTTGGTGCCCATCTAGGCACCAGCATGGCGTCTCCATGCAAATCTATATAAATTTGGGGAAAACGTTTCACCGCATATCTTTCATAAGAAAAATTGCTGTGATCTGAATCTTGGCGAGAGTCTTTGCATATCCACCTTCTTTCTTTTCCCTGATTCTGGACTTAATCTATCATGCGGTTTTGATTTTTTATTTTGATCTATTTTGAACGGCGTGACACTGAAAACCAGCAATAAGTACCAAAAGACTGGCCGGTTATATTTTCCCTCAAAGCGCCACGCGTTAGACTACGAGTGGTCCTTCTTTCGCTTAGTCCGTCGTGCGTGACAGACTAAGCGAAAGAGTGACTACTGGTAGTCTTGTCACGCGTCGAATAATTTACACAGCTATTGACATTTTTGACATTTTAATCTTAGTTTTACAACCTTCTTTGCCAATTAGTATTATCCTGTGTACATCTACCCCTCACCCCTCAAGGTACTCGTCCGAATGCGAGTACAATTGAGGATTTACTCTAGGAGTGATATTTGAGATTTCTCTCAAAATCGCACGAGCTCGTAGGCCAGTGCAGTTTGTAAGAATTTTCAAATATCACGAGTAGTGTAAATTTATTCTCAATTGCTCGAGCTTTCATACCATTATTCACTTACATGTATTCTATGACTGTACAATTACGAACTTGCACTGCAGTGTAGATTAGAAATTAGAGATAAATTGCCCTGCTCTTAACCACACAATGAAGTAATTTTATCAGTCTTACAATAAACAAACTACGAGAAATGTTTTGACATCTCCATGATGGATTTCAAATCTGCTTAGCCGATCAAAGACGCAGCTAATTCCTTTACTTTTGAAATGTACACCTCTTGTCTTCAGCAACACGCCATAATTTGGGTTATGACTGGCGAAGAAGTGGACAAAATACAACAAGATGTCAAGTGACGACAAATAATGTACCGCTCTGAAGAAGCAAAGCGGCAAATGAGCTACACATACTCAAGGAGTTCCTCAGTTGACAATAAAAAAGACTTCATACCGTGACCTGTACTTAAATACCCTGGTTGTAACGAATACTTATGTTCCCTAAAAGAGAGCTCTAGAACCTCGACTTTTTTATATTACAGTAATATTGTAACAATATTATAACTGCTGTGTAGTTAACTAAATGGCAACTTGGACGGTGACATTTTCGGAGAACCGATTTCGCCAATATTAGAGGAGGCATTGGCTTGAATTTCTTGAATGGTGTTCTGGAATCTGGACCATTCGTCAGCTCTTGGGACAGCTAGTTGCTGGAAAAAACAACACAGAATAAGATAAGCATGAACTTAAATAATCGTAATTATCACTAATTTTTACTTCCCTTTAAGGTTGTACTTACCTCACCGACGTCATAAATAAAAACATGGCCATCGTCATCACCCGCGGCAATCTGGTGACCAGAATGCGTCCACCTCAAACGGTTTAGTGACGTCATTGATTCTGAACTCGTGGTTGCTGTGGGTACCTACAAGGAGGACAGACAGGCTTAGGGTTACGAAAATATTCATTCATACAAGTGACGTTTTGGCAGATACGTGCGATGCTTTCTTCGATAGGCTGAGAAATATTCTCGTCCCCAAGGCCCTGTCCGTCTTAGCCGGCGGAGCCTCGGCAGGGCGACTGTATAGGGCGACTGCGCCCGCAGCACAAGCGGCAGTCAAAAACGGCGTGTCCTAACGAAACGACACGATCGTAGTCTTTTTCTTCGCAGCTAAGAATGATAAATGATAAAGTTGCTTTAGCCTCGAGATTTCTAGGTTTAATTTGACGAGTATGAACTATTTTTTGTTTAAAATACCTGGTAACGGCACTAGACAAAGTACGCGTGAATTGCCGGACGTGGGCGACCCATTTCTGGCACCAAAGTAAAAGCTTGGAGACACAAAATGTTTCATATTTTTCACTTTCCACAATATGAAATGGTTTTTGGAATTCTAAATCTCTTTCATTTCATGAATATTCAATGTCATCTCCAGAGAGAAAAGTTGCTCGACTTCAATGCCTGTCCTATCAACGTACACTGAAGCCAGGACAGCACACTTTTTCGCGCCAGTTGAATCCTGATTGGTCAATTCAAATTTCTAGCGCGCCAGCCGTATGCAAGAAAGATTGACATGCTATATTCACGACATGTAACTACCTGTAACAACAGTTTGGTGTAAAAAACTTCCTCGGTAACATGAGTATAGATTACAATCAACAAAGTCTCCGCGCTACATCAACTTCAAGCAAACGTTATCAAGATTTACCTCCGTGTCATTATTAAGGTTCCACAGGTCCAATCTCCCTGTACCGTCCACGGCAGCAAACAAAGCAGGGTGAATTGGAGACCACTGCACGTCATAGACATAATCGCCATTGTCCTCAAAAGAATACAGCGGGCGTGGATTCTGAAAAACAAAACCAGGTCTAATAACTGAATTCTAATCATGTGCCTTAGTCTGCTTGAAAGGCATAGAACATGACGAGAAAAGGATAGTTGATGTCAAATTGTGGAGATAAAAAAATCTTCATTTCCCTTCGCTTTCTGCGAACCCCACGCCTAGGCCAAGTACGTAATGGATCAGGGCTTTCCTAGCGATCGACATCACTTGGCAAAGGAAACGTAGTCGACCAAAAATCACCCGAGGCCGAACTGTCATAGCTGAGCTCAAAGCGGTAAAAATCCCATATGCAAGGCACAACATGCTACACCAAACAATAGATTTATAAATTCTCTCAAATGGTTTTTTTAGAATCAATTTACATCAAGTAAAAAGGAAATATAATAAATTCAAAATGTCTGATTACATTCATATCAAAAACACATGATGGATGACTTATAAAACGTTAAAATTAAGTAAACTACACAAAATAGAGATAAATAGAGAGGGATTGCTATTGCCTCGATAGTCCTATGTCTCTCACTAGTGTGGACGGTAGGAATAACGGGAGAATAAAGCTCCCGGTGTTTTCAAATTCGGCTGGCGTGGCGCGGACAGGGTTAAAGTAGATAAGTTTCTGCAACTTCCAGTAGTTGTCGTTTCTTAGTATCAGCTTGTTTTCACTGACTCACCTTGTGACTCCAGAGTTTGATAGTCCAGTCAAAGGACGATGTTAAGAAGAGATAAGAGAAGTCGATTGGACCTGCTGCTGAGTGAGTGTCGATACCAGTTGCCGGACCGTAATGACCTTCAAATATATCGCTGATACCCGCTTTGCTGTGAAAAGAAAAAGATATTTGTACAACCCATTCTATTCTAGGGAAGCAATTAGTTCCCAGCGTATTATTTTAGGTTACTAATTCTATCACCTTAGCTGTGAGGATTTTCCTTCAAGTTTTTCAGTTTTCCCAACTTTTTGAACAAAATTCATTTGATTGGGATCTGAGTGACTGAGTGACTGACTGTCTGAGTGACTAAACAGACGGACTGATTGCATCGATCGATTGATTGATTGACTGATTGATTGATTGATCGATCGATCGATCGATCGATCGATCGATCGATCGATCGATTGATTGATTGATTGATTGATTGATTGATTGATTGGAGCAAGAGGCCTCGTTTCAATCCCTGTCTGATTAGCACTTGTTTCAAGCCCTGTCTGGGTCCTTTCATTGGATTGTGTTGTGTTCTCAGAAAACACATTTGGCTCTCTCAGCACTGCAAAGCAACTTGTTCGTTGTCACACTACAGGTCATTTAAACTGAGCGAGTCTCTAGAAATGTTTTTTAAGATACCTTCCATGTCGACACGCCGTGTAAACAGAGCCCTCCTCGCTTCCAACCACGAAGTTATTGACATCACCAGCTAAGAACGATAGACATGTGACAGCCACTGCCTTGGATTGTTTAAACTGAAGCTCCATGCTGTCCTGCAAGCAATAAAATCACAATCTAGGAATGAAATTGATACAAGACAGATGATAACTACATCATGATCTGAAGATGGTAGTACCAACAATATGTAAAAACGGACAACAGAACTGGGTAGGCATCACTCTTTTGCTTGTACATGTAATGGTGGCGGGTTACGCCACTTCGAGCACAACTAAGGTAAATATAGGTTCTCACACACTGCTGGGAGCCAACCCCAAGCCGAACCACGCAGCCTGACCTTTATTCACACAACAACATGGCTGTCTTACAATGACACAAAAAGTGGCTAGAGACTAATTTCTTCTCAAAGTGTATTAGCCGAAGCTACGAAAGTATTACTACACCTCATTACGTCATCTGCACTTGAAGAGGTATTTGAATTAAAAAAATACTTTCACCACATTTTTGAATCCACAAAAAGTTTCATTAAAAAGTTCATAAAAACATCAGGAAAATATCATTTTTTTACCCCTTGTGTTGCTATGTTCATGCTGTTATGTCATAATGTCAGGATGTTCACACAGCAAGCAAACATACCGTCCCTCTATATATGTTATTTGGCCGGCCTAGAGGCGGTCAGTATGGTAAAAAACTGCAACTTCGGGCTTGGAAAGTACTACCAGAGGCCGCAGACCCGAGGTCAGTTTTTCACCATACGGAACGACCTACGCCGGCCAATAACACATTCATTTTTTTCCTGCCACGGTAAATTTGGTTACAAATGGTTTTGTTTACACAACTTTGTCATTGAATCAGCCCGCGTGCCGTCTACAAACCATTCCTAAAAATCTTTGCATTAGAAAGGAGTCTGAGATACCTTTCTAATGCAAAGCATGCAACTCTCTGAGAGAAAATCACTCCCAGCCAACCATCCCAAAAAGGCAAACACCTTTAAAGGTCAGTCATCCCTCTCAGAAAAGCAGGTTTATTTCTGACCAAGGTCACCCCATAACTTTCATTAAATGTATTTTCTTATTACTTAACTGGAACAAACTCTCCTTCGAAACAAAAGCCTAAATTGCAGTGTAATGCAAAATTGTGAAGCACCTTGTAATGAAACTCATGTTAAAAGTCCTAAAAGCCTTAATTCTTCAGTTGTATTTCTCGTTAACTATTCACTGGAAACTAGCATGAGCTGTTCAATTAATTATTGCACCAGCAAAGAAAATTTACGTTTGACAGTTGCAATGTACGAGTGATTCCCCCTTCTTTTTAAACATACACTGAGGCTTATCTAGAAGGATTCTGTGAGGTTTGCTGGAACCCCCAAGTCACATGCTGACTTGACCCCAAGAATCCTCGATTTCCGAGGACCTCAATTTTAAACTGAAGATTCTCTGGGGGGGGGGGGGGGGGGCCTGGATTCTCTTGGACCCAGTACAGGGGACCATCTTTGGCAGTCTGTTTCTCGAGCCCTCTCAGGACCCTAAATTCCTGTATCCACCCCAGACACAGAAGACTGTAGAAGTAAACACAATACCTGAGGCTGAGAGAGCATATCAAGACTCCAGGAGCACATTTTACCATCAGTAGAGACACTGATCAGATTGTGAGCATTTTGAGTTCCCACAACATTAACACAATACACTGGGTGCTGCAAAAAAAGAAATACTTCGCTTGAGGTTACTGAATAGAGCAGAGAGTTTACACTCACATGGCCAGAAACCAAGTAGATTTATTGAAAAGGAAAAGAGCGTAACTCCCACAGAGTTAGTTTGGGACACACACATCACTAAAATGCATGCTGTGACTTTCTTGAGAGGTACACGTAGGTCCGCGGGTGGGTTGTGTATAACCATACTCGCTGCAGGTGCATCATTTTAAAAAATTATACAAACTCATGCCATTTTAAGGCTTATAGAATCAAGAAATACGTGGACTTGTCTTTAAGGGGCCCTAGTCAGCCTCCACCATTTTCGATGCCATCGGAATTACTGATATGGCATGGTGAAACAGATTCTTATTGTTTTACTGTAAGCTGTGTTCCTGAAGGTATGTTTAATTATCTTCAGTAGTTTCACAGTGATTTTTCTTCATTTCGACAGGCTCCGAATAAAATATAGTTTGTTGGTTTCCAAACCTTCATCTTTAAAATCTCTGGGGAGTACGCAGCGGAAATGGAATAACAAGTTTGCATAATACTGTATATTATTACACTGGGATGAAACAATGACTACATACATGTTACTAATACTTCTTTTCATCAATTATGAATTTGTCAGATTGAGCAAGACACAAAATTTCATTTTTGCTGCTGGTGTGTACTAGCGTGACTGATATGAACGAAATAAAAAATAACAACGGCTCATTTAGTCATTTAGTCTGCCATCACCCATTTATACATGTGAGTGAGAGGTACTGTGAGAGTTGAGTGTCCTGCCCAAGAACACAACACAATATCCCCGGCCAGGGCTTGAACCCAGACTGCTAGATCTGGAGATGAGAACAGTTACCACAAGGCCATTGCGCCTCCCACAGAACAAGGAATATGCTGCATGAGTGACTGACTTACTGTGTGAGCTGTGGCAGACAGTGGTGTTCTCTGAACAGGTGTCTTTTTACTACTTCTGTTGTCCCACAGAACAATTTGACCAGAATATGTGCCACCGACGATCAAATTTGGATGAAACTTGGCAAATGTGACAGATGTCACACCAGACTGAAAAGAAAAGGATTTACAACAAGTGAGAAAGCAACATCATAACACTACATTCATGTTTGCAATCACTGTTGTTATCAGTTCATGATTTACTGCATTTTCGTCTCAGCGACAGGGATATGCGTTAGAGTGTACAGAAGAAGTAAACCAAACTAGATTGCAAAAATATTAAATAGTAAAGTTCTGGCCCTCTCTCTGTCATGCAATGCTCTCACAAAAGCATAGCATTGTGTGACAGAGAAAAGGCCAAAACTTGACGACATGTACATCATGTAATGCACAGAAATTTACAGCACAGCACACCTCAAACCCACGCCACACTACCCTACCCACAACCCCCCTCCCAGGGGGGCCATTAAAAAAAATGCAACTCACAAACAACCCCTTACACCACAAGAACACAGGGGGCAAAAAGTTCAATGCTGTTACAAGAACATGTTGTCATTAAGGCTGTCATACAGTAGTCCAGAAGATACATGTACAAATGTACATGTATGTCACCCATATATACAAGGAAGGAGTAGCTTCAATGCATTCTTAGTACCCTAGAGGCAACTGCCTTACAGTGCAATATGGTTTTTCATGCTTTACCTGACAGTGGAATACATATTCTGGAGATTCTTTCTGATATTTCATGTTCCATATGAGTGCAACGCCATCAGGCTCATGAGGAGCATCTTCATTGTTGTTGTACGACGCCACCAACAACTCTGGATACTGAAAGACAAAAAGAATGTCAATGCAGCCATGTTGGGTCATAAAAAGTAATGATCAGTTCTTTTTATCCAGCATCTACAGTTAGGATGATAAAATGCCTTTTATAAAGATTGGTATTAATGGCCCATTCCCTCTGTGAGACATGAAGGGAGCCATGGTACAGATGTAGTTGTATTCATCATCTTAGGACTACTGGACTGGAAATTTGCTTTGATGAATACAACTACCATGATTGTCTGCTGGCACATCTCATAGAGGAATCTGGTCAATGTATCACTGAAGAATTAAGGCGATAATGTGTGTTCCAATGCACAGGGACTAAAGGGTACAGGTTGGTTATTGGAGTGGTGCATTGTATCACACCCCATGGATGGGACAAAATTCATATAAGTTCCCAACCTCGCCCAACTCCCCACCCCCCTTCCCCTCCTGCCTCTACTTCCTTTCTTTTCCAGATGAAGATGGAAGCTACGAGGTTTGAGCATCTTCCCCAAGAGCTAAACACAGTCTGGGCAGTAGTAAACAAGGAAACAATACTGTAAGTTGCTCTTCTACCTGTGTGGACCAGTCCAAACATGTCACTGTTCTATGCCTTGACCACCTCTCATCAAAAAACTCTCGACTGAATGACAGTTTGCCAGATACCTGTGTATCTCTGTGAGAGAATTGAAAAGTAAAATGGACAAGCACCATCATACTTCTGTTCATCAACATCTGGCATTAATTCACTATTCTTTTCCTTGAAGTTGTTATTCAAAGTACGCATTACATATACAGTAGCTGTGTACCAAAACAAGACTTGTGTCACATGAGAACCACTGAAGTTTCACTTTTTAAAGAAATTAGCAACATAAATTAGGATGTAAATCACAAAATTAAATCAATTTACTTCTTCAATTAGTGATTGCTTCTAAGTACCTACAGATGTACACTGCCCAGCAGAGCTCAATGTTGCAGCTGCTGAGGTTGCCAACGTGTCCAATTTTTTTCACTAGTGACTAACTTTTTGCGCTGTTCATTGAAATACTTTTAGTGGTAACTAAATCTGAAATCTTAGGGGCCAGCTAGCACAAAGTATTTTCCCTGAAAGTCGAGCCCTTTCCAGGGTAGTATTATAATTCAAAAATTACAACAAGTAGAGTTCAAGTTGTAAAATAATACACCCACCCCTCCATGTCTTCTGTCTCGGCACCAGAATAGTCAAATGTGATATCCACTGTCTCACACAAGGCTCTTTCCATTAGCCTGGTGGCTTTGTCAAAGAACTTGCTGAATTCACCAGAATTCAAAATGTGTTCCTTCTGTTCATCACTAAGCTCTATAACTGTAACTGTGAAGACAGAAAAAGAAATGTACAGTAATAAAATGAGAAAAGCTGAGGAATAGCTATGGATAATGTACAAGTTCTACATTAATGATACAGTACGTAATGCAACAGGGTCTGAAGTTAACATTTTTAGGCAGATGCCCTGGATGAACACTATCACGTCACACAATAAATTTAAACCAATCAGAATCAGAGAAAATTTAATGGTGAACTATAGTGCACTGTGGTTGACAAGGGTGCAGCCCAAGTCAACTACATGTATCCCAGATTAGAAATCATGGGAGAGAATAACCTTATTGTTTTGGTATAAATATAGTAGTACTTGGCTCAAAACTTAATCTACATCCTCTTCAGAGACTGCACCTCAAAAACACAAAGCAGCAGCCGTCATTTTGTTAACAATTGCACACTGCTGCACTACGCAGAATTTTAAGAGTATTTCAACTGCCTGTGGGCCAAATACAAGGGAAAACATGACCTCAAAACGACATTTAAATAAGCAGTGAAATTAAGAACCTCCAGTGGAATACACAATGTAAACTACGGAGTAATGTTGAGACCTACATTGTACTTACTTCCAAAGTTTCTGCATTACAATTAGTAATTTTAACGCAGAATAAACATTTCAATAATTCACCTTCTTCCCTGCCGTCCTCTTCTCCATCATCAGGCTCTGACTGTGCTTCTGTCTCCTTTGCCTTTGGCATGGCAGAGGCTTCAAATTCATCTACAAATAATAAAAACAAACACCCACATACTGAACATGACTACAATCAAAATGGCCTTTTTATGGGATTTGAGTAAAAATTAATTATAATACAACTACAGCAATAATGAATAATACTACTTGTGGCAAGGAGAATGCCATGAGCAAGAGCAGCTACATCATTCAAAGGACTTTTTTCAACACATGTCATGTTTGCAATTTTGTGCTTTTTAAAACATGCTTGTGGTGGCTTCAAGGTTTTAGCCAGATGGGTGTCCAGGCGTACTCTGAACATCCACTTATTATAATTGTTTTATTTTTCACATGTTACAGTACTCATTTGAACAGACCCTAAAGCACAGTTTGGAAGCCTGCATGGGTGGCTTGCTTGACTTGCTTCATCCAGATGGATCATTTTTTTAAGCCATGCAGTAACCCTATGTTAAGATCAGACCTTGGCACAACTCACCTGGAGGTTCTTCTGGTTCAGCATTTTGAGTCTGTGTTTCTTTGTTATATAAGACGGGTTCCTGAAGAGAACAACATTAAAAAAATAGAACACGATATGAATGAATAGAACTTTAACATACAGAAAAATGTAAAACGTTTCTCTAGATCCAGGACCAATAAGGTCTTGAGATGAGTTAAACAATGCACTAGTATGAGGAATCTGTACACAGACTGTTTGTAATCTCTATCATTGGCTATCACACTGTACATGTATATGTATAAATATCAAACAGAACTATCGAGCAAGCCTGTAGCTTTCCAGACACAGTCTGTGATTGGAGAACGAAACAATAGATGATACAACAGAAACAATGTCCCTAGCCCTGATAAAAAAGGAAGCTACAGGTCATACGTACGAATGAAAATAGTGGTCTGGAAGAGCTACTGGATTACTGGAACTATCTGCTGAGGAGTAGATTTCTGACAAGTACATAAACACAGTTGTTCCATTGTTGCATACAACTGGGGATGGCATGGTCTAGTGGTTCGGGCCGGATTTCTAATCCCGAGGTCATTAGGTTCAAAATCCTCCCCACTGCCACTAGCTAGATGGCTTTGAATTTTAGTGTACCAAATTCAACATTTGTAGACAGGTGACAATGCTTTTTGGGGTCTCCTAGGGTTTTGCAGGGTTTATTTGTTTTAGGTTCCACACACGTAGTTGCTCCAAATGCCATTTGTACTTGCTCATAGAGTGCTTTGCTTAAAACAACTCCTGAACACACAATTTTGCAATGTAACAGGTTTAAATTACTTTTTCTGTACCTTTGGTGGAATATTTGTCTGTGTAAGCTGAGACACACCCAATTTGACTGCTTTTTTCTTCTCTCTGTGTAAACCAGATCAGAATAAGTTGAAAATTAGCATCAGAGAAACTTTTCTTTACAGAAAAAATAAGTTAAATGAATAAAGATGGTGAGTTTTAAACTTGGTAATGAAATGTGAAAAAGTCAACTGATCAACAATTTACAGAAGTGTGGGACAAAGACAAATCTGAGTTCCTGACAGGAATCAAGCCCATGACCTCCCGGATACTGGGCGGGTGCTCTATTCACTGAGCTATGCAAACTCAAGGAGAGCAAGGTAGTTTAACTGAGATCATACCTAACAGGCCTCCTGCACACTGCTAGGATTGACACTGTCAAAGCCATCGTGTGTGATAATAAACAAAAAGAGATGGTGCATTTTAAGGTCAGTAACCAAATGTTAAAATGTGAACTGATCAGAAAGACACAAATAAGTTATGAGAAATACTCCTTCCACAACTAAACTTAATTACATTGCATTTCTTATCAGGAACAAAATGGGTACATTGATGGCAACCAACACTATTGGTAACTTTTGCAGTAACTTTGGTGGAGGAGATCAAGACTGTCAAGCCTCCTACAGGCACCCTACTGTCCTTTTTCCTACATTAATGTCTCCTCACTTAATGTTTGAACACTCTTCATTCTCCAAGTTGCCCCCACATCCCCAAGTAAACTGAAAGGCTTCAGAACCCATGTTAGTCAATGATAAAGCTGTGTCCGGATGTCTCATTCCTACATTGTAGGCCTTTGATTTGATTTTTTTTTTTTTCAATGTTGAATATTTTTTGGATAATCTTGTCTTTACTCTCCATTGCCTTGCTTTCAGCCCAGTAAGAACTCCAAATCCCTCCTTTCAGTGTCTCCCATACCCCCTGCTTGTATCTTCCCAGTCTATGCCCCACCTACAGTACAGCCTGGAGTCATATGCACATTGGCCAAGGGTTTCACAAGTTCATGGTTATTACAATTTTCATTTTGACTTAATGATAAGGCACTCATACTACACAGTCAATGGACAACCAAGCCATGTCATCTGGGACTTTTCATGTATCATTTTGAGACACTCTCAATCGGTTGTAAAAGTGAGAAAAAATCCAATCAAAGTAAAACAATAAGCAAACAATTTCCTGTTAGATGTTACTGTGTCAGCCTTTCGTCCATTTGGCAAAATTTAAACCTACAGTACCGCCTGCAAGCCTGCAAATAATTTTTGCCTATGGGCAGGTCATTTGTCAGGCCAGAGGCCAGTTTTGACCGGACAAGAAGCCAGTCTGGTCGGACAAAAATGCAAATCAGTATGAAGAAATTAAATCAGTTTCAGAGAGAGCGATCTGCATGTATTGACACATTTCATTTTCAATTGGAGTTCAGATTACAATTTAAACAAATTCAAGTGTTGGTGAATCCATGCAAGTGCTGCAGCTTTTTGCATTTTTTTAACAAAAATGTATATTGTTGCTTTGGCTTTTGAGTTTTGCAATTCTTTAACAAACAAAATACATTGTACATATCAAGAAATGCAAACTGTAAATAAAACAAATGAAAATGAAAGAGGCATTTGGGGTGCTTGAATTTGGCCTCACTGAATTGTGCTTTCCTTCCCTGGGCGTGGGACATAAGTATGAACTACAGGTTCTTTTGATTTCGAGGCAGCATTACTTCATTATATCGGCCGCTTCTTTGGAGAAAATATATTCTTGTACATGTAAGGTTAAATAAAGGCTACGAGTCCACAGCTTCTACTCTCATAATATTTAGTGGAATGTCAACTTGAGGATCTAGCATAAATGATCAGTTATTTTGACTATTTTTATAGAGTCGTTAACAGTAATCATATGCAAATTTCCTTTGGAGAGAAAATAATTTTCGTTCTTTTTGCGATTGTTGTTTTGTTGAAGGAAGTTTGGCGCGGACAAGCATGTCCTTGAGAGATTTTTCCTTCCTGTAAGATACAACCAGTGGCTGATTAAAGATAACTCCAAGTGGTATTGTACGTTGGTCCCCCTTCATGTACACATGTGATGACTTTTATCATAGCTCTGAATATCACAAATTTCACTGATAGTACTCTGTCAAAATATTCTTGACTTACGGTGATACATAAGGTCTCGATGTTACATCTTTGCCTGGGCTGGCAGCTTCAGTTTTCATGGACCTTTGTAATAGTGGAGACACTGCCAAAAAAAAAAAAAACAATATTTTTAATTTATTTTTAATATGTACTTAAGATACAGTGTACATAAATTATAGACGTTAAAGAAATCAAGTCAAAGAGTTTTATAGGCAAGTCTTATCATTCCAGTGTTTTAAAGCTGGAGAAAAATGTGACAATCCAGCTGAAAATTCCTTTCTGATGACGTCAGTTCCTTACACATCACAGATCCATTCGGAGGTCTCTCACTGGCTATTATTAATCAAACAGATTGCAAACTCGAGGAGCTCATTGGTTAAATAAACGCATGCATAAAGTACTGGTGTTGGGGTTGGTGTTCAAGTGTGTCACTTGCTTTTATTGTTGTTTTAAACTAATTAGGAACCATTAGCATGATTACACCAACTACCCAGAGTTACACACAATTGACAAAATTGTCAAAAAACCCTCATTCTTAAACTCTCTTACTACTGATGAGTATAAAAGTAACCTGCTGAGCCATCAATCACATCATCAGGCATAATTCCCTTCAGCAGTTCATCAGCTTCTCTCTTCTTTCTCTCGATATCGGTCTCTTTGGATTCTGTTGCTGTAACAGCGGCACCAGTGCTAGTCTTTGGAGTGGCTGCTACTTTACTGTGCTCTAAATCCTGTTCCAAATCAAGGTAAGAAGGAATTTGCAGTTCCAGAAAATAATCATACCTACCCCACAGAAGGGTTTTTTTTATGACCTCCCACTCCAATAAAAGTTCACAGATTTCTTTAATCTTTTTGGTCTTTAAGACAGACTGTTTTCAATCCTGATCATACATGAAGTGGCACAACCACCTAATAACCCTGTATATATGAACCTGAGGAAAGTATAGTCAGCACGAATTCAGTATAACCTAAGCTCCATACTTAATCGTGCATGCAATTTTGTAGGTTTTGTCCCATTCATTAGTCCTGTTCATATGAAAATAATACACTATATGAAAAATTGTAAGCATAATTGAGTATATATGGGGCTATACGGAAATCTGACCAGTCCGGTTTTCTTCGAAAAGAGTTTCAGCTGGCAAGATATTCTAGAACTGCCTAAACAAGCAAATTATTCGAACATGTATACATAAATGCTCGGTATGACTCACGACAGGACCTTCCATTCAATTATCGACATTTTCATTTCTGAATACAGGAGTCTCAGCTATTTCCACATAAAAAAACACCCATATATTCTCTCCTGCATATCACTTATCGGAGATATGCAGCCAATCACGAAAACCACAACAGTTTCGATCCAGTCTTCAAAATCAGTAAAATTATAAGTCTTATCAAGTCAAACGTTAAATTCATCGAATTATTTCACCTTCCACGATTCGTACCTTTTTCTTTTCCTCTCGAGCTTTCTTGATCTCTTCTAGGCGTTTTCGTTTTCTCTCTAGCTCAGCTTTTCGATCAGACATCTTTCTACAGTCTGTTCGTACAACAAATCCTGGTAAAAACTTCAGTGAGTATCCAATATGGCCGACAACAACACCTTCGTACGCTAGTACCCAGTTCTCTTATGAACATTTGGAGATGAAGGAAGCCGAGAACAGATTGGAAACAAACGGGCAACCCAGATAAAATGCGCTCCGCCTTTGTACCTGTCCGGAGACTTGAGAAAGGCACTGTAAAAGTAAAGCAAGGTTTGAACCGGTGGTATTTTTAAAATCCAGAGTCTATTTTCACTAAACCTGATTTGGTACCACGCCTTACTTCCGTAAGACAACACCAAACATTTAGAGCACAGCTGTGTTCACGTCTATCACTGGTTTTCTCTCCTGAGGGCTAGAGTCTCCCAAAAAGTGTACTTCAATCTTATTTTGGCAATTTGGGTTTATAGACGAAACCTGGCTGCTCCGGGGTGCTTCCATTTATATGGAAAAACTGTTTTTTTTTTTCAGTAGAAAAACCCTTCACGCACTCGAAATCAGTTTCCTTAATCAGGTTAAAATACACAGTTCTTTTGGTGGAAAATGAAACAGAACAGTCCTTTCCATCTGGAAGGTTTTCAATTGCTGCCAAGTAGTACACACTTTCAGTTTCCCATCTAATTTTTTTCTTCTCACGAAAAACTAAATTTATATTGTTCCGTTTGGCGGAGAATTCTCAACGGTTTTCCACGTAAATGGAAAGCGCTTCGTTGACCAATACCCCCCGGCGGGGGGTACTTAACAAAGTTTAATACGGGGAGGCTCCGCCCCGAGGTCCAACCCCTTACCCTTTTATATACCATTTTGGCAGAAAAGGTACCCCTTTTATATACCTTTTATTGAAAAAAGGTACCCCTTTCAGATTCCTACTTTAGGAAATCTTGTTCTCATTTTCATGCAGTGCTTAATAAATATACTGACAAAGCCATAAGGGGCGTCTATTCGAAATATTATAATTAAAGGCCCTTGTAAATACCTAAATGACCGATTTCCCTACCCTTGTATATACCTCATCTTGTGAAACCCCTACCCTTTTATATACCTGAAGCATGAAAAAGGTACCCCTTTCGGGCGGAGCCTCCCCGTATAGGCCATTATAGGGAGTACCCTCCCCCCCGGGCCAATACCTCCCTTTAATTTCGGTTGGGAAGTAAATGGATTGATACTTTTCAGGGTCAAAACGATCAAGGATCCGGCACAAGATGCTTGGATCCATTTCAATTGTTTCAGCTGTTTCAACCGTTTCAACCAGGTTCCTAGATCAGCCCGACGGTCTTGATATAAGTTTTAGCTTTCTTTGAATTGTGACCTGCATCTCGAGCGCGCTACTATTTACATAGACACGCGCTTCACTGAGCTGTTAACCTATCGCAGTTATCAGCGCCATTCAGCGGTTTTACATGTAGACGAGGCAGAAGGGTCAATTCTTAGCTCTTATTAACCGAACAGGAGGTCCGTATGGGAGAATCTTGACGGAGGTTGTGAGTACAGACCAAACGCAGTGAAGTCTGTACACAAAACCGACAAGAAAAATTTGAGGTGATTCCTCAGAAACTAAAGTAACCGATGAGGTTTTTTTGAAATTTTACTCGAATGTTCTTTACAAGCACTGTTTTAAAAAACACTGAAGAAGGCCAGGTGATCTGGTGACGTAATGAAAAGGCTCGGCCAAAAAATTTAATGCCGTATCCCACAACCACGTGCGATCCTAGGTGTTGTTTTCCCATTGCCAAAATGTAACAGATCATTTTCCGTGTCTCCCAAATTTCCTGTTACTGAATGCAAAGAGTCAAAGTTGAAGTAGAACCGACGAGATCTGCCATCGCAATCGCCATGTTAAATTCGAAAACAACACCTCAGACCGCGAGCAGCTGTGGGATACGTCATTAAAATTTTTGTGCCCAGGCCTCTTCATTACGTCACCAGATCACCTGGGGGTTACGACACGCGAGACGTCTCTTTCTTCAAAGACTTTTGTAACACCTTTTGATAATTTGTTATAATTTCCAGACGTGAATATAAGAATTGGACATTCTGATTGGTCGAAAAGCTCGTTATATGACGTTATATTCACCCCACTAGAGCTTGGTTACTAAGCCCGCCATCTTTGTCATCTCGGCAAGTAAACATGGTGGACAGTTGTCAGGAGCCCATCACCCTGCAGTTGTTGAATAAAATTTCATTTATTCGAAAGACATCACTTCAAGTCCAGGGTATTTGAAAAGATGGAGAATTTTCAAAATGGCTGCTGTCGCCCTTGGACCAAAAATCTTCTCAAAAACTCGTATTCAAGGCTTTTAATAATCGTTAAGGCAGTGGTTGCGTTGACTGTTAGCAGGTCAGAAGGATTGACCGAAATTGACAGAAATTTATTTTTCTTCAAACTAAAGCTACTCACTTTTCGGCGATGACGACAACTGTGCATGAAGACAACAACAATAAAACAAAGGTACCGGATCAATTTATTTCGTGTTTCGCTCGTTTGTTTTACTGCCGAACTCGATGAGTAAAAAGACCAATTTCGATATATTAATATTCAGTCTAAAACAATAGACCTCAGTGCGAGGCTCTGGGGAATAAATACAGTGTTTGTGGGGTTTATTCCCCAGAGCCTCGTTCTGAGGTCTATTGTTTGAGACTGAATTTTAATATGTTGAAATTGGTCTATTGCTTCACAATCGATGTACATGCGAGCTTGTCATTAAAACCAGGAGCCCATCACCAGGAGCCTTCAGCTATTCCATATTCCTGTCACGTCGTTTTCACAGACCGATCTATTTTTAGTTTGAATTTATCTCGAATTCAAATCCCCACAGGAACATCAGTGACCAATTACAATCACAAGCACGAACTAATGTTGACATGTGGACATGATGTCGACATGTTCACATGAGGCCGCATTGTTTTATCCTTACCGAAGCGTGCTCATGTAGACTGGAACTGGCCTACTTTGAGGGAAAAATATCTAACAATAGACGTGGTCCGTAAAAATGGCGTTGCGTAGGCCAAGAGAATTGGAGTTGCAAGCTCTTAGTAATGGGCTTCTGTTAAAACTATGGACTAGTCTTGTTACTGGGATGACATTGTCCGTAATTTTTTGTATTTCTTCTGTAGACAGCTCACCTAAACTTTTTTTTGCCGACGGAGCTTGGCTTCCCGCAAAAAAAATTATGCCAAGCCACATTTGCAGCATTAATTTCCATATAAGAAAGCTATCAGAAAGCTAGAATTGCATTATCCGAGATTGAGGATTTAATAACAAAGGATATTCGGAGCTTGACTAGCCAATCAGCGCGCGCCTTTAACGTACGCTATCCACTGTTTTAGTCAGTACACTGATTTATCATATTCACCTCTGAAAATTATACTGAAACAATTATTTGCCTCAGGCTCAGTGAACATTGGTGCCAATATTCACCATTGTTCACTTCGCCTTTGGCGAATAATTGTTAAATAATATCAACCTATAAGATATTTAACTGCAAGTGTCACGCCTCTTTAACGGTTTTTCCGTTCACCGCTCGATAGATACAAGTTGAGCCTCGGGAAATTTTTGAGAGTCACGTGGTATAAGTCTGATATAGATATAGCTAGATATAGGTTTTGAAAACTCGTTTTCACTAGATTATACAATCTGACATAATAATAATAATAATAATAATAATAATAAAAATAATAAATTCAGTTAAATCGTTCTCAGATCGTCGTCCTGGAGCAATGAAGCAGTTGTAGAAACAGCTGCCCTGGGGCAAATACAGATGGTCAAATTCCATTTTAATTAAAGTTTCACTTCATTTTGTCTCGTCCATGAAATTGATATGATATCCTAACATGAATCTTAGCGACCCACGATTAATATCACTTTCAAATTAAGACTAAAGGAAAGAAAATCCCATTTGCATCTCTGTATTGAGTGACTTTGGAATCGCTGGCAGCTGAAAAGGTATTGACGGGTGAAAAAGGTACGCAATAAGACGTGCACAGTGAAACTCCTCTACCAAGAAAATTATGGCGTTGTGACGCCAGCATACTAACGACAACTGTTAGATTCCAAGTTGATGAGTGCGCGGCTAAACAAAGAAAAAAAAAGTCATCGAAGGAAGCTGAAATTCATCGACTATGGCAACGACTGAAATTAACTAAGCGGGAAGACCCACGCGGAGTAGATACTGAAAATACCGACTTTGTAAACGTATCTTCACTGGCAATGTTGACCGGGAGTTAATTGGGTGTGCTGAAAGTGAAGCAAATTTTTCATCAAACTGTTGACATGAATGTGAGTAGCTGGAGAGCTGCAAGGGACTTGGAAGAGCGACCGGTGCACCTCGCTGTAATCGAGACAATTGTATTGGGACTTATTTTTCTTGTGTCAACTATTGGCAATATTTTCTCCTGTTTTATTATGCGCACAAGTCCTCGTCTTCGAACATGGCATAACCTTCTGCTTCTAAACGTGATCGTGGTCGATTTACTAGCAACTCTAATTTGCGTACCGTTCGGGTTAGTTGTGTTGATAACGGGAAGATGGATCGGCGGAGACCCTCTTTGTTCGTTCGTTGCGTACATATCGTGCGTGCTTCTGACAGTGTCAATAGTAACTCTGGCAACCATAAGCATCAGCCGATATTTCTTAATAACGAACCTTTTAAAGTACATGAGCGTTTTTAAGAAGAAAAACATTGCTTGGATGCTTGTCGCTATCTGGACTTTGGCCTTGTTTTCCGCCTTTCCTCCATTAGTCGGGGGAGGTGATTTTATCTTCCTGCCCGGAAATGCAATGTGTTTTTTGTATTTTGGTTCAAGTTTGCCCTACGCAGCATTTTTCACCCTTTTAGTGATAGGGATGCCTGTTGTTGTTATTGTTGCTTGTTTTGTGAAAGTGAGGCACCTGATCAAAGCAAACAAACGTATGAGATCGTTGCCATCCCGCGTGACTTCCATCATCACGTCAGAAGAAATCGACTCGGCGAAGACACTGTTTTCTGTGGTCGTTATGGTACTGCTGTGCTGGTTTCCGATGCTGTTGTTCTTTCTGCTCGCGGCTGGAGGGATAGAAATGCCCAGGCAGGCTTCCTTAATGGCCACATACGCAGTATTTCTGACCTGTGCGCTAAAACCTGTTATCTATTTCTGCATGAAGAAGCAATTTCGCGAGGGTTTCCTTCTTCTCCTTAGTAAACTTCTCCCCGGTCTCCAGAAAAGGAGGCGAAGAAACCGTGTTGGCCATACCTCAGTTAAGGTTACTAGGGGAGAAGGAAATCAATTCTATAGTGGTAACAGGCGATGCGACCAGTTTAACCTCAAGCAGGAATCGAACGAATTTGAATCGACCAGGAAAATATGATAAGTCAACTAATATTTATTATGAAAATAAGAGTTTATTTCCTAGACCATAGGGACAGCAAAATTAAAATCTTCAGTGAAAAAGTTGAACTAACTAATAAAAGACTCTCTAAAATACTGCCGTTCCCATCACAGCCGAAAGTTTTTTTCTCTGTTTAGTGGTCAATAAAAAGGCTTATCGAAAAAAAAAACACTTTTTATCGCTCAAACATTAGGGTTAAGTAATTCATATCACAGAATGTCTTTTTATTTTCAGAAGCAACTCCAGTTGACAGGACGTTAGCTCAGGGCAAACCTGAAAACAAATTGTTCGTTAAATTAAATTTGTGACAACAAAGGTCGAAGCAATAATAAAAAATTTTTGTCACACGCAGAGAGGAAATGAAAGCAAGCGTTTTAATATTCAGTTTTGTCTTTACATTGGAGGAAGGAAATATCATTTAGATTATAACTTTATTTCACCACTTTTCTTTTTCAGTTTAAACTGTCTTCAAAGATCTCATTGGTCGGAGAAAAAGACTTCGAATGTCGTTCCTCTAGTGTAATAGGTTTTGACTTCTCCGCCTCCAATTTACCTCCATTAAACGCAAACATATGTGAAAAACGGCGGTGGAATGATAATGAATCGTGCAATATGTACAGAACGTCGTGTAAATTTTAATCTTAATTTTACGATGATCTTTTGTGGTTAACTCAATTCCGATATTTTCATTATACCTGAATTTATCCACAATAATATTGCCTGCGCTGTATGTATTGTACGCGCATATTTCGTATTAGACTTTTAAGTCGACTTGAAATTAAAACTGTATAAATAAAAAGTTTTATTTGCTTGCGGGAAACATGTAGATTGATCGACATTTGCATTAATTTGAAAATCTCAGAGCACCGAGAGACCTGCCAATAAAACATTCTCACTAAAGTAAAATAAAATAAAATAGAAACACCATCCTTCAACGACTTCTATCAGAGTTGGTTTAACTTAACGCATCTGTGTCGATTTATGTCTAAAATATAGAAGACGAATGAACGGAAACTAAACCGCCGGAGAGGATTGTATTTCAAAAACAACAAGTTGAAAAGAGGTTCTACTACTCCTTTCAAATGCAAATAGCGATTTTAATAAAACTGATTGCGGAACCTCTGCATAAAGTGTTAAACACTTTATGTGCAGGGCAGTAGCTAGTGTAACACTTGCCTCAGTCACGTTTTTATGTTATTTTTGGTGTTTATAATCATCATAAACACCCTGAATACCTAGAAAAAAATTTAACCACGAACTTTGTCACCGGCATAGTTTTCTTCATTAGAATTGACTCAGTACGTACGTAATTTTGTTTTTTTTACTTCCTACGACCATATGGCAGACACCTAAGAACTCTATTGTCATTGAGAGCAGACAAGGCTTACTTCAAAACTGAGACATATAAATCAGAAGAAAAAATCACTAAACATTTCAGTGGATGGAAAAGAGATCCTCAGCAAATAAAATGATTATTATCGTTGGTAATTAAACAGATTTTACTCCACCACGTGCTCGAAAAGTAGAAAATAGCTTTAAAAATTACAGGTTACCACTGCTATAATAATAATAGTATAAGTAATAGCGCAGCGCACAGATGACATCACGAAAATTTACTCCCCATCGTGACTCAGACAAACAAACCATTTCATGGGCTACTTCTTTGAGAGCGACGTATGGAACAACGGCGCTCGAAAACTCTTCCACGCGATACTCAGTGACTAATTTCGCAATTTGATGGCCTCTCTAGTTTAAAATGTTGGAGAAAACCCACAACATGTACCTTAGAATAATAAAACTACGGAGTTTGAAGGAACGCGGCAAAATATGATGGGCTACTCATGTATGAAGGCTGTTTACGAACACACTCCTTACCTCCATGACAGAGAAAAATATTATTATTGTACCCGGCATTCAGGTGCATCACCCACAAGAAAGTCGGCAAGCTAGGTAAAAAAGTAACTCATAAACAAACAACCGTAGATCCAATTCGCTGCCGTGATGAAACTGGCCCGCTCCGTCTTCGCACATAAAAAACAGTTTTACTCGCTGCGCTATTTAGTACACGTATCGCACCAAGCATATAGCTATGAAATATATGCAGTTGAGATCTGCTTACGGTCACAGCTCTGTTTATGCGGTCGAATAAATGGCTCTATTAATATCATGGTCCTCCAAATTGCACAGTACACAAAATTCTGCTCTGTAGAGCGGGCTGCTCGGCTGGTCGAGTTTGGGAATTTCTAGCATAAGATCAGTCTTCTCTTGAAGAACAGGATAAACAACAGATAGGTTTCTTCGTGACACGTTTCACTGAGAAGTATTCTGATCGGTTAGTCGCAACCGCCTCGCTAAAAGTTCTCGACTGCCGGACTGGGATCTGTCCGCATGTCACTGCGGCTTTGTAAGATCCACGTGCAATTTGTGACATTTATGCTCTTTTCTGGACACCTCGGAGTCTGTTTTACACTACCCACGGCAGCAGTGTTTGCTTTATGACATTATTTTCGCTAACCAAAATCTTAGACCACCAATCTTTCCTTTTTGGCCGGATTTTCTGGTCTAGAAGACAACGCGCTCATACAAAACCTTCTACAGAACTGCAATTCTTGTCTGAGTCATGTGGGGGGTCTCTGGAGATGTAATCTATTTTTAGAAACTTTGCGCTTCGCTATTGGACTGAGTGGAGTACAATTCGTATAGGTAATCATACGGTTTCGAGTTCAATTTGAAATTAATTTGCACGAGTGAGTTTTTCAAAAAGCTGAAATTGGACGAGCCGCTTCGGCGAGTGCAATTTCGCTTTTTGAAAAACTCACAAGTGCAAATTAATTCCAAATTGAACGAGAAAAACCGTATGATTACTTATTAATAATATAAACATGAAAATTTTGCGTGAAGGATGTTTTGAACTTTACAGACTCTAAACTCTCTTCTCAGTTTTGTGCGCGCGCTTAACCTCAGGTGATTTATCACGTAACCAGGAAAAAATTGCGCCATAATATTGCGCCATCCAGGGCGCACGCTTGATTTGAAAAGAAAATATTTGATTGGCTATCTGTGAACTTCTTTGTTCATTGACCAATCAGAATGCTTGCTTTATTACCTTTTTTTGCATTGAATTACCTCTTTTCTGCACTGTGTTAAGGAAAAACTGCACTGTTCTCAGCCAATCAGAATCGAGTAATTTTTTCATGTATATTATTAAGGGAGTAATCACGCGAGCATTCTTAAAATCAGACGAGCGCGAAGCGCGAGGCCGATTTGAAATTATGAGCACGACTACTCCCGGAATTGTACGACACGAGGGCGAAATAACCGGGCCAGCATTTACTACGAAAATAACAACCAATGCTAGTCATGTTCGCTTCAAACTTTGTTCAAATAGATTTTCCCTTGCACGTGAGCTCCTTGGCAGAGAGTCTCGCTTTCATGTCACTTCCGGTCTACACGTTCCAAAATGGCGGGTAATCAAGACGAGGAAGTGTTGTTCGGAGAAAACATCGACAAGTATGGGGCGCCGAACCAGTCAATATTCCCTACATTTTTCTATGGTCTGTTTGACTTTTTATATGCTCAACTCGACTTGTTATATGGCCAATTAATCACTTTTTATATGCTCAACTCTACTTGTTATATGGTCAACTAATCACTTTTTATTTGGCCAACATGTATTTAATTTAAATGGTCAACTTGGAAAGATTTTAACGACGACCACAATGCATTGCGCCCTGACTCAACCAAAGATGGCTGCCAGCAATGAAGATGATCAGGCGGCGCAGCAAATCTCCTCGGCCTGTGCCATTGCGAAACAGGCCCTCGAGGCGATTGGAAACTTGCAGAGTAATGATATTCGAAATGTGGCCGCGTTGACGGCTACCAATAGCTCTTCAACAAGCTCTAGCCCGTCTTCAAGCTCGGGGTCGATTGCAGCAGAGCTTGCTCGGCGATTCCCAAGTTACAACGCACGTGGAGTAACATCAAGGAGAAAACGACCTTCGTCGAGTAATTCTTCTAGTTTCTTGCCCCGTGGAAAGAAGAATGGGCGTCCCAGTAAGACCATTGTCCACAAAGACCTAGTGATAATTCCAAACCCTAATACCAACCAAGTACCAAGTCATATCAGCAAAGTGAAGCTGGAGGAGAGGGGACTAATTATCCACCAGTTGCCTTTTAACAAAGACTGGACTCACCTAGACTTGAAAAGAAACATCGAAAGCCAACTTCCAAGGGATGATATAATGTTTGAATACCTTAAGGTAAGTTTTCATTTTTGTTTTGTTTTGTCTTTCTTGTCATTAAGAGACATAATTAAATTATACATTTGT
This sequence comes from Catalaphyllia jardinei, assembly GCA_022496165.2. Classification (NCBI taxonomy): domain Eukaryota; kingdom Metazoa; phylum Cnidaria; class Anthozoa; order Scleractinia; family Caryophylliidae; genus Catalaphyllia; species Catalaphyllia jardinei. Next base: position 24,462,660 of record CM042752.1, read on the forward strand.
AAGCATGACTTTTTGTAGGCCAAAATGCAGAGAATGTTGTGGAGATATAGGTCTAGCGTGAGGCAGAAGTTGTCATGAACGTCTTGTGATAGTGAGCCTGATGATGACCTCAATGATGACTTCTCGAAACAACTGCCCCTCTAAGGATTATCCTCACTGGTTTCTGTTAACTAAACAATCAGCTGTTCCCCCCGGGTTCATCCCATTTACTGTAAATTTGACTGTTTTGGATACTTCTGGACTTTTTGCATTATTTTGATGTTAATGATAAGCTTCAAAGTTTGAGAGGGGGCTTGTGTACAGGTGTGGCTTCTATGGGAATGTTAACAGTAGTTTTTTGCAAAGATCGCTGTTATGACTGTCTGGCTGTAGTGATGGCTACAAATCTACTGTGGGTGTGCTCCTTTTGAATATAGGTAGTTTTAGTGTCTGAAATGTTTCCACTTGTATCCTATTTGATGTATTCTGACTGCAACCGTATTCATGAAAAGTGCTTGCTTTTTGTATAGGCTTGCTATGGAACCCTAGTTACCCCAAAACTAGCAAAGGGAGTGCGAATGGATGGTGAAAGGATAATAAAACTGTCAGGACAAGGGAGTGTTTACATCAGATGTCTAGAACCCCTTGAAGAGGAAGATAAAGATGAAGAGGATGAACAGCTGATGACACCAGCCTATCATCTGTGCAGTGATGACGTCAGAGAGAAGCCGTCTGAAACAAGTTCTTCAACTTTGCAGATGCAAGACAGTGAACCTGCATCCACTGACCCAGGAGAGGTATTCCTTCTTGAAGATCCAATGCCCTACTTCCCAGAAATGTGGGACAATCAGTCCATTGACAGTAATTGTAATGCTGTAGTTAATATTAATGATATACTTTCATCAACTGGACCATCAAATGATGGTGAAACCACACCGTCAAGTGATGATGAAGTGCCAAGTAAAGTTATAAGAGTGCATAGGTTGCACGCAAGGGCTGATATGCTTGAGATTTTCTCGGATCCATCCATAGTTAAGTTCAGTTTAAGTGCCATCATTATAAATCAGCTTGGTCATGAAGAAGTCGGTCGAGGTATTGGAGTCTTGAGAGAGGTTTTCTCATTGTTTTGGAAAGATTTCTATGAGTCACACATGTTGGGGGAGATTGAAAGAGTTCCCTATATCAGACATGACTTTGACAGGAATAAGTGGGAAGCAGTAGGGAGGATACTTGTAAAGGGATACACAGAGAGTCAGTATTTTCCACATAAGATAAGCAAAGCCTTCCTTGCTGTTTGTCTTTTTGGGGAGGGGAGTATTACTTGTGAAATGTTGCAAGATTCTTTTAAGCGATATGTTTCTCAATCTGAAACCAAGCTAATAGAGGGCTGCTTGGCTAATACTATTGCTTGTGACAGTGACGAGATGCTTGATTTTTTGTCAACATTTGATTGTAAACGTAAAGTCGTACCCAGCAACGTAGCAGCAACCGTGAGGGAAGTTGCTCACAAGGAGATTGTGCAAAAACCGCAATATGTCAGTGATTGTTGGCAGCCAATTCTTTCCCACCTTAAAATCTATTTTCCAGATGTAAGTTCTTTAGATCATTTGTATTCCTCCATTCTGCCAACCAATGTCAAAGTAATTGCCCTGCTCAAAGCCAGTCCAGCTACAGCTGCTGAGAGTGAGACCATATCTCACCTCAAGAGATTTATTAGAGGGCTCGATGAAGCAAAGCTAACAACCTTTCTGAGATTTACTACAGCATCTGATGTTATTGTTACTGACACTTTGACAGTATCGTTCATAGATAGTGAAGGCCTTCAGAGAAGACCAATTTCTCACACTTGTAGTTGTACTTTGGAAGTGCCTAGCACATATGCAAGCTTTTGTGAACTTAGAGAGGAATTCATGGCCATTTTGAATTCAGATAGTTGGGAGATGAACATCGTGTAAAGAGTTATCAGACGATAGAGTTGCTGTCTGTATCTTGATCTGCTTGATTACCTTACGTTTTTCAAACTGCTAGTTTAGTGTTGAGTTAACTGTTGAATTAAATCGATGTTACAACATTCTTACTTTTACAAGTACAAGAGACATCATTAAAACATTTTATTTTTTTATCAATGTCAACATGTTCTTGTGCAACCAAGGCTGACACAACGTTTAAATATTTTGTTTGAAATGACTTGTTCGAGGTATAAAAGTTACATATCATTTGTTACGGTTTCAAACAATCTGTTTTAATTTAAACAATAATGGCAATAAAGGCTGTTTAGTTTTGTGGCTGATTGTTGTCTCCAGTGTTGATTTCTTCCTTCCACAAAATACGACTTTGTAACCACGGACATTCAGCTCATTGTATATCCTTTACATGAAAGAACACAGAATTCGTAGACATTCTAGGTATGTATTTTCACCGCTTCTGTCATTTTCTTGCAAAGGATTGCATTGATTTTCCAAGAATGCCATCTGCTGATCAGAAATGGGGACTGTTGTATCTGGAACTACTACCTGATAGTCTTCTTCCATGGGGAATGGACCTGAGGGATCAAATCCATAATCATGCATGCTGCCTGGATCAAACACACTTGCAACTGCAGCATATCCAGAGTGTTCATTTTCAAGCATCCCAGCGGTATATAACTGAAGAGGAGAACGATTCCCTTCGGAAGATAGGGGATGGTTTTCCCACTGCCTTTTAAATTCCTGCAAGCACTCATTAATCCTGGGCATGAATGTGTAATGTAATGCAAATAAGTGTAGCTCATTGAGGGGATCAAGGAGTCCATTGTCCTCCAAGTGACCAAATGTTCTTGCAAAGAAACAAAGTACTCCTGAGTAAATGTCTCTGTGGGCTCTCTCAACACGACAGTTGTGCACAGAACTACCAGTTATAATGCTACCTCTATCACAACCTCTCTGCTGCAACATAAATTCTGCCATTTTGAAATTTTCCATACCATAGTCGCTTCTCACTCTGGAGGGTAATCCGTAACTGTTGACGCCTCCAACAAATTGTTCCAAGACAGTATCTGCTTTATTGTTATTGCAGCAGTGTGCATAAATTATAATTCGGGAATATCCATCGACGCACACATGAGTAATAAGCCTCCACCTTATAAGTTTGTGATTACTATCGATATGCCAAAGGGCATTTGGAGTTGGAACATTGTACTTTCTTCTGTAAATTGCAGAACGCCACCGTAAAACGGTACCAACAGGATCAAGGGCGCGAAGACAATTTCTTACTCGCCATCGTTGAATATTTAGGCCTCTACTTCTCAGAGCACCAAGCAGTCGGGCCTGCCCGATATTAGGCGTTAGTTCTTGGATTTCTTGTACAATTCTACTCAAATCGGAATCTGTAATCTGAGTCCAGCTTGACTCCTCGAGGTCAGTCATGCCATATACCAATCTCCTCCTTCTAAGGGTGCTCTCACTGACACCAAGTAAGTCGGCTATCTTTTTCCATGGAAAATGCATTTCTCTTAAAAAACGTATTTGGTCTTCCTCGATGACATAACGAGGGCGCCCGGGTCCATCCTTTCCGGATTCAGTTAGGCTACTGAATGCCTTTTCGCCAATAGAATCCGACTTTTCGTTTCTGTATTGCTGTAGCTGATCACTCAAGTTCCTGACCTTCATCAGCGTCATGTTCAAGATTGAAGTAACATCAGTTAGGTCGTTGTTATTTTCAATATCTGACATTACTAACTGAATGGTCTCTGCAGCAGTAATCAATCGATCAGCAGCTTGGTCAATATCTTCAAAAAGCAAGTTATTGCATCGTTCTGCTTCTTCGAATGAGGATATTGTTGAAAGCAGTAATCTCAAATTATCAAAGAATATAAACAACCCATGTTCGTTGCGTTCTCTAGCGAGGTCTCGAGCCATAACAGTCTTGCTGCTTCCTGAAGAGCCACAAACGGTTGAGTTTGGGCGCAATGCCTGGAGCTCGTCACTAAAATACACTCACAAGTTGACCATAAATAAAAGAAATACGTGACCTTAAAAAAGTGATTAGTTGACCCTTAAAAAAGTGATTAGTTGACCATATAACAAGTAGAGTTGAGCATATAAAAAGTGATTAATTGGCCATATAACAAGTAGAGTTGAGCATGTAAAAAGTCTTGTTGACCATATAAAAAGTGATGAATTAACCATATAAAAAGTCGAGTTGAGCACGTAAAAAGTCGAGTTGAGCATATAAAAAGTCAAACAGACCATAGAAAAATGTAGGGAATATTGACTGGTTCGGCGCCCCATACAAAAGCGTCTTCGATTTAGAAGCAGCAAAAAACGAGATGTCACCTGAAAAAGATAAATATGTTCTCATCACAGTATACAAAGGGCATGCATCGATCGTTGTCGTTGATAAAGAACTGTTCGATACTCTTTTATTTCCGCCTGTTTGGGGACAGATGATAGATGGACTTACCCTCACATTCAGGGAAGACAGCGAAGCTGCTAAAAGAATGGCTACCACCATACCACTGCAGCAATATCACGTTTGCCTGGATGATTCCGGCACTAAGTACATTTTGGCTCGTAACATGTATTATATGACCTGGCTGCAGAAATCCAGGAGTTTTTATGTTGGCGAGACTGCCTTGGCGTACTTTTATCTTCAGTTGCTCTGCCTCACCGTAGTTCCACCGCGGTATCGGCTGATCATTGACGACTGTTTAGAGTTTGCTAAACGATTTGCCAGAGAAATAGCGGTTAGAGAGAACGGGCTAAGGGAAACAGAAGTTCGAGTGTTGTACAGGACTCTGTCGGTGTCTGAAGACTACACAAGTGCCACAGTTGAGCAGGCATCTCGAAACAATCCGAGAAGCGGGTTAACTGGAGCTTTCTCTTACTTCATGAGTCTCAGACTAGAAAGATTTCTACTGGCCCTTGTTGCAGTGATGCTCGCGATTGCAGTGTTTCGGTATGTTTTTAAATAGTCAAATACTAAACGTGAAGATAAACTTATCAAGAACAACTTCCGGGTTTAAAAAAAGAGTCGATCAAACACTTCCGGATTTCACTTTGTAAGATACTTGTTCTTGTAGAGAGAAGCATTCCGGACTGTTAACTCTTTGTAATTAAGATCAACTTTTCAGGAAGAGTTTAATGACAGAATTTACTCTTGTTTTAACTTTTAAGGACAGTCATTTTACAATTGTATTTCTCGTGACGTTGTCAATTTTCAAAATCCAAAACTTGAGAGTCAGTTAAGTTTTTATCCTCATCAGGCATAGGGAGATCTTAATTTATATCGGTTTACAACTTTTGAGTTCAATAGCGTGCTTGGATTGGAAACCTGCGCAGTTTCAATCCAGAGTTATGGCGGTGCGTGACATACCGCTCCGATAGCGTTTGTGCGAAAATATACACTTATCTAGTGATTGTTAGCCTTTTTAGGAATTCAAGTGTTAGGAAAAAAACCTTGTGTAAATGTTTTTTGGTTCGGTAGAGATAATCAGTCGCCTTGATGGCCAAAGTAAGTGCTGTTCCAGTTCACACTATTTTCCGGCCGCCATGTTGGTAGAGCACATGTGCTCCACCATCACATGTGCACCACATGTGCTCCATACTGGGCTCTGTAAATTTGCTCATACCATTTCGACGAATTAATTTCCGAAGTTTGGGAAAACGCAGACATCTTAACCTTGGAGAAGTGCCCTCTTTACCAGCCTCCTGTGGCATTAATTTTCTTGACTTCATCCACTGAATAGTTTTTGATGTATTTTTTCGTTGCGTGATAAAAAAACGATCTACAGAACATTCTGTGGGCGACATGATAGCCGTGTAGTTTCACCAGTCATGTGATCAAAACTAAAATCGTAACCATTTAATGATTGAAGTCAAGAATCTTGGACACGATAGATGATTGATATATAAACAACCTGGCTAAGGATCACGTCTCTATTGTTTTTCATTCGCGAGTTATTTGCAGAAGTATGTCACCCAAATCTATAGAGCTTTGTATGGAGACGCCATGTTTGTGTCCTTCGGGGGGGGGGGGCGCGGGCGTAAAGTAACAAACATCTGTCACTGAGTTTTGGTATTAAAACCGAAAATTATTTCTTTAGAGATCCAACACATTAAAATAAATGCTTCTTCTAGTGTAAGCACTGTTTAATTAGCAAAAACTAAAGCGATAACTCTTCTTTTGACCTCCGCGACAACCCTCTCGGGCCGATATTGTTATGTCACGCAACGCAAAAAAACTTGAAAATTCAAACGTGCCCTATTACAATAAGAAGAACCCTGTCGAGCTAAAACATTGTGAAATGTCATGTTCCTATAGTATTCCATTTTCACCAATGGATTTGCCATTCATTGTCTCCTGCGTGCTTAAGTTATGGGAAGTCCGATTTTGCGGAGGCAATGAGTGACTGCACCAGACAGAAGTGCCAGACTGTTGAGCTACGACGCCGAGGGTAGAAGGGTGGGTAAAAATTCTAATGACTTACCAGCGGTTTGCGTAGACTTGTGAAACAGCCAAAAATCATGTTATCAGGCCCAAATTTATACCGGAACGCTGTCGAGGCCTGGGTCTAGTCCGTGGGAAGGCCTCTGTATTGGTGTTTGAGTACGATTTCTTGCCAAATTCTTTGATGAAAATAGTCTTTTATCCGATGAAACTTAAACCTCAGAAGAAGGGTAATATTTAATTTTGGAATATGATTACGTCACATGAAAACCAAGAATTGAAGTAGGGTCGATCACAAGCCGTTGCACATGAAGTTAAGGAGCCGGCGATTCTCTCCCGGGAGGGGACGAAGACTGCATTCGAGAAAGCGGCAGTGAACAAGCAGAAGTAGTTATTCGCTCACCCAGAGCCCACGTCTCCCTTGTACAGTGGTCGCTCATGCTATGACGTTCGTTCGACCCATTTTGTTTTACAATTTCATGGTATGTTCTGATCGCTACTATCTGGGCATCACTTTATCATTTTTATTTACATTCACCCAACTGCAGTTACAGGAAGACCCAATATGGTTACCTAACACAACTCGAAGCACCTGGTGTTAGGTGTCTGTCGTCCGCCTCAGTGTTAGCCCGAGCGATGCGTCTAGCTAATGGGTACTGCAGAGGGCGGATTAGTACTGACATCGAAGACCGAACCTTGAACTGGGTTTTTCGAGCTCAAGAAAATTTAGCAAACAACATCCAGGATTTCTCTGCTTTTCCCCCTCTAAGAAAAAAGGTTGTCAGGCGAGGGACTTCTCACTCGTTTAGCGGGTTTCTTACAGTAGAACTATGATAGCGGAGCTCCGGGCAGCCAGCTAAGCCCCATAACTATAGGAACAGGATCACATGCATGCACAGAAATAGAAACCCATGTAACTCTTTTCTCATGGCTAGCGGCATGGATCACAGGTGCGTGCGCCCAACGATGACGTCGCACAACATGGCGGCCATAGTTTACAGCGTATATCTTCGATATTGAACATCCATGTTGTGGTCAACTGGATTTAACTTAAAATCCACAATGAGACAACAACAAAGCAACACAGAGAGAGCTTTTATTTACACTTTATAAGCACCTTCCGCCTAGTCCACGCTCGTTCCTCTCTACTACAAACGAGTAGGTATTGGCGGGAGGACAACGTCAGATAATTGAACATTACAAGATTTATTAATCAGGTTAACGGACGCAAAGATTACATAACGCTAAATGCTCAAGAAGACGCGAAATAGTCTTGAAGCCAGTTGAAATTTACATTGTCCAAGTCAGAACTTTGTCGAGGCCTCTGCGAATCATTTATGTCCGACATTTCTACAGACGAGTTCACAACAGGTTGTGCAGAAGCTCCACCGGCAACGCGCTTTTCCAAATCGCTATCATCTTCTTCCATTCTTTCATCTGTAAAACACAAATAGTAAAGTAAAAGAGATTTAAAGTTTATGTCCCTTGTACACAGATAACCTCAGCTCATTGCGCAAGCGTCGTTATATTGCTAAACAACGAAAGTACAGTAGTTTGTATGGGAACGAAAATGAAAAGAAGTTTACTTTGAGAATTTCTGATGTTGCTATCGAGTTTCAGACCATTTTAAAGAGATTGCATAGTTTTAGAGTCACTGTTTTCCGCTTTAAATATAATTCCTCGACTTGATGGAGGTATTTAGAAAAGTGCTTTTGCCGCAACTGAAGACAACTAAACTTGCAAGCCAGAACCTTTGTTCATTCTTTTGTTTCACTTCGCTGAACATAGCCAGTGAAAAACACTGACTGAATTCTCGGTCTCGAAGAAGGTTTGTAACTGAATACGTACCTTCCTCTTCGCTTGCATCATCTTCGTCCTCATCGTGATCGTTCCTAAAAAATCGAAGAGATTAAAAAACTTGAAGTTAAATTCCACACAAATTTTTCAAAAGCCCAAGACATTTAGTGCTCTTCACGACTTTTCTTTGGTAACGCAACACATCTCGTGACCAGCTCGACAACTGGGAGCCACGAGTTACTGATACCTTTGCGAGGTTTGTTTGCTGACCAGCAACGACTTCAAGAATGATGAACACAGCGAAGTAACTGAAGGTAGAACATGTGAAGGGGTCTGCAATATCTGCGAAAAAGAAACAAATACAACTTCAAGTTCAGTATGAATTGAAATATGTTTGTGCAATGGTTAATGAAGCGTAAAGTTGAATTATTGTTATGGGAGGGTGGGAGGTGCAAGATAGCCTGATAGACCACCGGAACCGCATGCAGCCTTACACAAATAGTTAGTCCATCGCGGGTTAACCCCAACCCCCTTCCGCGAAAGATTTGGTCAGGTTGCTTCGTCAATTTGGGGACGCCTGTCTTAAATACACCTGGGTTGGGACAAGTCCTGTTAATTAACTGCTCACACCCGAACAGTTCGCTCGATCCTGGGTTTTACACACTTAACAGGCCACCGCGCCTCACATAAGACAAAGAGGGAGTTTAAGAAGCTACTACCGCGACGCCGAAGACATTGCCGATTAATTCTTAAGTCATTTACTTTGTTTATCACTGTCAAAGCTATCGCGAAACTGAATCTGGGACACCGCAATAAATTTGAAATAGAATTTCAAAAAATTAACCGTCGTAGTTCACGTTCTTCAGACAACGCAAATTTGGTCATTTTACGTTGCTGTTTTGCAGAGAACGGCAAAGAAATGTACCAAGAATTATATCACACATGCACAGCCATTGCTCTGTAATCTTTCAGTGTACTGTTTTTCTACTCTGAACGATTACCATTCTTCCTTGCAAGCCCCGCTCTTCGAGTATCAATTGTCGTTTCTAACTGAGAGTCATTTTTACACGTTAGTTCCGAGTATTTTGCGGCATATTCAGTCATTACCTAGTCGACAACTGTCTTTATTCCCCTCAAATGTATCCTTGACAACGTATCCATATTGCAAGGCGAAGCTACTTATTGATCTGTAAAAGAACTTACCTGTCTGACAACAGCGCTAGATGGAGTCCCTTTGACACTTCTTCCGACGCTTTGCTCCGATGTCGATTCAGCCTCTGAAACGCAGTTATAAAAGATTTACCTCTGCAGCTATAATTAAGAAGAAACGTTTGGAACAAAGTTTATCTGAAGAAAGACAACAGTTTCTAGTACTTACTACTTTTTGCAGGCTGTCCAAAGATTTTGAAAAATTCGGTCTGCTCTTCAAGCGGGCCAGCAATGGATTCCTGCAACGACAACAACAAAGCAACTGGGTAAATTTGCTAGAAAACAAAGGCTTCTCATTCACTGGTTAGTTGGATAGGTTTTCAGTGGCATTCATTGGTTTAAAACACGTGTGCAGTAAATGCGAAGCACGTGTTTTCCTAGAGAGGTATAGTTACACTAAGGCGAGTGCGATATTTTCTAACTAAAGGTTTACAAGATGACCAGGCCAGGACAGCTATCCAACTCTCTTTTAAGTTGTCTACTTAGCAAAGGCCACTCTGTGAAACTCGAACCAAAATTGCGCTAATGCAGAAAAAAAAATTAAACACTTTGTATAAGAAGAAATGTCGCTCACCCGTGACATGGCCTGGCTGTCGTCATCTGTGGGTTCACCAAAATCCAGAGTGAACAGTTCCTAAAATGAAGCAAACAGATTTCTGTATGGCTTCTCCATGTCACGCTTTGAGCATCTTTGACGATGACACGCAAAATATAGGCCAAAAAACCACCCCCAGAAAGAAATTTATCGTGCGGAATTCAGTGTACTTGCGAGGTTTCATGCCCCAGGATACATTTCTTTTGCACACTTGGGGTCTCATGTTTCCATGAGTTTGAAACAGATTCTTATGAAACTCGCGTATTCACTAAAATTAGCACGATAAATCGAGCGGCGTGGTTTGTTTTTTGCTTGAATTAAAAAATCGAAAAAGCGTGACATCGTCAACATAGTCTATTAAAATCGATCCTAAGGCTACTACTGTAAGTAGCCGCTCGCACAACATGAGTTAAAGAGAAGGATGTATCAATGTTGATATGTCATGTTCCTGGGTAATGCTGAGAAGTCAGTGATAAAAAAACTAACCAGCGACCTTTGGAAAATGTTTCTGTTGGCGCCTGTTTGACCCACTGGCAGTATATATTAACTGTAGTAGGCTTCGATAGGGCCACAAGATCATGATAGGGAAGGAAAAAGCTGGCCTTTCAATAACATGCGGACTAAAATTAAAAGCTCAACCGACAAATTTGCTTTTCGCTACTGTCAATCAAATGTTCGGAGGTTCCTCCCAGCTTCCGACTACTGCCGAGCGCTCTTTAGCTGTCTGAACTGCGCTCAACGACTTGATTATCACGCGCTCGGAAGTAGTCGGAAGTTGGGTAGACTGCCAGCAGTCTCTCTTTTGCTCTAAAATCCGCAGGGGAAAATGGAAGGAAGAGCGCAAAACAGCATGAGGGTGCGAGCGTGATATAAGAAGCGGCGAGCCGTAAGTAGCGTGGGCGTCGGAAGACGAGCGAAAATCATTATATGAAACCAGTGGAGTCTCTCTTTTCGCTCGTCTTCCGGCGACTGTGCTTCTCGCCGCTAGTATGTCACGCTTGCAGTCACGCTCATTTTCCGTACGGATTTTCGAGCAAAAGAGAGACTGCTTGCAGTTTAGAAGCTGGGAGGGGCCGCCGAACATTTCATTGACAGTAGCACAAAATAAATGTATATATGTCGGCTGAGCTTTGAAATTGAGTCCACATGCTATTGAACAGCGCCGGAAGTAACACATCATGTCATACGTTTTGCCGGTCAGATCTTGTAAATTGGAAGTTGGCCGTTGGTGTACTGAATATAGTCTAGTTGTTTCGAAACAACAGCAACCCTTTATTTTGGAAACCCTTTCGTGTACGGTAATTAAAACAGTAAGCAAGGCATAATAATCTTACCTGGTTGTAATTCAAGAAGTACAGTTTGGACATTTTAATCGGATGGTCTTTTGTGCTGCTACAGGACAGGTAACAAGGGTCAAATGCCGCTGACACTACATCTGCCCTCTTAGACACATTGGACTGTACCGCAACAGGACGAGGAGAGGCTGGGTCAAAAACGTACACTGAAAGAAAACAAAACCCAAAGAAAATGTTATATAAACATCTGTTGTTTGTTACATTTTAACAAAATGCCTATATTAGTCCATTTTTATACACTGAGACCCCACGATTGATCATGAAATGTATTTGATCGTGTAGGTGGCACAGCAAGTCCTGTCAACAGTCCAAAGTTTAGTGCGCCAGTACTGGGGGGAGGGGTGTTAATTGTTCCATTTTATACTAAGATTCAATCTTGGGCAAAATAAATGGAACATCTGGACCACCCCTCCCCCCTCCTCCCTCTCCCGTTTCAATTATGCCAAAATGGCGCGCTTTGCTCTTCGCGCGTCTTCATCATTGCTTAGTGGGGGGGG
>CM042752.1:24479932-24494402 GCA_022496165.2 Catalaphyllia jardinei
TCACTAGTGGTGTAAATCCTAAATAATAATTATTGCTCAAGCCTTCAAACAATTTCTCATTTATCATACACTGTATGACTGGAAAAATCACAAAAGCATGCACATTTATGCAAGTATCTAGGGGAGGGGCCCTGGTGGCCCAGCCCCCAAATCCCTTATTTTGGGTAAAAAAAGCAGAGAAGGAAGAATAGCCTACAGCCCAAGCAAAACAAAACCAGCCCCCCTCCCCCCCCCCCCAACTTAGCTCAAAGTTTGGATCAGCCACTACAAAGTGACAATTCCTTGTATTTGCTGTATTTTTTTCTAACACTATAAAATTAATGTTTGTGTGAGTTTAAATTCAAATTGCTTTGAATTGAATTGAATTGAATCCAAGTTTGATTTAAGTTCAAGTCTGAGCCATAAAATTAATGCATTTTAGTACAGGGTACATTAATAAACATATACATTTATTATTTTGTAATGACTAAATAAATACTTACAGAAAATGCATGATGATCAGTTAGTGGTAGGTAGAACTGTAGGACTCCAGGCATGTTACTTGTCACCAAGGCTTTTGAGCGAGGATCAAACACTATACCAGTATAGAGATTGTCAACTGTAGAGAGAAAGATTTTAGTGCTGTAAAATACACAGCATTGTTCAATTTAAATTAGAATAGGTAATCATATGGTTTCGAGTTCAATTAAATTTTGGTTTAATTTGCACGTGTGATTTTTTTTCAAAAAGCTGAAATTTCACAGGGCGTTTGTCAGCAAGTGCAATTAAGCTTTTCGTAAAACTTGCAAGCGCTAATTAATTCCAAAGTGAATGAGAAAAACTGCATGATTACTTACTGATAATTTAACCTTAAAAAATCTCTGGAGCAAGTGCCGGAAGATCTTTCTTAAAGTCATTTTTTCACATTCAAGACTTTTTTGAGATGTTCTGAACAAAATTTTTGTCATCATTTTACGTGATATCACTGGCTTGGAAAATTTCCCATTGTCTATCAGCCAATCATAATCCGGAATTACGAATGTGTAATTTGCACTGGTGTTACACTTTTTGCACTGCATGGTGCACTGCTCTCAGCCAATCAGAATCGAGGTATTTTTTCATGCAAATTATTAGAGGTGAAAACTCTAAGTTAAAAAATTCCACATCATGATTACAAACATGCCAGCTACAGCTACGGTGTACATGTACTTGCAGTACAAGCTACCTCTTGTAATGCATGTATCTGTTATTAAGGAGTAACAATCTTTTCTGGTCAATGACAAATTATCAATGGTCATAACATTATAATGGTTTATCTAAAAACTATACAATTATGGACCTTACTTTGTCTTAGTCCCTGGATAGCACGTTTCACCTTCCACTCAATATTGTTAATTAATCTGATAACTGAAATTTAAAGGGAATAACAATGAAACAACTGCGAAGTACAGTACTTGTAGGATAAATGAGTTTTCTCATCCACCCTAAGGCCATCAGGAAATTTGCCTATCTACAGTACATGTATTAATTCACAAAACAGGAACAACTAGTTTGAGGCCTTAGTATTAAAGTCATGGTTACTGTTTAAACAGTTACTTTATATTTCATATTCAGTGCACCCAAAGGCAAGTACAGATGGATTGAGCAGGGCTGTAAATAAAAGCCATAGACCATAACATCTTCTGAGGGATGCTTGATGGACCCTTGATGTTACAGGTAAACTTTCCTGTAGTTGATACAATTCACCCACAAGGTAACAAATTTACTTGTTACAGGTGTAACGATAAGGCAAAAATGGGAGACCTGTAGCATAAATCTCTCACTGCTCTACATGTATAGTATGTACAGGGATCAGACAAATGTGTGGCAGCAAAGAGATGGGACAACTTCAAGTCAAGATTCTTTAAGAAGTATAATAAAATAGTTGATACATGTACATGCAAATGAATGCACATCTGATATCGCTACATCATATCAGGTGATGTTCCCCATTTACTCCTCAAAACTTAACTTTCATTTGTCAAGTTTCACCGACTGGTAGCAATCTTGAAATGGAATGGAATAGTTTTTCACTAACATACCATTTTCATTTTGACTGACAGCTGTCAAAGAATCATCTGGACTAACTGCGAGGTGATTTATGGGAGCACCTAATCTGGGAAGAAACTCTCGATGATGGGTCTTGTACTGCCACATGACTAACACACCTTCCTGTCCACCAGATAATATATTAGAACCTACAATGAAAGTCAGAAGCAGTCTAAGAGTTGCTGTCTCGGCATGACACTCTGCCATGATATTACATTGCATGCACTGTCAGTATTTTGTATCCCGGCAGTTACAATGTACAGTGTACATGATTCAAAAAAGTATTCTAAATACTGTTCTCCACAGTCTATAATATTTATAACAAACAGAACTTTAATATACACTGCAGTGCAACTACTACTGCAAACACATCAGAATTCAAAAGCAATCCAGGTGTCAGTCAAGGGCTTACAGAAATCTCTCAGATATAAAGGAAATGTTATGTTGAATAAACACTTTACCATCTTGCGAGAAGACAATGTCAGAAACAGGATTTGGATGCCAGTGAAGTTCCATGGTAATGGGGTTTTCTAACTGGTCGAGACCCTGCCTGAAAAATAAAGTTTACAGATGTAAAGATAAACACAGTTACATACAGTGCATGTCGCATATTCATGATAAGCAGGCTGATATCAGTGCTACTACTGCCGAGTACTCACCATAAAATAATCCTTCCTACTCCTTCACCAGCAGCCACACAAGCTTCTAAAGGATGAAAGGCAGCACAAGTAAACCTTGCATGTTGGTATGTGAACCTGGGAAAAGCCATAAATAAAACGACTAATTCAGAAGATCCTTTTTTAAAATGAGATAAGTGACCAATACTGTGCTGGTTAAAGCTAGTAGGTGTTTCTTCACAAAAAAGTTCTTCAAGTTGCTTTCAGGTCTTTGAAAACAAATTTAATGTAATTAATGCTTGCCTTTAGCTAAATTTTTCAAACGACACTGTAACATTGGATTTACATACATGTAAAGTTTACCGCATTACCATACGTACATGTTTAATTTTTTAGAATTGAAATCCCACAAGTGCAGATTTCCACCCCTGACAGATGCCAATAAGCTTCCCTATGAAAATGAAAAACGATGAAAAGTTACAGACACAAAAATTTTACAAACTAAGTATTATTTGATTGACCAAAGCCCACAACTCGTAATTGTTTAGTGGTCGGTTCATTTTTCAGCTATTACATGTAGCTTATTGAAGTCTGATGCTCACTATTTGTTGCAGATACACTCTGTATATATTAGTGGGCATCAAGCAACAATTGTCTTTCAAGACAAATGTTTGATTAAGACTGGTGCATTGCACACAAGAACTGCAATAACTCTGACAATACACTGTCCATGTACTTCTACAAACCACAACTGACTTCTGTTAAATACATGCTGCACTTCAATTCTGCACTTTTTTGAGCAACCTGTTCAAGTGCGCAACACTTTACTTGTACAGCGAACTGACCAGCTATAAAAATGATTTTGCTGGCCTGGTTTCACCATCAAGAGGAAAGATTTCAAATGAAGTCCAGTTCAAAAACTTTTGGGTGCCTGTGAAAACTACATTGACTTGTACAGTTCCCTCCTGGTAAAAAGGCCCCCCTGCTTGTGTAACATCCACAGATCTACTATCAGTCAGCAGAACGACAGAAAACTACAGGTAGTTACAAAAACAATCTTAAAGTAGGTACAGAAAAAGGGGGTGCAAAATGCAAACACCAGAATATATATACAGTCACGTAAATTATCATACACAACCATTTGGAGTGCAAAATGAATGAGCAGACTCATATAGAAAACAACTTACATCACCATTGATTGTTGTCTGTTTAGAGTTGCCAGAAACCTCAAGCAGGACTCTCAGTTTTGTTTTCTTATCTTTTTTACATTCTTTTGGATTAAAAACACACAAAGAACATTCCTCTGGTTCAGGAAACTTGCGCTTCTTTTCTCCTTTTGTTCTGATTTTCTTTTCTGCAAAAAACAAGTCAGACCTTTTTATTTCCACAGAATACAATTGTAAAGTAATAACAAGGCTATAGTACAGCTACTTTAGACACGCAATGTTGGAGCGGAGAAAGTACTACATGTATATGTTGCAGTTAATTTTTGGTCTCAGTTAATTTTAATTTTACTGGTTAGGTTTTTTTTTCTAACTACATGTAGGTGATTTTCCACTTTTTTTTTTTTTGGGGGGGGGGGAGGGATGTTGCTCAAAAAGAATAACACATGCTCGCCACCAGCCATACACCCTAACCCTATGCCTAGACCTAACCCCCAGTTTTTTTTTAATTTTGCACCCACCCGGATTTGAACTCCAGACCTCTGACTTTGAAGTCCATATTCATCTCCACTATGCCACACAAGCATTCATTGCAAATTTGCTCATATTTGTTGGTCTAGTAAATTATTGGTGCCAGTCTCACCCAATTCCCCTTTGACAAAAATTAACCTGGTTAGAAAAAAAACTAACTAGTTTAAATAAAATCACCTACAGGACTGGTGTAGTTAGAAAAAAACTGACTAGTTAAATTATAAAATTAACTGAAACTAAAAATTAAGTGCAACATATACATGTGCACATAACATGTTAAAGATTGATTTAGAGACATTTGCACTATGTAAGGACAGTTGTTTCCTCAAGCATCTCAGTGGTTCAGAATCCTGAACTCTTGAATTTGATCGGCAAATCATATAAAATCAAGGGGGGTCCATTATTGTACATGTAGACCCTGCGTTCTGGACAGCTTGGCCAGGTAAACTCATTTTGCTGCAAGATGAATAAGCCTACAGCTGTATGGTCATCTTAAAACTGTAGACTATTTAGTGATAATGATTAATAAAAAACTATTCACTGAAATTTCATGTACAAGGTACATGTAAATACATTAATAATCACAAGTGGCTTTGGAATTTTCAATGTACTGTATTTGAAGTTGGCAGTGATAGCCTTTGATGATTTTAGTTAATATGATAACTGCACCTACTAAGGTTCTGCTTGATCTGTATTAATAAATTACAAGTTCTCCAGCAGACTGGCACAGATATGGTTCATGCACGATTTTTCAAGGGGCCTTGCTGATGTCTGGGGATTGTACAATCAACAGGGCATGCCTCCAAAATAATGCAATTTGAGATTAAAACTGTTATTTAAACCAGAAATTCTAGCAAATGCCACAAGATTATTTTTTTGCTCCTCCAATGAGAGGCTAGCAACCCAATCCATACCTAACCCCCGCCCCCCTCAATTAAATCTGCCCCTGCTGGCAACCAAAGTAGGGGATGTCTTGATGGCACTTTGCACAGTCACAATAGTCATAAAGTCTTTGCATTTGTCTTTTCATCAACTCTACAAGGCTCATACCTTTTGAGGGTTTTGTCTTGACCAAGAATATGGATTCATTATGTGCAGGATGAACTATTAATCCCTCTAATAAAGAGCCGCCAAATTTGTATTTCTGTGGAAAAATAAAATAAAGATTCAACCTACATGTATTATCAACAAGCTCTAAAGAATGATTAACAAAACTACAGTTGAACCAAACAGCCATTTTAAGGACAGGAAAGCAGCCGTGTTAGACTGGCTGCCATTATTGGAAGGAACATGTAGGAGGTAACCCTGGGTAAAATGGCACCTGGTTCTTTTTTTTAATTTTGGGGGATGCAACAGATATGGTTTTTAAAAATGCTTATTGCAGCATATACACTAAAAACATAATCCAATCAATATATATCTATATATAAAACAACACAAACAGAGACCAACAATGCATGGTACCAATCAAGTTTTGTGACCTTTTCCAACAAAAAAGGGGCTACACAACTTGTCAATATTTGTTGATTAACTAGCCATTGTCGAGAGTTTATTTTAGCAGCTGGGAAATATACGCTTTAGTGGCAGCTGTCATTGTGGAGAGGTGGCCATTGTAGAGAGGTTACAATAAGAGTGAATGTATGGACCACCTGCCTGGACAGAAAGAAGTAGCTGTTATTATAGAGGTAGATGTTGCGGAGAAGTGACTGTTAAGAGGTTACACCATAACACGTTTCTTTATCATTAACAGATTTCCAGTCCCGTACCATGTTTAAAGTATACAAGTATGACAATTTATTTGTGAAATATCATCAACAATGTCAACACAACTTTCCATCTGACACCTTCTACATGTACAGTAAGGTGCAAGTCTCATGCCTGAAGGTCAAAAACTAATAATATTGCATGTACTATCTCAGGCTACTGACACTGAACACTATATCACACCTTGCTAGAAAAATTTGACCAATTTACTACTGACGGCAGGTTAACTGACATGCACATTTGCCACAAATAACTAACATATCAATCTGAAAAAAGAAAGGTCAAACATGTACATGGCAGACAATTTGAGACATCAGTAATACCCTGTGTGTACAATGTACATGTGTGGAGGCACAGTGGTCCCATGGTTTGTGTGCCTCTGGATCAAACATTCAGGGTTGGAGCACCGACTGGGGACACTGTGTTGTGTTCTTGGGCAAGACACTTCACAGTGCCCCTATCCACCCAGGTGTATATATACATGTACATGTAAATGGTATGGGAGACTTGATACTATAATGTATCAACTTTAAATTAAGTGTAGTCCTAATTTCTTATGTTACCTTAAGTGTACGTCCATCTGTATGATCCCAATAAATTACTTCTCCATTAGTCGAACATGAAACTAACTGGAGGCAAAAAAAATGCATAGACAGTGTAAATGTACAAGTAAAATTGACGTTATACATGCACAACACTGTAGATAGCGGTGATGTTTTGCACAAGTTGGCACGTGAAGCAAAAGAAATTCTGTGGAAACATGAACACTGTGCTCACATCAAAGAGTTAAAAGAATAAAATGCACCTGTAACTAACAAAGTGTTTTGTTTAGGCCAAAAAAGCAACGTCATTATCAGAGTCATCAAAGCATCATGGTTGTGAAGTGGCATACCACTGTAAGTTTCTTGAGTGCTCTACCGCTTCCTAAGTGCTTTACAACAGAACAGAGCACAGTCGAGGCTTCTTTATTTGTTTTATGATAAAGAAATCCAATGATTTACCCAAGCACTCGCTGAATTTTCAGGCCAAACTGTACTGTTCTCTAATAGGGCATGATAAAATAACCCAATCACAATAATTGTTAGAATTGTTCAAAATAATTTGACAGGCTGGTGAGGTGACAGCTGTCAATCACAAACTGGACTTCAGCTAAGCTTTCACTTTCAAGTTGTTTTCCAGAGAAGAATGATGCCTTCAAATGTCACTTTTTTTAATAGTTTAATCCATTTAATCAGGACGTAAAGTCTGGTAAAGGTTGCATTGTGGCTCATGAAAAGGTGTACTTTTCCAATAGCTTGTTTTCATTGCTTTTGCCATAGTCATGCACGGGGGTTTTTAATTTGGGCTTTCGGGTTGGTCACTGCCACGTTACGAAAATCAACTGTTTTGATACAAATCTTGTTTTACAATACCAAAAACATCGTTCAAAACCCAGGATTTAGGTTCTACAATATTGCTAAAATTGTCTTTCAGTACAAACCTGTAAGTGATTTTTCGGATTTACTTTTATATCTGTCACTTTGCCCTCGTGTCCTTTAAGTTCCCGTAATAAATCGCCAGTTGAAGCGCTGTAAACCCGTATACGTCGACCACAACAGCAAAACAAGATTCTGTACAATGCCAAACAAATGGTTCAATTACTTCATATCTTGCCCTAATTATGTTACATAAATGAAAAGGCAAATCACATACTTTGAGTCTTGACTAAACACTGTTCGATGGGAGACTAGAGATTCGCCTCCAACTAGACGAACTGATCCAAAATTCTGAGGAATCTCACCGCCTTCCTCGCCAAGCACCATTTTGAAATCTGCACGTGGTAGGCTCATCATCCAGCGGTGACTTTCAGCAAATGAAACAGTAAGCACGGTATGTACCATCACCGAAGTATATAAATTATCCAGTAATCAAAGGAACCGAAAAAATCCGCTCTGGAAGTGGATTCTTCGGCTCCTTTGACGTACCACGATCCGAAAGATCTTGGATTGATCTGTCTAATAAAAAAACGCAAAATCCATTTTCAGATTCTTTCGGGTTTAAGAGTCTAATCTTGGATTTTCTTAAAGAAACGCACCCTAAGTTTACACGTAGGATCTTCAAATCACTGCAAATCGTGACCGAAATACGTCATTAATTACGGGACCTGGCTACAGTTGTTCAAAGGGTGGACATCACTAACGATACCCTGGGTTCCAGAAGATATAACCCAGGGTACACTAACGACCGTACAAATCACTATCCAGTGGACTCTTTGCTCAATAAATGAATAATGGGGTAAGTTTCTATTTCTCATTTACTATTCAAATTGGTCGAATTGGTACATGGATACAAGTGTGCGTGACTTAGAAGTCGTATTTTTTAAGGGTAATTCTAGCTGATTTAATGACATATGTGGCAAAGATCTATCAAATAGGCCTGTATATGCAGTGTTAAACACACATAACTTAGATATGATTCTTCAACTTAAATATATGCGGATAGTAATGAATCCGGCCACAATCGCCTCAGATGACTGGAAATCATAGAAATGCTATGGTCTATGCTACGCTTTGTCTTCAAAACGAGTTCGGTGACCCCGAATTTTTTTACGTTTTTAATCAAATCTGATCATTTTCTACCTGTAGTCAAAGTTTTAAAAAACTCTGTATGTGGGAAGATTTTGGGCACGAACGTCCTTAACATCCCCAAAATAGCGATTGGTTCGGAGGAAAGCATTATCTATCGTGGCATTTCCAAGAGCAGTAAATCTCTCTGTATCTTTACGAACAGTATGTTTTTAGTTAGTTCCCTTCGTTCCTTTTCTTTCAGTGAAGATAAAACCTTCTAAACAGAGAGACCAAGATGTTAAAGTAGCAACGGTTTTAGTGGTTCGCGGGGGCAAGTCCCATCGTGTGAACTGACCATTTTTGCTTCAAAATCTAGTCACAGGGAGCAAATTTGGTCCTTGCGACTAGTCCCACGAATTCAATCCAGTTTAAATTTTTGGGACAAGTCCATGCGACCTGCTCCTCAAAACGCTTCGTGTGGACTGTTCGTGCGACCAGTCCCTTCGTGTAAGGGACTAGTTGCAGGGAGTAGTCTACTAGTCACAGGGAGTAGTCCCCTTGTGTGTGCCGACCTTAAGAACAAACATATCACGAACGTAATTAGCTGTGTCAATGAGAGAAACACGCGTTTGAGTTTTTCGGGTTTCTTACTTGAAGAGGTCCGGAATGCTCGTGGGAAAATGTAAAATAAAGGAGGCAAATCTGGGCGTGGTTCCACCTTTCTTTGTTTCCTCAAAGATAACTTGACGGCAAGAAACAGTAGCGTTTAGTTTTGAACAGCCAAAGGAACTGAGTTAAGTCCGTGATTTACACACCTAAGTGAAACGCCTGACCTTTTCACATGGGATCGAATGTGGGGGAGTGGAGGGTTGACAGTCTCTCTCCTCGGGCAAAGTTGCCCCCGGTACGCGTAAAGCCGATAACCAAGGGAGGCAACCAAAACAAGCTAAGGGAACTTACAGATTATACATTTTACTGAGGTATTCACGTATTAGATACAATAAATCAGAGATGCAGCATTGGAAACTAAAACGCAAGGGATGTTTACAAGGTTAATTGTGTCTATGCAACAAGAATAACTTCATAATAATGAAAAGTGTTTTTCTGCAGTACGGACACTTCTCAACTTGTCGGTGAAGTCTCTAAAAACTTGAGAAGAAATAGTCCAGCCGGATAACTCCAAGTGGTTTTCGGGAGTGGAAACTAGCAAGTATTTCTTGATACCAATTAAAGGATTTACTTTCAGGGTCTGTATAAAGCGCGGAGGCCAAGTTACGAGTTAAGCGCCAGTGTTCGGCTAGATATGTACATGCGAGTAGTAATTTTCCCTGTAAATTCACAAAAGTAAACTATTCATTCGTTTCATTCCTTTATTTATTCTTATCCTACTCAACAAGGTTTTGTGATCACTGTGGTGTCCATGCACAAAATTCAAAGCTTTGAAATTAAAAATAACGAACTTGAATTGAGAGAGAGAACAAACTTACGAAACTGAAAGCTAAAGACGTCAAAGACTTACTGTTTACATTCCTTTTTATCTCCGCTGGTGGGTTGTTTATTCAAGTGAACAATAATAAGGGGAATTATACCTTGAATAGAAAGAAGCAGACTGTGTTAAGATCGTATGTTCAGCTGGCTGGTTTCCACTGACTTACGAGTGAAAACTCAGAGAACTTAATTAGAATGTTTGACTTCTAAACAAAATAAATACAGCTACAGATGAAACGTTATACAAACTACAGCCGGCAACGTCAAACGTACAATTTCCTAACTCAATAGAATGAGGTTCCTCGGTACCTGTCAAGAACTTCCGTGGCCTTGTAAACTTATTTTTCACAACAAAGCAAACTTAGACCTACGAGTCGCAACGTAAACTATGACGGCTTAGTTTGTCACAAAGTCATGCTGTTTCGCTTCAGTCATGTTTGATCAGTGTTGATGAGTTCGTCAATAGCATGGCCATTGTTTCGCTGCTTCACTGCGTCGTCGACATTCGTTCAAATACCTGAGCTTCTCACACGGACAAGAAACATCCCGTTGTAAATAAATTTAGCACCAACTTCTCGCGTATATAACTCAATCGACGCACTCTAAATTTCGAGTATCACACCGGACAGCTTGATACAAGCCTCCGCGTTTCAGATAAGGATGGCTTTATTCCATTTACTGAGTGTAGCCTTTGTGGGAGTTTTAATCCCAGTGACCAGATCTCAAGGTAATTCAGTTGGTGGCTTAAACCCAGTAACACTATCTAGAGGGATAAATTTCCATGTACACAATTTTCCGATAAATAATATTGTTAACATTGTAATCTTAAATATACCGGTAGGATTTTATCTTTAGGAGCTTTCCGGCTGACAGATTTGGTCCGTGGACGCAACAGCCTGTCCGCTAGACTTGCCACAATTTATCTTCGTCCATCGGGCGAGGAGAGAATTATAGGAAGTCTATAGCATTTCCAAAACTCAGCTTATCGAAACCATCCAGTGAGTCCGTGCCCCGGGTCCGTGCATAGAGACAGTGCGGAGTGTGGAAAACGCAGAGTGTGGAAAATGCAGAGTGTGGAAAATGTGGAGTGTGGAAAATGAGGAGTGTATAAAAACAGCTATAAAAAAATTCTGTCTTACCTGGGTAGTCAATTCTTTATGCAGAATACAGTCAAAGCTCAATTAAGCGGTCACCCTCGGGAATGAGCGAACTGTCTGCTTAATACTCGGAGGTTGACTGCTAAACAGAGGTTTGCCAAAATGTAGTGTAAATGTGGTAAAAATGGAACTGTAGCATGTGTACAGTATATTGTATCGGTTCAAATCAACAGCAACACAAAATATTAGAAAAATATCAAGTAATTCCATGTTCAAGGAAGTTCACGCTTACAGTTCTAATGTTGTTTGAAAGGCAATCGCCTTTGTCGTAAATCAAGAGGAAAGGAGTAAACAGAGAAGGTGGCTGTGGTCTCGAGGTTCCTTGCGAATATCTCTTGTGGTGACAGTTTGTATTGTGAATTTGACGTGCGCAGCGGTGGGCCCTCGAAGGCCTTTTAGCCCAAACAAAACCACTCTTAGTACTGATTTTGGTTTTTATATATATCATGTTGTGTTTGATGGGCTGTTGAAGGAAACTGGACATGGCTCGCGTATCATCGTGGTCGGATTCTTAGTATCGTTAATGCACAATAATGTTACACGCATTGATTTCTATTATTTACCTTTTCATTACAGCTTTTTATATCTACAGGAAACACTGTAGGATTGTACGATTTAGCAATGAAAGTGCAATGGTGCATGGCTTGGACAGATTATTAATATCGTTAATTCACAATGGTGTTTTGATTATCTATTTGTCACTGTCCTTTTTATAAAGCTACAAAATATGTATGTAACAGTCCTTTATAGCTACAAAAAACACTGTAGGAATGCACGATTTAGCGATGAAAATGCTTGGACGGATTCTTAGTATCGTTAATGCACAATAGTGTTACACGCGTTTTGACTACCTATTTTGTTCTGTACTTTTTATATAGCTACAAAATAATTATGATTAAGTAGTGAAAATGCATTCATCAAAGAACATGGACAGTAATGTTGCACTCGTTTGATTCTTTGGTTTACCTTTTTGCTAACGTTCGTAATAGCTAGAAAAAAATAAGAATGCATAATACGCGTAATAATGCATGCATTTTTTTCCACACTCCGTATTTTCCACACTCCGCACTCCGCACTCCGCATTCTCCACCTAACCGAATTCAACTGGTTTTTGATGTAATATTTCTGTCATTTTTTTTGTATAGACAATATTCGAAATTTATTCCTTGGTTTCTTTTATTCAAAAACGTGAGGTTAAAATAACTATATCTGGCTGAATAAGCACACATCTGAGATCCCAGATCGGTTTGCTCGTTTCAAGAGATTATGATTTATGATTTGATGTACACTTGGTTTTCAAGATTATATTTGTTTTTAGAGACTCTAGTGCTTTATTGTCTGCCTGTACTACACACGATAAATAAGAGCGTTTTTCATACGGCTGATGCTTCATAAATTGAAACTAATTTGAACTTCCGTCAAAGTATGTATTAAAGATACAGACTTATTTGTTTTGTTTCTCAAGAGTACGAAAATTGCAATGAATAGATATTTCTTTTCTAATTCCAGTCGCCCCTTTTCTACGGCTTACCATGTTTTTCTCCGGTTTATCTAGTCATAATTTCGTTCCATGTCTTATCTTTTTGTTTAATTTGGATTCGTTTCGGTTTCACAAAGTACGTTAAACCAATATACGGGTCTGGACCGTAATATACTGCATTGTCTTGGTTTACCCATTGCTGAGAATACCGAGAAAAATGTGCTAAAAGGACAGAAATGATAAACCTATGTATGTAAAGCGAGCAATTTCTTTCAATCATCTCCTGAGAAGACCCTCAGGAATTGAGTGCTAAATTGTTCTCAAATAGCTGGTGATTGAATTACATCGTCTCAAAAACAAATGACTCCTCCTCCGCTATTGGGAATATTCCTGTTTTCAGCGACAGAAACCCAATGCTGTGTATATTCTGTATACTAGCTTTGCGGATATAAAGTAAGGTATTATAGTCGAGTTGGGGATGCGATCGCCTGAGCTTTTGGAACAGGGATTCATTTATTGGGGAAGGAGCAAGTTAACGCAACCTTTCCGACCTTTTTCTTAATTTTAGAATCCAAGCCATCATGTCCAAAAGATTGGATCTACCTTGAAGGCTCTTGCTACAAGTTCTCGTCCCAATCCCTAACATGGGCCGCAGCACAAACGGCCTGTGAGGATATGGGGTCTACCCTAGCAGTGGTGGATTCAAAAGAAACTCAGAATGCGATTGCAGCCAGATTGAAAGGCCATAAACACTGGATTGGTTTGTACAGGGATCCCGAGGATAATTCACAATGGCTGTGGGTTGACTGGACACGACTTTGTAACGGTTGCGGCTACTGGTTTAGAGGAGAACCTAACAACTCTGGAGGAAATGAAGATTGCGGTGAGATGTGGCCTTCTAAATCCGGACTTTGGAATGATGCATCTTGTTCGCTGAGACGCCGCTTCATCTGCCAAAAGAGGGGTTGGTTCAATTTCTTTGTTAGCAAAAGTGTCATTAGATTCAACCTTAAGTATGACTGCAAAAAAACTGCTTCTTTGTGAATGGCTGAGAAAAGGTCAATTGTGAAGTATATATTATATAATTTATATTTGAACTGCGGTTATAGATGAAAGCGAAGAATGATCATCGCAGTAAATTTTCCAATTTAAGCAATTGGAAAGAAGAGGCCTGAAAAAATAAGGGCTTCAACGGGATTCGAACCCCTGACCTCCGCGATACCAGTGCGATGCTCTATCAACTGAGCTATGAAGCCACCCATAGGAGCGAGGCCAGTTTATTGAGTTCATATTTTCCCGTGCAGTGAAATAATGTGAAGCATATATGAAATAATTCATATTTGAACTGCGGCTACAGATGAAAGTGAAGAATGATCATCGCAGTAAATTTTCCAATTTCATAGCTCAGTTGGTATAGCATCGCACTGGTATCATGGAGGTCACGGGTTTAAATCCCGTTGAAGCCCTAATTTTTTTCAGGCTTTGCTAATTGCTTAAATTGGAAAATTTACTGCGATGATCATTCTTCACTTTCAAAAGGCCAATTGATCGTTAATTCCTAATTTACAAGGCACCAAACATCAACGCTAGCCCGGCCTTCCTAGTTAATCTCAGTCAGAATAAATAGAGGATATTACACGGTGGCGAGAAGATATGA
>CM042752.1:24500800-24558201 GCA_022496165.2 Catalaphyllia jardinei
CCTGGGGTGAACAAAAAAATTGGGGAGAAGTTGGGAGAGGGTGAGCAAGAAGGAGGAGGGGGTGGGGAGAAAAGGAATCGCCTGCAGTCAATCCCAAACATTTTACCGAACTCCGTTCGCCCACGAATTAGCCCGTCAATCAAAAGATGTCATTAGAAATTTGTCTTTCATGCATAATCCGACATCCGTAACACAACAAGATCAAAATAGATATGGCCGAGTCTGAAGAAGCGTTCGAAGGGGTCTTCAGGAATTTTCTGTTCAGGAAACATGACGTCGAAAAACCTTTCGCAAAACGGCAAACACATCGTTCGAATACCGTAGCAAGAAGCTGCCATTAGAGTCTAGTCCGTAGACAGGATATGCTTGCAATTCTGTTATCAAATACTCGCAAGAGACTACATGGTTACCGCTGGTATTTGCATGTCACTTCACGGATTTGTTTTAAAGATATGTTTTTAAGTCTCTGAGTACAATGAGTATTGACTTTGAAGGGAAAAGGTCTGACGTATTTCGAAAACATGTATCGTGCAATCTATTGTGCCGCCGGCTGGTTGATTAAGTTGAACTGTCAAGCACAGTTCGTTCCTTCTTATCACGATATGATGGAAATCACATCTTTGTCCAGCTTTGACGGGTTTTTCGTCATAGCAGACCGCCTTTACTTCGAGAAATCTATATATTTGTACAGAGACGTCGGTTTCTTCCATCAATTTGATCGAGCTTATGTATCTCCATTTTCCAAACTTCGTTTTTTTAAAACAATGACAGACGCGACAATTTTAAGAAAGCCCATTTACGCGTACTATTTGTTTTTAGCGGACTCTATCAAGCCCATGCTGGGCACTTGTCAAAACGAAGTCAATTATCATTGGCTCTCACGAGACCGTTAGCGCCCCAAGAGATCGAGAGCGCGGCATGTTTGGGGGCGTTCGGGAAAATGTCTGGGATTGACTGCAGGCGTTTCCTTCGCTCGCCTCACCCCTTCCCTCTGCTCGTTATTTTTCGCTCTCCCTCCCTTCGCGTCAGTTTTTGGAAACGCCCGCTACACAGGTTAGTCCGTTTGTAATCCGTGTTAACCTTCTCCATCCTTAACCATCCTTTTCTCTTTGTGGCTTATCGTCATCTCTCAGTTGGATGTTTTTCTGTCTTAGTTAACTACTATTTTTAGGTATTCTTGAATTTAAAGGTAATTTTGAACGAGGCCAAAGTAACTCAAACTAAGGAGATCGAGCTTACTTTTATAACCAGACAGTTGATACGAACAAAGAAAAACAATCAACTGATGGGCACTGCTTCGATGTACTATTAAACTCTCTTAACAACCAACCAATGAAACGTATGACAAACAGTTGAGAGAGATCACATTTCAATCACCTTCCAGCCTCTACAGTAAGCCGCTATTACAATGGCGGCCTCTTTTCGCTTCTTTTCAAGAACCATGGCTCTGTAAAGTTTGCGGGCCTGATGAAACGAATGAAATGGAATGAATGTGAAATAAGACAAAAAAATAAGCAACAAAATAATGATCTGACGTGAACGAAATAACAAATTGATACAAACACAAATGTGCGCAAAAGTGCAATGAAAACTGGCACATAATGGTAACTAAATGAAACTGGAAATACAATTTAAGCTTCTTTTCAAGAATCTGTCCATGTTCATAAGCGTACAAGCTGGGGGCGACCCCCTCCCAGCAACGAAAAATTACGTCATTTTTTGGGCAAAACGGCAATTATTTGGGCAACGGCACTTGAGAGAAAACACAGCAAAATAATGCTGTTGGCTTGATTTGTTTTCCAAAACTCAAAGAAAGTTTCTATATTTTTATGAATCAACAAGCTCGACCGGGAGTCCGTAGTCCTTTATGGGGTTCCTGCAGAGAGTGGGTACTTCAAGTAGTAACGTGTAAAGTGTACTACTTGCATCTACTGCTGATCTTAAATATTGTCGGGGCACCGAAGATGCCACGGTGGCCATTCGGGGCAGCGAACTTTCCTTTTAGGTTTTAAGGCTTGTAAGCTACTTTCTCTGACATTTGCCTTGCAAAAAAGGACTTGGACTGAGATGATACGAATGACCTGGGGTTTTCTGTTAGCTACAAGTCGGTTAAATGTGTATCGTTGAAATCCACAATAAAGATATTATTTCCTTTCCCAATTTTCCTTCCAAAAAACAAGGGCAAGGCCTTTAACTGACATGATATGAGGGACCTGGGGTTTTCTGCGCACTTTTGTTTTTGAGTTCCTCTAGTGCGTCTATGTGGACCATAGAAGACGTGCAGTGTACGATGCAAGTCTGCTGTGGCTAAGACTATCTCGAACGACTTCTAGCAATGCCTCGTTTTGTTTTTTGAATGTCTCGAGCATGCTGAGGCGTTTGTCACGAATATAGGATAGCTTCTGTAACACGTCCAAACGTCCATCTTGAAACACAAATGTCACTGTTGCTGATAAGCCGATCGCTGAACGAATGCCATGAAAATTTTTTTTTTCTTTTACTAAGTTTTAGACTATACTAGACTGAGACTCTTTGTAGAGGTCATTGAGTATACAAGCTTTCCTAACTATCAATTTTTCTGGGGATACCCTACCGGGGGTTGCATCCCTATTTTAATTCAGACATTCAGACATTGTGTAATTTGTTCGGGCAAAAATGTCATCCCTCTCACAAGTCGGATGGTGCGTGTACGCCTATGTCCATGCTTGTTTTATCAGCGTACTTCTCAAACTCATTGATAATTCATCAAGTTTAAAGAAAGGAAATTATGACCGCGACGATGTTTGGATAGTTCTCCGTAGTTTTAGTTTTGATTGAGACGATATATCAAACATTCAAGAGAGTGTTTGAACACATTTCCAAACAACTCGACCGTTGTCTAAAATACACGGCTATGCGTCGTATTTTCAACTCTCTGCTCGTTGTTTGAAAATATGGTTTAAAGCGGTCTCTAGTGTTTGATAGATAACTTGAAGACCAGTGTCGTCAATGGCACCAACTGGTTGACGATTAAAGTCGCGGGCGAACAACCCGAATGAAGTGCAATTTGTTACCATTTGAAATTCTGTTACAGGCGAGATTTGGATAGCCCGCATAAGACTTACGAGCCAAAAAGTGCTCCAAACATCATCGCAAAACAACACAAATCATAAATCATCATTTGTTTTCCACATACGTCTCTGCCTATAAAGGTCTTGGACGGCAGCCATGTTGCATGGGAAAAAATGATCTTTGTACTACAAAACATTTTCAGTGTTCCTGCCATGCAACACGGTTGCCGTGCAAAACCTTTATTCAGCATTACATAAAAAAGATGGAATAGATTCCATGTGTTCACAAAAGCATTCAAAATGTGGTAAGCACATCCGTACCACTCTGCTATCGCATCATGTGCCACTTTTTGTTCTTACCACATTTTGACGTAATCTACTATTAATTACTGAACAGATGCACAGCAACATGGAATCTATTTGTAAACAACTATTGAATGAGGTTTTTGTGATATCCAGAATAATCAAGGTCGAGGTAAGGGTTATCAACCGAAGCCAAAGGTTGAGACTGATAACCCTTACCAAGACCTTGATTGTTCCGGATATCAGAAAAACCGAGTCTAGTAATTATTTTATTATAGCAAACCTATAAGTCATGTTTTTGCTTCTCCACTGACGGCAATATGCACACTTGATATGATACCCCTTAGCAATCATGCACCGCGGTCATACATGAAATAATTACCCGTGACCTTGAGTGTCCTTGATATTTGAGAAATTCACTGTACGCCGCATTCGAGCAATCAGAAAAGAGCTAGTAAGTTCAATGTATAATAATTAATTTTATTCTGACCTGCCATCCGTAAAAGTAAGTACGAATAACACCAACAGCCCAAATGCACTTCTTCTCGTATAACATGGCTTTGTAGAGCTTCCGCGCCTAAGAAGTAAAATGGCTTGCTTAACGTAACTATTTCACATTAGTTTAGGCAAGTCTGCGATACACAAACTAGTCTTTGTTGGGAAAAGGCACGAGAGAAAGATAGCATGGTCAAAACTGTACAATTTAACACTGACACGAGCTCGACATCTGCCAAACGGGGAGAGACAAGTTTCGACACTCAATTTTGTATAAAAAATGGTCTACAATACACAGAAATCACCTTTGATTCTAATGTATCAGGGAATGCATCGAAAAAGGAACAAGTCGTTTTTACAGTTACATTTGCAGTTCAAAAGTTAGATATAGTTTAGCCACAGAATTTCACACTAGCGTGACATAGCATTTTTTATACGACGTTTCAGTAGCGTGACACTAAAAAAAACAGGGTACGAGGCCCGTACCATGAAACGACGAAAAAAAGCGTCGTAGAAATGAGAAAAGTAAAGGCAAAGTGAACAAACAAACAAACGATGAAAAGCAAACAAATTTTAAATAAAGATAACATGGCAGTAATGCATGTGATGAAAGTGGTAAGGTTTATCCGTGGAAACTGTGACGTGTTAGCATTAATTATAATTGGCTATTATCTACTTGCACAAATCCCATAATACACCTCTTTTACTCCCCAAAAATTTGCATAGGCATTGCTTTAGATTACTCTTGAGACATGTTCATGTCCCAGGGGAAATTGTAAACAATGAGTATGCAAAATTTTTTTTTTTGGGGGGGGGGGGGGGGGAAAGAGGTGCATTATGGTATTGTGCAAGTAGCGAATTGAAGCTTTCGTTATCTTAGTTAGAGCCTCGACACACTTAAACATTAAACGCAACATTTTGTGCGAGGCAGCTTTACTCGACCTGGTAACACACTGCAATATTTAAAGCAATACTGCTGACAACACAGACAAGTTCTGATGTTTCAGTGCAATAGCTGAACCAAAAAGTCGGCAAGTTCGGTTTCATTGACCATACACGAGGAAAGAACAGTGGTGTAATGCAGTTCCTCTCAGAAGAGCAACAAAACTCTCAAGCCGGGCTTTGTCTTAAAACATCGCTGACAGTTGACACACCAAGACATCGTTGCAAAAGTAGAAAACGGTTCTTCGTCGGTACCCATTGCCTCTTTCCAGCGGTATAGACCTCTCAACATATCCAAGACCTAGCGTTGCGAGCTATCTTTAGCGAAACAGTTCCCGAGAACAGCTTCTTCGGTGGAATCAAAGATCACGGCCAGAGCGTGTGGTGTGTCTAGGCCTCGAGTGTACCACGCGAGTCTGTGGTACTATTTACACTAACAGCAGATGCATGGTTAAGCAGGCTGAATCGCACAGGTTATACATTGTAAGATAAGCTTGGTATTAAGGTTAATTTTAGGAAGAGTTTTTCAATGCTTTTCAAGTAATCCTCACCTAGCCTCTCACACAGAATGCTCACAGTCTGATTAAAGTAACGAAAGCCGCTCTTAATTACTTTATGTTTAGAACATACTTCATTCTTTCAATTATGTGATTAATGATATATTTCGAACACGACCTCTCTGTATATCACCAGTACGTGAGAGCTTCCTGTACTAAATATTATCATTTTTATTCATGTAATTACATGTCCGTGACTGAGGAAAAAAAAACACTCATCAGCGGAATTATCACTAAGCTGGACTGAATGATAAAGCGCGATATTTCATGCTTGGCATTAATTAGTTTCTAGTGGCAAAAGTATGGAAAAGAACACAACAACAAATGAACAAAAAAACACGAAACGACCATGCAGAACGTAATCCTTGGATTCTCACTGTCAATCCTTGATTCTCCATTTTGTAGGAGTGTTTTAGTCGGAAATTCAAAGTCCCCCGTTGCTTTTGACTTGATATATCTATTTCTCCTACCCCATAACAGATCATAAATGAAATTCCGCTGAATCGCACGAAACGTGCACTTTTCCCACTGCAAATCACCAGATAAAATTACCAAAAATTTGAACACCCGATCTTTGACTCACAGGGAGAAACCGTGGCTCTTTCTCGGATCTAGGAGATCAAATGTCATGCACTGCAGCTATGCACAGCCCCATAACTTCAAGTTTTTCTCAAATTCCCCGTTCCGACAACCACGATGGCTCGCTACTTCTTCCTGGAACTGCAAGGAAAATAAGGTTCTGTTTCTTTACCTTTCAATTCCAGCACGGCAATCAAACTTACCTTCCAGCCACGGACATAACACGCAATGACAATGGCAGCGCTCCTCTTCTTCAGATAAAGACGTCGATCCTATATAAACAAAAAGATACATTATGAAGCCAGTCTGTACCAACACAAACTGTCGCTAACAAAACCTCCCTCCAGACATAATTTGAATCTCTACTACACAAGGGACCGCAACCACAAAGTAACACGTGAGAGACAAGGAATAAAACAATTGCACAGCCAAACTTCCGTCTTCGTTCTTCGACCAAGATCCATACATAAATTATATATTGAAATGTTCAAGACCACTGATCTTCTCTTCGTAGTCCAAGTTATACTGATTATATTTGTTCGTTTTCACAAATTGTATAACATGTAACTGTGCCTTGAAAATAATAGTATTTCTTGGATCGATTCAACGATCGTACGTTAACACGTTACTTAGTTTAAACAGAAATCTCCAAGGAATCGGCACATCTGTTCGGACAACCTTCCCTTCTAAAACAAAGATAGAACTAGCAAGGCTCGAAAAAAGTGCCGTCCGGTCGTATAGGACAAGTAGATTTTTCTTCTCGGGCGGCAAGTACATTTTCATTCTCACTTAAATGGCTGATGGGAAGTTGTCTACTAAATAAATCATTAAAAGTGCAAACCAAGACTTACCCAGGGCAAGCAATATTTGAGAGATACTTGTTCTAAGGGCAAGCTGGAATTCAAGTTTTTTTCAGTTCCGAGCCCTACCAGTCAAAACTCTTTAAAATAGGATAACACGATATCTCGAAACCACAGAGGGATGAAATTATTCGTTAAACATGTAGCTGTAGTTTTACTTACTCTGAATCCACGATAATACTTGGCAATGATAATTTCACTTTCTTTCATCTTTCGATACTGTTGATTGAGGATAGAAGAACTTGATTAAATCCGATTAAAATTCAACCTGCAAAACTTTCGTTTCAAGTAAGCGCTGAAGCAACCTTAGAAAGTGAAAGCCAGAGTCGTGATTGCTTCCACCCTTCATTGGTTCTCGCTACACAATGCTTTTATTGTCACTCGTTCTTTTCGACACCACAGCAAAGGGAATGATCAGCTCCAAACTGCTGATAACTTGTCATTAATTAAGGCTAATTTCCTGTTTCCGCATCAATGGTCTCACCCCTTTCCCTCCAGTGAATGTTGCTTAACTATCATCATTTAACAACTATTCGCCGCAGAAGTCAACATTGGCGAATATTCACCAAGACAAAGTCGAGGTGAATATTCTCCAATCTTCGTAGAGCCTGAGACGAATAATTGTTTTAGTATAATTTTCAGAGGTGAATATCAAGAACTACAAAATAACGGACTAAAACATAAAAACACAGACGCAATTGTTGGTGGCCATTCACGCATGCAGCCGTAGTTTACATGCACATCGATTGTGAATCAATTTACTCATGGAGTTCCGCAGTAAAACAAACGAGGCAAACACTACGAAAAATAAGTTCATCCGATCCGGTATTTTTATTTATCGTTGTGGTCTTCATTCACAGTTGCCATCCTCGCTTAAAAATAGCTTCAGTTTGAAGAAAAATAAATTTCGGTCAATCGATCTGACATGCCGGCGATCGACGCCACCACTGCTTTTACGATTCTTGAAAGCCTTGAACACGAGTTCTTGAAACGATTTTTAGTCTAAGGGCGACAGCAGTCATTTTGGAAATTTTCCATCTTTTCATATATCCTGGACTTGGAGTGATGTCTTTCGACACCTTTCGAGTAAACGAAAACTTCACTCAACAACTGTCCGCCATGTTTATTTGCCGAAATGGCAAAGATGGCGAGCTTAGTAACCAAGGAATAAAGAGTGGTGCTGCGTCGGTGGGAGTATTAAAAGATAATTTGGTTTTATCGACTGGTTGATAATGTGAATTGGCCACCGTAAAGCGATTCGAAAGCTGACGTTTCGAGCGTTAGCCCTTCGTCGGAGCGAATCCAAGGAGCTTAGTAACCAAGCTCTTGCGGGGTGAATAGTGTCATTTGACGACGATTTTCGACCAATCAGAATGTCCAATTCTTATATTCACCTCTGGAAATGATACTAAAGGCAATTAAGAAAACAAAAAGAAATTAATTCTGTGTTCAAGTAGGAGCTTGACAAGGTTGCAACAAACTTCGCAAGCTTAACTTGATTCAACAGGGCCGGTGAAATGATTATCTATCATTATAAAAAGCTGAAGCAATCGTATAATAAATTACCTTTTCCAGTCTCGGAGAACTTTCAGTGACACAAAATTTTGAATTCCCTGCCAAGTTACTTAATCCCGAGATCAAGAATGAAAAAACAAATTCTGACTTTTCCTGACCGTCAAAGGCTTTGGCAAAGCGCCGAGTTCAAGATTGTAAATTTCAAACAAACCATGACAAGCCGACTATCAATTAGTCATTAATCCCTCCCTTTTAGAAAAGACCGAAGGAAGGACTGGTGGATGGCTGATAGATCAGTGAGTATCTCTTCCTGTCAGGCTCAATTCTCCACAGATTCACAGTACCTACCAGTGTTCGCTGTTTCCAACCCCTGAAAATCTTCTGAATGATAACAGCTAAGCGGTGCATTCCTTGTTTACGTTTCTCTTCCAGGTCAAATAACTGAGGAGATACAACACTATAAGATTACAAGAGAGGTTCGGACGTCAAGATTTCACTGCGTGAACACGAACCGAAAAGTTTGCGAAAGTAAAAATCGCTCAGAACTTAGTAACAACTCTCTGAAAGAAGCAGTGAAAATTCATGTTCTTTTGACAGAAGTTTTTAAATCCAGAAAGCAGCGAACTCGAACATAATTTGAATTTTCTAATGAAGGTTCGATATAAAAACATACACATGTTGTGTACCCAAAAACTAATAATTTTGCCTTTTTATTCTCTTTTCTTTCAAAGTCAATTTTCGGATGTCAATTCTTTTTTCAACAAGTTTTATCTACGATGCCATCTCTAGTATAAAAGGAAACAGCCTGTGCCTTTACATCAATATCAAACACTTTTTTCTTACGTTAGTTCACATTGGTCAATGTTGCCGTAAACATTAATTTTTAGCTAACCATGAACAGCAAGCTTTATGAGTACAAAATCCGAACTGAGTATAGTTTATTTCAGAGTAGTGACTACGAAAATGGTTCTTCATATTTACCTACTATTTTGGGGTTAATGTTCAGTCTTATGAAGCAATAGCTTTATTAGGTTCCTTTCTTACCGTTCGTGGATTCCTAATGAAGATTTTTGTTCTGCCATAAGCGTATGCTGTCGGTTTGATATTCAGACTCTGAAAAAACAAGCGTAGTATGTAGATTTTCAGACATTTAAGGAAATACCATGGGGCATTCTTTGGGAACTTTGTCACACATAGCATGACACAGGGCGTGATCCATTCAACCATAATTTCCGGAAATTTCGGTCTTAAACTGAATGGATGGGTTCGGTCCAACCGGAAAAGTTTCGAAAAAAATCAGTCCACCTTTCGAGGTGGACCACTTTTCTCGGTTGAACCGGTCCGATCGAAATGAAACGTTCCATTTGACCATTCCGAGCCATTTTCAATCCCGGGACCTCGCTGTTCGGTATCTTCCATGTACAAAATGGCGGAAAATACTTATCACTGCACTTTTCTCGATTGCTAACAGCCGATCCGATCGGTGTTACCCGTACATACATGTACAGTTGCCACAGGTCTGTAGCTGCTTCGCAAGCAAAGTGTATGTTTTGGCTGTTGACGGCTCTTAAAGACGATTTATTTCCCGAGAGAATTCGGAATGTTCTTTTCGTCATTTGATTCGAACGTGGTGTTTGAAGTCATGTGGCAAATATCTGAGAACGGTCGACCTGCTCAAAATGACCCGTTATACGCTGGTCAAATTACCATGGATGAAACAGCCAAACATGTAGATATTGAGGAGAAAAGAGAAGCTGTGAAATGAGAGTTTGAAGTCCTAACTCGACAGCATTTCTGGTTTTCTGAAATAGCCACTCGCGTTTCCTCTAGAAACACGCAAAACATTCGGGAAATAAGGTCGTTTTGCCGTAACAGTACCCGAAGACTTTCCGATTCTTGTTACCCAGTCAGAAATAACGTGAACACTCGCGTCAACTTGACGTCATTAGGTAATACCATTTTACACTTAGTACGCTCACTGTTGAAGATAACAGAACCGTGTCAAATTGTAGTAAAACGATTGTGAACAAACGCCATCTATTACCTTGAGCAGTTCTTTAAGTCCTTCCTTTGGCATGCCTACCCAGTTTGGCCAGGTTTTATCACAAAGCATCTTGTACCTGAAAAATTAAAACTTTCAATTCCACGACAAGCTCGACAGTTAGAGACATTTGATTAACAGCAGAGGTTTCCCTGAAGTGATGAACGTGTAGTTTCTCTGGACAATATCAAAGCATTGTTAAGCAGTCGGGTGGGTTGAATTTTCAAGTGTATCACATAGAATTTCAAGAGAGATTAAAAACGCCGTTAATTATCCGGGTGAAAACTGTGTAACTGAAATATGCAAATGAGCTACCTGGTAACACCCAATATCGCAACACAGACCACTAAAACTTGTTAGGCATGGTGTTTCCATGCAGCACTATTCGTCATGTTTCAACCAAGTGCCCGCAAAGTTTGTCTGGAATTTGTCCGAAGTGAGGAAAAAATGTCCAAAAACTGGCAAGTAATGTAGTATACCAATACAAACACCTGCTTGGGAGAATAAAAAAAAAAACCTTTCGTACCTCTCAAGCGCCACGTCGTACTGTTGTCTGAATACAAATCCTGCTCTTTTGACACGAACGTTCTCCATCAAACTATTAAAATAAACGAAAACTTGGAGCAAATACAACTCAACTGTTAGATAAATACTGTAAAATGTCGGTTATTTTTCCCTCTCCACGGTTATAGGCCCATGAAACTATCCAGCAGCGAAAAACACGCGGGCCCTGAACAAATCCCGCGGCCACCCCAAACTCATTCTGGGGAACACTGCTGGCCAGCAATCTTGTTTCGTATTTATCTTAGCCAAAATTACATTTAGCAACATTCTATCCGTATTCGGAATTAAGCCTCCGCGTTTAAAAGGCCATCTAAAAACCCTTAAAAAGTTGTACAAGCCGAGGGCTTATAACTGGTAGTCTACTGTATTCAAATGGTGTCCAACTGAACTTTAAGGAGACACCAAGTAGATGGAAACATTGTTGTTGTACACTCCAGTGAGGAGACACAACAGTGTCACACCACATGAGGCTGCCATTCCTTATATGGTAGTCTCCCCCAGATCCAAGCACACAATTTTCCCCCTCCTTGGAGTGACATCCCATACGGCATCTTTACATCTAGATATGGGCCTTCTAGTCCCCTCTCCACTACAAAGCATCGATGCATCACGTAAAAATGTAAATACTCACCCAAGATATCGGACTTGATGGCGGACAAGTTTGTCATCAAACAACCCTGCTACTTTTTTGTCGTTTGGCTGCATAAGGGAAATACAAGAAAAATATTACGTGAGAAAAAAATTATAACAGGAATGGAAATACAAACGCAAATAGCACGGTCAAGTGTACCACTAGCGAAATGATGGTTTGATTTTTATCCATTGAGGTCAGTGTTTTACATAGTCTGTGGATGGTTTTGTGTTGCTATGTTTCTGTTTTGCTTTTAACGAGCAATCCTACACACTGTTCAGTACCGCTATATACTGTTCCTCATAGCTGGGAATGAGTTCAAGGCTTAAGATTACGTAATGAAGAAGCTCCCAGTTGAGTGGAGGAATTAAACAATAGAGAACTCTTTCCGTGTTCATAGTCTCACCTAAACATGAGGAGAGTTGGGAGAATTCGAGAATTCTCCTAGTCCCCTGACTGTTTAGATCAGGTTTTGTGAACACGGAAATAGTCCTCTATTCCTTTTACAAAATAATCCTCAAAAATAGGCGCGAATCTAAAATGTTTACATATTCTCATTTAAACACACCTATCGACCAATGAGAGCGCACGTAGAAGCTCAGTTCATTTATAAATTGCTGATCGTTAACACCTGAGCTAAACGGCGCCACTGTCCTAGTAGTGAGTACTTACCAGTAGTAGTTCAAATTGCTGTTTACTGCATCTCCTCCTGACTTTAAAGTGGAAGTGGACATTTCACAACTTATTACATGAAATATATACCTTAATGCATCTGATGTAATGAGGGTTCTTGGATTTGAGATTCTTCATCAGCTCGGAGACTGAAACCTACAGGAAAGAAATAAGGTTATTACATCATAAATTCAAAATTCAGAGCGATTTTATTCCAAACATCTCCTGGGAGTGTTGATTACAGGCGATAATGAGAGGATATCAACATCAGGAATCCTGTTAAATACGTGTAATGTGATTGAAAATTTACACCGAAGAATC
The DNA here is from genome assembly GCA_022496165.2 of Catalaphyllia jardinei. NCBI lineage: Eukaryota > Metazoa > Cnidaria > Anthozoa > Scleractinia > Caryophylliidae > Catalaphyllia > Catalaphyllia jardinei. Next base: position 24,513,331 of record CM042752.1, read on the forward strand.
ACTCGGCCATGAAAGGTCAAACTCTCTGGATTAGACGGTAGTCCCTCCTTTAGCATGCCTTTCGCCCCCAGGATTTCGCGTTTCTCGTCACGCACGACGAACTAAGCGAAAGAGCCTTAAGAAAGCAACACCTTCTCTTTGAGGAAAACCGGGCTGTTTTAAAACACACAAAAAAAACAGAAAATAGAAGGGAAACTTTTCATTGACCACTAATCAATCCATCAATGGAAGAGGCATTGCTTCTGGTTCAATAACGACCGTTTTACAAAAACAATCATTAAGCAAACTTCACCTTGAACTGTGTTCCTGTTGTAGGAGGTCTCCTCTTCGATGTCTTACCAGGACAACCTATAAAATCAGTGAAAAATCCCATAAAAGCATAGCCATAGCACTGCGTCAGTCTTATTTCTTTGGTTTTTTTGTTTATAGTTACTCTAAACACCTTTAATACCTAGAGAGAATCAAACCATGGATTTTCCCATGGACTTTGCCTCTGTCATATATTTTATTTCTTCTGACTATGGTTCGGGTTGGTCAAAGCAAGATTCAGTTAACCCAGGATTAGCGAGAATTTTGATTTTACATTTGCAACTTTTTCGATGAAGTGTTCTGTTTATAGAAAGTTTTATGGCGTAAGCGGTAAAACGCAGTTAATGGAGCGTGACGTGCAAACCTCGGAAACAGGTAGTTATTGTATTTAACTATGTTAGAACGTGGTCAAACTAAGTTTGGCACCCGCAGAGATCCAGGGCGGTCCTTGAATGCTTTATTGTTTCAAGTGTTGCGAAAGATCGTCTAGTCTTATCACAATACGATCTGCATCATGGCAGTTTTCTATTGGCTACACCCATAGTTATGTCTAGCTATAAAAGCACCATTACTCATTGTAAAAGCACTTTCCTTCCGAGGCGTGCTTTACTCAGTAAGCTTGGTTCATCTCAAACTACACTATTTAACGTTAGCAGTGAAAAACATTTTCATACAAGAAAAATTAACAAGTCAGTTAACTTACAACCCTGGTTAAAATCAAAGGGCTCTCTAAGGCAACTCGTGAACACCACAGTAACCCACCATTGTTGTTCACTACCGGTGTAACAGATTCCCTTTCCCAACAAACTACTTGAACTTACTCATTGCTTTCCATTCCATGAGTTACAAATGTTTACGGCCCAACGACCGAGCAAGCGAGAGACGTTCTTGCTAGCAAACTGTTATAAACTCCTTCGGACATCGCTTGGAGTTCATTAATTGTAAAGTGAATAGCATAGCTCAGTGGAGTCCAATTCGTATAGGTAATCATATGGATTCGAGTTCAATTTGGAATTAATTTGCACGCGTGAGATTTCAAAAAGCTGAAATTGCACGAGCTGCTTCGGCGAGTGCAATTTGCTTTTTGAACACTCACAAGTCCATTAACAAACTGTCTGATAACAACTTGGCAAATGAATTAGTGAAATACAGGAGTTTATTTACACCAGTGGTAATGGAGGACATTGACATTTGTATGATTAGTTACCTGTACCAAGGCGAGGCATTCATAGCCTGTTGCAGGCTCTCGATCAGTGAGGACGCTGGCGACGGGCGACGAGCAGGATGTTAAAAAAAAAATTCAAGATTTCTGTCCACGGGACATGGAATCCTGCCATTTTGCGGTTGCAGTGCGCGTGAAGCTATGGTCACTAAATGCGAACTTGTTCTTTGAGGAACCTCGACAGTAGACTAAATTCGTTTGATTGGTCCATTTAAACAATATTTGGCATAGAAATTTCCCTTCAAAGCTCTAATTGCAATATTTTGGGATTTGCAGCTACTGTGGCCTTCTTTGCTAACGAAGCCCGATTTACTCAGATTTAGGTGTTCTTCCGGGCATGTTCTCTCCAAAACGAAGTCGGTGACCCCCATTTTTTTACATTTTTGACATCACTAACTCATCATCTTTCGAAGGTAAAATATTCAGAAAAAAAATCAATGTTAGAAAATTCTCGCGTGAAAGTCTTTAACAGTCAAAACATACATAAGTTAAGGAAATTAATTTCAATAATTCTCTTACCTTCAGGGAAGAGCGTCTTGGCTAGTGGGTGACCACATGCATACAGACACTGAGAAAGGTCTCTGTACAACAGATCGTTGTTCTTGTCCATAAAACCAGTCACACAATATGTAACCTATACAGAGAGGTCAACAAAAACAAACAAATTAGTAGAAAATACAACGCCCGCAGCCTAAATCTTTTGAACATTACTACAGTGCTCACCTACACCGGGATACTTCTTTTACATAACAATTTTATGGTGGTCAGCTTTTATACATTCAAATTCATTGTAAGAACTTCAAGTTTAAGCCCCCTTTTCCAACTATAATTTGCAGAACGTTTCACTCGATGAGCAACATTGAAGGCAAAATAACTTTTTATATTCCCACATTTTACAAAGATTTTCTTGATCCCGGATAAAACCCACCAAATACTACATTCGCGTCAGAAGAAACTTTTACTACCACGGTACAAAACACTGTTGAATGTCCACCAAACATCAAATTAATATGTTCTCTAAAGCGGCCTTCACACGGCAAACTAAAGTTGGCAAACTCGTGTTGGCAAACTTCAAAAAGTTGACAAACTCTTTCTTTCACACGTCAAACTCGTGTCAAATAACAGACACGGTAATTTGCATCATGGCCGCTTGTTTAGTGCAGTGGCACTCACATACAACAGTGACACAGAGGAAAAGAAGAGATGAAACAGAAAGCGGTGGAGAAATAGAAAGGTTTGGACGAAACCCAGTTTGTCCGCGTTTTCCTCCGTTTTGTTTTGTTTGTTTTTAGTATCTTTGTAGGCTATAAATGAAACGTCCCGTACAGCCGGACGATTGTGAACCGCTTCGACAAATTTAAAAAGTAGTGTTGACTCCCGTCTCCCATTTTGTGAAGTGTCACGCAAATAAATCAAGTGAATAGAGCTCGCTTTGATTCGTTGACAATTACCAACACATGTTGGCAAACCGTTCACACGTCAGATACGAGTTTACCAACACGAAAAAGTTGGTGAAAAAGTTGGCGAGAATAGAGGCAAGTTCTATTTGTCGCCAACAGTTTGCCAACTGTTTTTGTGCCGTTCACACACATCAACTTGAGTTTGCCAACACGAGTTTGCCAACTTTAGTTTGCCGTGTGAAGGCCGCTTAACAGTGCCTGTGAGGGAAGATTAAATCTGAAAACATGATCTATACGGCCTAAAGAATTTAATACTGTGCCAAAAAGACCAAAATTCAAACAGCGTTGAGTTTCCTCTTTATTACTTACGCTTCCGGCATAGTGTTTTAGTCTGAAACAGTTGTGAGGCAGGGATTGATCTGACAGGAACTTCTTGCTCGCTCTGCTCTCATAGTGTGGGTGCTCTATACACTGTTTGTTGAACTTGGCCAGGAGTGTCTCATCACTGACCTGAATAAAAGAAAAATAATGAAATAAATAAATGGGAATTTGCAGTGGCATTTCCACGAAGCGGCCCTTCATCCGCTGTTTCCACCTCGAATTAGAATTTAGAAGTGTTGATTTTTGTGGAGGGGAGAAAACCGGAGCACCCGGTGAAAAACCCTAGGACCAACAACACACTCGATCCACATGTGACGCCGGGTCCGGGAATCGAACCCGCGGGACACATTGGTGGGAGACGAGCGTTCTCGCCACTGTGCCATTCCCGCTCCCAATAATAAAATGCACATGTATCACGTTCCTCGTGGTTTATGAAACAATTTTGGTAAATTGAGTTATTTTGACCATCGACAAAATCACCGTTAAATTAAAGGAAAACTGAAAATAATAGTTTACAAAGATAGAGAAGCACCAAAGAGATCTTAATAACCCCTAAAGGAACAAGGATGGTTAAGGATGGAGAAGATTGACACGGATTACAAATAACGAAATTGAAAAATTTATGCTCAACTTTTCAAACCGTTCAACCGTGACTGTTCTACTTTGAGGTGTAACAGGAAAACAGGACATTGTGAAGCAATCGACTTCAAATGAATGATGTAACTGCAATCATTGGTTTTGGAGTCACACTTATAAGTAAAATCTACAAACGGTGGTTCAGATTGTTAAACTTTATACCTAGTATTATTTATTAGTATTAGCCTACTTTCATTTTATGAAAAGTTATATCTGGCCCTATGTGCTAAAGATTTTAAATCTTAATCTTATACTATTTATTTGTTGAAGCCATTATTTCAATTTACTTCTTTTTTACTTTTACTTGCCATGCATGTGTTATACCTGCAAACTTCTTTGTAGCTGGTGAGATTATCTTCACAAAAGCGAAGTGTTTGTACACAATAAACTTGACTTGACGGTTTCCTTACCTCTCCCGGTCTCAAACATTCCTCATCAAGAAGGGCTATCATACCAACATGACTCTGGAAGAAAAAGATCATGGTGATAACCATAAGAGGGATTGAAATTAGGGGAAAGCATCCCCTATCCTAATTAAACATGATTTTAAATACTTTTGCTGGCTGCCAAATAGTAACAAGGCGGACAAGCTCACTGCTGCCAGGTACGGCTGTGAGTAATGAATTGTGCCACGGCAGAGATGAATAAGTGCATACAGAAAAGATCAAAACTGTTAGTTTCAAACCAAATGTTGTTGTGTTGGCAGGCAAATGATATAGCTGTTTATCAAATTGAAAGGCACATTAACCACTGCACAAAGCGAGCTCAAGTGTTATTCCTTCAGTGAAGGGTTATAATGATAAGCCACTGCTCAAGCTTTTTCGAATTTAGTATGGTTGTAATTTACCACTTTAGAAATAAGATGAAACCTGGGACCAGTCTCGTCTTGCAGTCATTTGTGGGATTGTTACTCTTGACAGGATACAATGTTGTTTCTGGTCTTTTGTTTCCTCCCCAGTGAAGATTCCACAAGCCACTGCAAGGCGCGATATGCCTCAGATTTCTTCCCGTTTTTAAAGTGACGAACTTGTCTTTTAATTTCCTTAATCTCAAATTGATAATTAGTCAATATAGAAATTAAATAACTAACAATGTTCTCTTGACTACAAGCCTTCCTACTACCCCAATTTTTAACTGCAAAGCCTCTCTAAAGCAAAGCATAAAAGGAAACAAAAGAGTGTGTTGGAAAAGAAAATGCCAAATATGAGACAAATATGAGACATGCCTCACTGAAAAATATGATTTTCTCACTAATAACAAGTTAAAATCAACAGTGTAGTGAAATGACCGTGTTGTCATGTACACAACCACACATCGTACAGTGAAAACCTGTGATCAGATTAACAACTTGCTAACAAAACAGGGTGGCATTGATGGCGGTACCCTATCAAAGAAGATCTTAATCTACTAAGTAATGACTGACTTAGTTTTAATGTAAACCTAAAAAAAGCTAACTCCTTGTTCCTGTGCATTTTAAGGACAGCATGTTTGAAAAAAGGGGATGGTAGTATCACATCAAAGGCGATCTAAATTGACAAGGTAATGATTGACTTGGTTTTAATGTAAACCGTAAAAATGCTAATTCCTTATTATTCTGCATTTTAATGACAGCATACATGTTTGAAAAAAAAGGATTAAAAAGCAGAAAAGACTTCCGTTGTCTTCCATTTATTATTTTCCTCTGGCAAAATATTGATCTCTTTGACCACCTGCACCCACCTTTTCAATCAATTCACAGATGATTGCATTGTTGAAATACTCTATTGCTGTCCACTCAATACCCTGCAAAGCAAATACAAAGTTTATTTTATACAAGTATGTGAATGCATGGAAACCAGATGGATATATAGCCAAGAGGGCCATAGAGTTGAACCCACAGGGAAAGGGCAAGAGAGCCTGATCCCAGCAGACCTGGAGGCACACAAGAATGGCAGAACCGGAGGAGAGACAGCTCACGTAGCAGGAGGCAAAGTGCACTGCTCAAAATAGGGTCAGGTGGCAGGCACAAGTGGGTGGCCTTTGTTCCATCAGGGACAAAGAGGATGGAGTGCATGAGCAAGTGTGAATAGACTTATTTACTGACAATAGAATTTCCAAACAAACACTCAGGTAATTCAGAAATTCTAACTTCATCTCCCCTCAAACTTCTCACATCGCATTGACAGTACATTCAACCAATTCTAAAATATGTACCAGTACAGCTATACATGGGAAGTATCTCTTTGCCTCCTGTACTACTAAGCAAATAAAAGAGAAAACTGAAATGTTCCATTACCCCCTTAAATTCTCTCCCTAAAACGGCCTGATGCACTGGCCCTAAATGAAATCCCTGCCTGTGTTAATTGTAAAGTTTCTTTCAATTGTCCCACCTCTCTAACATACTCCTCTTGCTCAGACTGAAGAGTCAGCTCAATAAAAATCTGCTGCAGCTTCTCATTGCAGTAATTGATAATGAACTGCTCAAAACTGTTACTCTGCAAAAAAAATAATTACCATCCTTTAATTGTTTGATTTATAATTTTGTTTACTCTTTATTACTGTTATTGTTAACTTGAAAAAAAAACCCTTCTATTGGGTAGTTAATTCAACACTAGGTCAGTGGTACCCTCAATAGTTTTCATTTGGGTACAATGAAATGAGTAAAATCATCTCAAATAAATGCAGTGTCAATAACAAATGCCTAGCAAGAAGCCGGTAAACAACATGGTGTACTGAGAGTTGAACTAAGGCTCACCAAGAACAAATCCATCTGAACGAGGGTAGTGGGATTGGATTGGAGGGGGGGGGGGGGGTATTGTAGGTTATATAAGTGTATGACTTAGTCAGTGGCAATCAAGTTTGAAGCAGAACCTAAGTTTTGAGGGTGAAAAAGGGTGGAAATGCTGAAGACTTAAAATTAGTGGACATAAACAAATCTTGTCTTGAGCATACTCTTTGGTACCTTAAATATTTCAAATCCATAAATGTCCAAAACACCAATCACTTTTCGCTTGCCTCTCTTTTTCACCTGATAAAAGAAAAATAGATTGTCATTTGGTGAAAGGCTAAGCAATAATGCACTTACAGTAGAATCCTGATTTCTTGAATCCTTGATTTTTTCAAACCTGCTGAAAACTCAAATGAAGAGTCGTTTCCCTCCCCTCAGTTGAACAAAGACTGAATCCCAACTACTGAAATTACCTAATTTTTGAAATTAATTTCTGTTTCCTTTGAAGTTTCCAAAATTGGGATTCCACTATGAAAAATTCATCCACTAAATAATTATTACACAATCAATGATGTAAGTGTTACCTTTATACTATCATTGACTCTTTGAATTAACCAAGAAAACATCCTTCGATAAGTTGCTTTAGAAAGTGCATCTCTTGCATAGTAAGCCTGTCAGTAAGAACACAAAACTGCTAGATGAAAGTAAAGCAAGGGTTAAAAGACCATATCATTGTGAAAACAATTAGGTACACCTACATGACATGTATGTATGCTATCTGAAGTAAAGTCTGTGTCAGTGGGAGATAAATGGTAAGTGGAAGAAAGTGTTTGTGTAACAAGAGATAAGAGTTCCCCCTTTACCGACCAGCAGTCTCCCTCGTAGCTGCAAAATTGGGCTAAGTCACACAATACTCCCAACCCTGGCAATGTGTTTTGTTTTTCTTGAAATAAACCAATCACATACAGTCTCACTTTCATTTCTTTTTTCAAAAGTTTGCGCCAAAAATGTCTGGACAACAATCAATGGCCGGCAACATTAGGATGTGGTGTGTTGATTTCAGCATGGTTGGATGCGGAGGAGACTACCCTTCATCCAGCTAGCACAAGTAGACATGTAGTTATACATACCTGTGCAGGTGTGAGGGGGGTGGTCATTCTCTCATTTCCAGCTTCCACAGTTCTCTTTGTCAGGGCATCCTTGAGTAAATGAGTTCCACACTGCAACATCTCACAAGCCCAGTCTAAATCTACAATCACATAGTTAATATATAGATTTGAAAGATTAATGTCCTGATAATTATCTTGTGGGAGATGAAGACGCCAATTGGTTAGCAACATGGATTTTTTGTATCAAACCCTGGTTGGTGTTACTTTCTCATGTTCTTGGACAAGACCAGAAGGAAAATTCGCAATTTTTTCTGTCAAAAATAAGCTTGATCCTGCAAAAAATGAAAATCAGCCCAAAAAGTGATATATGCTCTTTTTGCATGAAAGCCTTCAGTTATGTTGATTATATAGCTGACCAAAATTACTTCACTCTGATTGGATAAGAGCACATGATAATTTGCACTGCAGTGCAAATTAGCATGTGTGCTTTTATGGCTTTCCTATTCAAATTATAATAATGAGTATTAACCGCTGCCTCGCTTTAAGTGGAAGGTGGGTGCCTGGGATATCCAAGGGCTTCCACTGTGGCCAACCAGCCCCTAGATAGAATGCCGCTCCCATGGGAGGGTGGGGTGGGGGAACGCGGACAACCGTTGCTAGAAAAACCCCAAAACGCTAGAGACTCAAAACCGCAGCAGCACGAGCTGCTAGAAGACACACACACCTCAGCAGCACAAGCTGCTAGAAAACACAAACCGCCACTTTGATACACAAAGCAAACACGCTGAAACGAAGCTAAAACGAGCCATGTGAGCCTGCACTTGAATACGCAACTGCTGGCCAAGAACGAATGCCCGCTAAGCTTGTGGCGGTTAACTAAGTTAAATGTCATTTAACTAAATTTAACCGCTGCCTTGCTTAAGTGGAAGGTGGGTGCCTGGGATATCCAGGGGCTTCCACTGTGGCCAGCCAGCCCCTAGATAGAATACCACTCCCATGGCTGGCAAATCCCTGCAACCCAGCCATGAGCCCCCAATCCATGCCGAAGGGACCCTCCGACCAGGCCACCAGCCTGGGTCAGAGAGCAGGAAAAAAAGGCTCATGGCTGGGAGAAGCCATGGCCCAAACTCGCCAAAGTCCCGAGGCACCCTAGGCCAGGAAAAAGAGGGAAAATACAGAAAAAAACAAATGGAAGGTACCTTAAGATAGTTGGCTTGCCACAACTATGATAGTGCTGACGGGAGTACGAATGTACAGGTGGTAAGCATCACTTAAACAACGACCAAGGGTTTTGATGAGATGATCCAGGATACCCCAAACAGCAGCTGAGGTGGCTGCACCAATACGGAAGCTGTGACAAGAGAAAACACCAGGAACTTCAGCCGAAGGCAAAATGGACCTAACAGAGGAAGCCAACCACTGGCAGCTTCGAGAAGTGCCATCCGAGAGGAGAAAAAGTGGGCCTGGAGCAGAGCCACGGAAGTGTAAATACTGAGCTATAGCACGCACAGGGCAGAGGTCTTGCCCACCAGTACTAATGTAGATGAAACATCCTTGACAAAAGGGGTCAGTCTTGGAGCACTTAATGAGGATCCGGAAGCTCTGGGGATTAGACAGTGAGTCGGCTTGGATTTCATTGACGGAGAGATGGATGGCTGGGTCAAATGGAGCATTAACAGTAAACTTGCTGGTGCGAAGAAAACCAAAGAACCCGAGGCAACAGGCTGCCCACAGCATCGAATGGTTGTGCGCAGAGAGATCTAGCGAGCGCTGAATAATCCACATCAAGTCAGTAGTGATGGGTTGACGTTTAGGCTGGTTTAAACCTTGGTGGCGCTTGATGCCCCGCAGAATGCGTTGCAGCTGGAGGCAGCCAACAAGAGGGTCGGCAGACCTTCATCAATGAACAGCTGACAGGTGAAGTGAAATGGTGAAGAGTATCTGCAAGATGAGTGCAGAAACGTATGAGCATTTCCTCGCTGGCAGGAAGCACTGATCCAGATGGCTAAAGGCGGTTATCCTGAACGCAGGTTACGAAGTGACACTGAGCTGACAAATAGGCCTGCCGTGTTGACAGAGCAAGACCCTGAGTTAAGTAGAAACGACATTTGTCTGTCAGAGAAGATCCAAGTCCAGGTCTGGTGGAGGGCTGCGTGAGGAGCCAGCTGACTAAAGTGCTGAAACTGAAAACGAGAGAGTGCATCAGCGATAGAGTTGCACTTTCCCCTAACTGAGGAGGCTGTGAAAGAGAATGAGTGACGAGCTGCTAGGAGACAAAGATAATGAACCAACACCATTAGGAAATTGACCCTCTTTGAAAACCAAAAAGGGCCCCATACATGGGCCGCAACCACAATGGAAAAAAGCTCCTTGTACTTGAAATTGACTGGGAAGCCTGCGAGGCTAGCCAGGAGCCTGAAAACCAGTGATGTTGGAACAAAGCGCCATAACCCAGGGTGCCTGAAGCATCTGATGAAACCTCAAAGTCCGGGAGGGGAGCCCATTGCAGGTACTGAAGAAAACTACAGCCATTCCACGAGCGAAAGGGGTCTCTCCACCAGGTGAGATCGAGAAAGAACTCCCGGTTGAGCCAAATAGGATGATCGTCATGACGGAAAGCACACAAAAGGTTAATCATCCGGCGTAAGAAGGAGCGTCCTTGGGGGACCACCTTACAGGCATGCTGGTGATGACCAATTAGCGACTCAAGGTCCTTCCGATTGCAGAAGCGCTTGCAAGACCATTGATCTAATAGAGCAGATGTCCTGTCATACCTGTCTTTAGGAAGACGAGCCTGCAAGAGTAACGAATCTAGTTCGATCCCAAGGACAGTCAAACATGTAGAAGGGCCTTTGAATTTGTCGGGGTGGAGCGGGATGCCAAGCTTAGAAAAACAAAGGATGGAGTTATCCAGATTGTTTTGGCGAGTAGAGAAGCCAGGTGGTCCCAGGGTATGAAAGTCCTCTAAATAATGCATCAGAAAGGAGACATCATAATTTTGTTTTGCAATCCATTTAATGAGGTGTGCACCACAAGTGAAAATGAAGGGAGCAGAGGACCATATCCATGTAATAGGCTCCTTGCCATTTCATGACCAATAGCCGATGATCCTCTGGATGGACTGGTATGATGCGGAAGGCGTTCTGAACGTCAAATTTCGCCATCAGGGTGCCCCGCCCAAGCCGCATGATGCCCGCAATTATGTCGTCCACCTTCATGTACTGGAGGGAGTAATCCTCGCCAGCAATTCTATCGTTGACGCTATGACCAGCTGGGCTGGACTGGTCCAGGATGAGGCGAAATTTACCTGGCTGATTGCATTTGGGGATAGCACCAAATCGACTGACATGGAGACTGAAAAGGAGGCTGAAGAAAAGGGCCTGCCACCCTACCAAGTTGAACTTCTGTGAGCAGGTAATTGTCGATGACCTGAGGGTTGGCAAGAGCGGAAGCCATGTTTCCTGCTGCTGACTTAAGGGAAATTTTGTGATTAAAGCCGAGGTGAAAACCACAACGTAAACCCTCAATGACTTAGGCAGCTTCATCAGGGTGTGGGAAATTACGAAGTTCAAACTGCAGTCTGTCCACCACAATGGGGGTAGTCAGCGGAACTGGTTTCAAGGGGCATGCAGCTGGAGGAGTGGGGGTGGAAACCTCTGAAGCCAATAAAGCTGGGGGATGGGGAGACTGTTGTGACTGATCAAAGAGTGAAGAAACTGGAACAGGAGGAGAACGCAACTGTAACGAATGAACATCATCCAAAAGATACGAAATGAAGCTATGTACAGGAGTGGCTGGGCTTGGAGAGTCAGTGGTAGCGGTGACCCCTCTTTGGCGGGGAAGGGGAGCGGGACTGAACTCTGCGTGGGGGGTGGTGTGGGCATTGGACGTTTTGATGGTCTCCTTGCATGACTTGTAAGCGTGACAAACCGGCACCGCCCGGGCCAGCGACAATGCCCGTCGTTCCATGAGTAGCAGTATTGGCCAGAGCTGGGGTTGCCTGATGAAGCAGGTGCCACAGTAGATGAAGAAACTGGCAGTGGTGTGGGGCCTAGTGAAGATGATGAAGTAGATGGAGATCTAGTATGGAAGTTATAGAGATCAGCATTCATGCGAGACCAATCTGTACAACCCGAGGCCGCCGTTTCCTTTCTGAATGCGATGTCATAGGGGAGCCAGGATTTGTCGTGGAAACACTTTGCTGTCTGGATGATCAGCAACTTGTACTGAGAAAGGTCTGTCCAGCGGGAAGAAAAGGAGTGGCAAAACACCAAACAAAAAGATTGAGAAAGCCTCTATCCAGGTCACAATGTCCGTTATTTGAACGACCCGCTTCTTGGTACCAGTAACTACACTGTAAAAGCTTTCCTTCCAGGTATGCCTGGGGTTCCACGTCCTGGGCCTTAATGTTGTCTGACAAAAGATCGGCGAGTTCAATAAACTCCCCCCCCCCCCGGTAATTTTTGCCACCAGCTTGTAAGGGATGGGAGTGTACCCTGGACCTATCAGAAAAGCCTTTCCAAGAGTGGGCGGCATGGAAGAAAACTCTGAAGTCCCACCAGAAGAGCCCCCGAACGCAAAAGGCAAGAACGTGGTGCGAGTGGAGGAAGGTAGGGAAGACAGGAAGACACCACAGCCGGGGAACCCAGGGTGCTTGTATGTAGAAATGAAGGATGGAACAACAAGCGTACCTGGCGGTGTAGAAGACTCGCCATGAATGGTGGAGGGAAGAGACGATGGTGCCGATCTTGAATTGGATGCTGTAAACGAACCAGAAGACATGGCCGTACTCTCCCCCACATGCTCGCGAAGTGACTATAGAAGAGCGGGTAACTAGTCCGCCAAGGCCCTCGTAATCGCCTGCGAGAGAGCGTAATTGTCAGGCAAAGGAACACTGAAGGACGAAGATAACGTCGTGGTGACGGCCGAAGTGGAGAATGAAGATGACAAGCTGCTATGAGGGTTGGAAGGCGAAGCAAAGGGTGGAGTGAAGGTAGACATGCTATTGTTCGTCGCCCTCGGCATCGTACACTTCGAGGAGAAAAATTTGGGATGGAACACAGACAACCTTTGCTAGAAAAACCCCAAAACGCTAGAGACTCAAAACCGCCGCTGCTAGAAGACACGAACCGCAGCAGTGCGAGCTGCTAGAAGACACACACCTCAGCAGCACGAGCTGCTAGAAAACACAAACCGCCACTTTGATACACAAAGCAAACACGCTGAAACGAAGCTAAAACGAGCCATGTGAGCCACTTTGATACACAAAGCAAACACGCTGAAACGAAGCTGAAACGAAGCTAAAACGAGCCATGTGAGCCTGCACTTGAACGTAACCGCTGGCCAAGAACGAACACCCACTAAGCTTGTGGCGGTTAACTAAGTTAAATGTCATTTAACTAACTTAAATAGTGTGAAGGCTTGAGCAATTAAGAATTTACACTTGTCTCCTAGCATGTGATATTTGAAAATTCTTTCAAATTACACTGACACATAAAAGCTTGTGCCAGCAATTTTGAGAGAATTTCCAAATATCACTTTGGTGTAATTACTTATTAATAGCACTCGCATTCATACAATAAATATTACCTATACTTATCATAATTACTAGCAAGCTGTATAAGTAATAGAACTGTAGCAAAAACATCTAGAGTTTTTGCACAAAACATTCATACCCCTAAAAAGTACTGTGACTATAATTTGAAGACAACTTACATTTCTCATTTGTGAGATCTACTGCATCATGAATATTATGTCCACTGCTTTTATCAAAAACTGAATCAAATGTAACATTCCCAAGGTTCAGGATAGCAGATAAAAGAGTGTAGATGGACTGCTTCTCTTCGGGAGCAAATCCCACAACATCCATTGCCCTCTAAAAAAAATGGATTGAATACATTAGTTGATAACTTGGATATTGACAACCAACATTACAATACTTGGAATGTTCACATCAGATACAATTTAGTTATCAATAACATTTAGTTGCGAATTACAAATAGTTGTTGACAACGTAGTGTTTAGTCTGTGCACGAGATCCTAATACCTTTGTTAAGCTAGCATACTGTACGTCTTACAAACAGTGGAAACTTGAAATATGTACCCACCTCGACTACTAAGAAGTCCTTCTTATCATCAATTGTGTTGACTTCTGTACATCCACTTTGATTGAGGTAATTGTAAGTACCACAGTCCCTCACAAGATTAAGTTTGCCTGTATAGTGGAACTGTAGGTTATTAGCTGAAAATGATGAGCTGCAATGTTTCTATGTTGAATGGCTTTTATAGCAAATCTTTAACATTTCCAAAAATTTCACATTTTGCTCGCCCAGCTGCTTTTGCAAAACTTCTGCACCCCATGAAGTATTTGAAACCCAAGTCAAATACGTATCTTGACATCATTACATTGGGTTATTCCAGAACTTTTAACCCTTTTCTCTGTTTTTATGCATAATGTCCATGTTCTGGCTTCCATAAACTTGTCTTTTACCAGATCAATTGCAAGGTATAGATACTAATGGAAGTAGCCTAGATAAAAAGACTTAAATTTTTTGTAGATCCAACGAGGGATCTTGAATGTGAAATACTTAAAGGAGCAGTGTCACAAGGATTCTGCTGTTTTAGGTCAATTCTGTGCTAAAATCATTACTTTGAGGCTTTAATCATAAACAAAATGCTCCTGCAAAGCTATGACAAAGATATCAAATGAATTTTATCTGAGGAGGCTAACCATAACAAATTTCTTGAGGATTTTTGGAACACGAAGCAACAAAACTTGGAAAAATTGGCCAAATTTTTCAAATTTCAATCCATTTCCATCTATGCCATCTGCAGCAACAGGCGACTGGAAACAGTTTTCATACCTTCAAATAGTCTTCAATAAGAAAACTAGATCATTAGTTTTGGAATTCAATTGATGCGAAGACACCTTCTAGCTTTTTATAAAGTTGTCAAATATATTTTTTTAGTGTACCACATAGAATTCCATGAAAGAATTAAAAACGTTGTTGACCTTAATTTACAAATATCTGCATTAGTTCCAGAGATATTTAAGTTTGAAAAAGGGGTAAAATATATCAATGAGATGATGTCATATGCTCAGCCCAATATTATTTTTACAATAACTGCAGAAATTGCCGTGTGCTCATTGGGTAATTTTCATTTTCAATAAGCGGACAGACACATGAAATTATAATTTATGCGATGCGTCAACTAACGAGAGCAGAAAATTTGACAATTTGTTATCATAAAAAGCAAATTGATGTCAGTTTTTAACGCGTCTGTCCTGTTATTGACTATGAATTTTGTCAAACTCGAGCTAACATTTGTATGTTTGCTGGATCATGCATATGAAGCACTGTTGACAAAAATCAAAATGGAATGCCAAGTGGCCAGAAAAGCTTCTAATATTGGGAGGTCTTGAACCAGCATGTTGCCAAGGTAACAACATTGTTAAGCTTTATTGTGGAGCACATTCAGTACAATCTTACTGCAGAGAATCAAATATTTCTGATACAAATTGGCTGAGATATCTCTTCTTGTCATATTCGGTGAATCCTATGACATCATCACTTGACTCATTTGAATATTTTACATTTCTGGAATGAAAAGAGATATTTGGTAAAAAGCATTTTTCTTCTCATGCAGACTACTTGTTCATGTTTTAAAATGGTTTAGAAAGAAAGAAATTATACGTAAATTGTGCATACTCATGTTAGCCAGCAAAATGAGTTCTCAGGTTGCCTGAATAAAACAGAAAAGTACAACTGACTGCCAGCCCAAAATATTGCCATCACATTTTTGAGGATGTTGCAAAGCAAGAATGGGGTCGCCTGGGCAGCGCAAAAATGTTCCAGGGGTTGGGGGAGGGATCCGTTGACAGTGTTTTATCCAATCGTAAAGCTGTTGTTATCCAATACCCTGCATTTATCTTACTGGTTCTTCATGAATAACATGATCTATAGAGGTAAACTTAAATAAAGACTACTAACAAGATTTTTCCATTACAAAGTTCTTTTTTTAAGTGGTTAAAACATATCGATCCAGATTAAAGTTAAAAGTGACCTCTGAGGAGGAATTTTTAGGTTCAGATCCCCCCCAAACAGATGGCAAACTGGAAATTCTCACAGGACTGGGTTGTTGGCTTGGTAAATCTAAGTGGTGGGGGGGAGGATGTGTATTTTGGTGGAATAACCCATTTGCAATTATTGCAAATAAGAAATAGCACACATGAACTGTTTTTCAAATGAAACAAGACAGACAAAAGAGTGGAACCTTAGGAAAACCATAAAATGCTGTGGCAGCACAGGCCAACAGGTGAGCCAGCGCTCAAAGCTGCGACCATTTTGGTCGCCATGGCGAGTGGAAACATCTTTGGCAACCAAAATTCTGGCAAAAGTTGCCAATTGGTGACCAACAGATTAAAAGAGAAACTTACTTGAAAAGTTATCAATAACAGGACGAATTTAATCAATAGTACAAGCGGCGACATCACCTGTCTTTCTCTTTTCCCTACTCGTCGTTCAGAAACTCAACATGAATGCTAAAACTTACTGTAGCAAAACGTGCCATTTGCCGCCCTTAGCCCTTCGTGTAATATGTCATGAGGTGTCCTCCCCTTCACGTGGCGAATGAATTTTTTATGGCGACCATTTTACAATATTACAGGTCGCCAAAAGGCGACTTTTTGAAAAAGTGAGCTTGGAGCGCTGTGAGTGTTTCCACAACTTTTTCGAATTCTCACAAACTTCCATGTGAGTTTCTATGACTCAATAGAAACACAATGAACATTAAGAGAAGCTTGCTGACTTTGCACTTTCCATTCAGAATCGCTCATTTCTAAAGAGTATTACAAATGGTTGAGGATTTACCAAGAAACTCATCAGAGGCACCAGAGAGAAGATGGTAGAAAATGTGGAAATTTCTTTCTCCTAGTGCTTGGTGAACCACTCGTGACTGCAATGAAAAACAGCACTTTTATCGCTAATCCTTTACTCCACCAAACAACTAAACAATTAAAAACCTATCTATAACAATTTCATTCCTGATGCTAATAGGCCGTTCTCTCTTACTGTGATTAATATGCTTTTTCACTTTTTCACTCAAAGGAGGCTTTCAGAGTGTTTCTGATCGCAAAATTTGTTTCCAAACAATTCATATCTATTGAGTAATAGATCAATAGATAATAATATGTACTCCAGTCAATCCAATCAACTATTAGTAACATTTATTTACCAATAAATCAAAGATAGGTTCTTGTCTAATTTTTTTCATTTTCAATCTGATATTCAAAATATAGAGAAATACATAACTCATGTAACTTTCTACTCACAATTTGCAATGGAATTACTTTATAATAAAGATAGAACCCTGCATGCTCTGACTGATAAAAAAACATGTTTTATCAGTGTATAAAACATCAAAGAAGTGTGCTTTATTGGTTTGCACTTGTAACATCTATATCATAAAGCAAACAAAAAAGCCTGTGAGTGGCAAAACGCTCTACACATATGAGAACACTCTAGAAATGTCGAAAACAATCGCATGCTGCTCGTGTTTTCTACATTTCCCTTATGTTTTCAAATGTCCATCGTGTTTTATCACAGTATAATACATGGCTCAGACTTCTTTATTGTTAAATAAATTTGCTACTAAACATATTTTATTTTAACAAAAATTAAATGTAAAGGAATAATGACCACCCATCTTGCAATTACCTTTTCCAACAAATCTGCAATGAAAATGAGTGAAATGTCATTAGGACAGGGTTTCCCCAGAATTTTTCCCGTGGGGGTCCCTTGAACTTCTTCAACCTAAGGTTGGGGGTCCAGAAGAAAAAAGTAGGGGTCCCACAGTTTGTATAGAACAAAGAACAAGAACAAAGAACAAGGCTGTGGTCTAAGAAAAATTCTAGGGTGGCGAGAAGTCAAGCCTGGTAGCCCGAACAAAAAACATCAAAAATTAATTAATTGATTAATTAATTATAATAACCTAATAACATTATCAATTAATATCTGATAACCGATTAAACAACTCAAATTATAAAATGTATGGCATTGTTTCTAGGGCATTTATCCTATTTACAGACACTAAAGATAAAAGTTTCACGTGTAAATTAACTCTTGTAATACTGTTGTTAAAAGTCCACAACAAAAGACAAAATTTGCACTTTTGTAGTTAAAATGGTTGATATGTGTAGAAAACTTAAGTCCTTTTTCCCTCTACGCTTTCAATAATTTAGTTCACATTCTCCTTAAATTAGGGACTTTTCATGCACATTATACCAATCACAAGAACTAAGGAAAATGCTGTCCATATATTCACTGAAGACCAGTGTTAAACATACACATCGAACCGAGCCAATGTTTTGACTTTACAGATGCATTTAAACATTCTGAATTGAACCATTTTGCTTTGCAAACTTCAATACACCACAAGAAATCAAAAAGGGAAAGGCAAATTATTGTGAAACTGTTTTGGTCTCAAAGTTAAATCTCAAGAAGGAGGTCGCCTGGCCAAAGATGAAAGCTGGTCACCATTCCAAATTCTAATCTCATTCTCAAAATAATTTTTTCAGATCTATTCATGTTTAAATAAGTCATAAGTAAACTACCACCCTAAACCATGTGCATCCAAAAGGACCCCTTCTCCTTGCTGTTTTGTGATGACGACATACATGTAAGTCGTTCCACTAAAACAGTACAGTACAACACCAAAATCAAGAGTATCTCTAGCAATATTAAAGCAGTGTTCAACAAAATTCCCAGATTTCATCTTACACAAGGTTCATCCACTCCCAACAATCTAATGGGGAAAGTTTAGACAAGGTGGGAACTATGTCTGTTCCAAGGAAGACCCCCTGTCCCACTCAAAAAGGTTGCAAATGGAGCCAAGGGTGTTGCCATGATAACAATATAGTAGGTGTCATTTTGTTTCTTTTTTGATATACACTTCTGGAGATATTCTTAATTCAGTATTTTATTGTTTTAGAGGAAATATTTATGATGTCATCACTTTCCTCATTTGCATAATACAAAGATGTGAATATGTCTAAAACAAAAGATATTGTGTGGTTCCAGAAAATATCCATACCCCCCCCCCCACGGAAGACTTTTTGATTTGCACCCCCCTCCCCCCAGGATTTTCCCTTCCAGGGGGGTCTTTGATGACCCCCCCTCCCCTCCGGAATTTCCAGAAGTTTTGTACTTATAAAAAAGAAAGTAAATACCAACTTAGTTAGAATTTATTACAACAGTGTAAACATTAAGGTTAACTTTAACAAAAATATAACGCTTTGTTGAGTTTATTATCCAGCTAAAGTTTTAGCTTCTTCGCCATCAACTTTGCAAATTATGTTTGTGTTGTTTTTATGTAAGATTATAAGCTTAAACATTTGGGTAGCACGTCGACTGTTTCGCGTTTTTGTGCAAACTCTGATGAGAACGTTTCACTCGATTAAACAACTTCGCAAACAATAGTAAATAAAACAGAAACTTACAATGTTCCTTTGTCTATACATTTTGTCAGTTTCTTCGGGTTGATTCGTATTTAAGGACCAAAAACTTCACTAACACACTTGTTATAAACGAACGTCGTCACGATGTACTAGCCAGGTAGCCAGGCCTTCTGAAGGTCTTTAATGTTGTTGCACGCAAGCATTGAGATGGTGGGAACTTGTGTATCATCGCATTTTCTATGAGTTACTAACCCAATAAAACATAAATCCTATCAAAAATGTGTTTACTGCACGTGAAGGTAGCGAAAAGCGATACTCAATTGAACGGAAGTGTTGGTCGGATGAAAACGAGACAAAGCGGGAAGTCTGGGGACGAGACTCCAGTTGAGACCGCCATTTTAAATGTTTTGAAGAGCTTCGGTAGATTGCAGCGCTAGCTAACTCAAACAAAAAAGGAAACATTGAAGCTAATAATGTGAACTTTATCTCAATGGCCAGGAGTACTGACTTTTGTTTCAAAACAACGTACGTAAGTATGTTTTTGTGCTTCAGATCGATCGTATGTTGCTTTCAATGTTTTGTACATAGTTCATGACCCTTTGGAAAAGTAGTTCGCCACGGAACCCCCCTACCCCTCGGAAATTACTGCCCTTTAACCCCCCCTCCCCCTCGGAATTTCCAATGATCTTCCGTGGGGGGGGTATGGATATTTTCTGGAACCACACATTCCAAAAAGGAAAACGCCATTCTTCTGCCTTTCAAATAAACAGCAATTATTTTTTACTTCATAGGCACTTAAAATGCACACACAAATTGCTTCCCAATCCTTACACTTAGTGATAACTCCTCCAACAGGATCTCCCTTGAAGTCAAACTCAATGTCCATATATTTGCCCTAAAAGTATAAAAAAGATTCCAATCAAAAATCAACTGTACCCAATAATATTCATTCTTGAGCTTTCTTAACAATATGAAAAGGAGAACAGCTCATTGTGTGAAATATGATGTACTTACAAATCGTGATGAGTTGTCGTTCCTAAGAGTCTTTGCATTGCCAAAAGCTACAATAACAAC
Organism: Catalaphyllia jardinei; assembly: GCA_022496165.2. Taxonomy (NCBI): domain Eukaryota; kingdom Metazoa; phylum Cnidaria; class Anthozoa; order Scleractinia; family Caryophylliidae; genus Catalaphyllia; species Catalaphyllia jardinei. Next base: position 24,533,624 of record CM042752.1, read on the forward strand.
AACAAATATTTAATTTTACTCTCCCTTGTACTGTAGCTGTTCTATTCATTAGACATTATTCATTCACAGATCAGTTGAGATCCCTTGTAGTACTTAACCTTGTATACACTATTAGTATAATTTCAGAACTGAACAAAGAGTTCCAGCAATCTGATTGTTTAGCTATTCCTTATATGATGTTATAATCACCGCTCCAGGTGGTGAATATAGCATTTTTGAGGACTGGTTACTGAGCTCAACACCTTTTCCATCTCGGCATGTTAACATGGCAGACAGTTGTGAATTGATTTTCCATTTATTTGGAAGACGTCACTGTAAGTCCAGGATATTTGAAAGGATGGAGAATTTTTAAAGTGACTACTGTCACCCTTGGACCAAAAAACCTTTCAAGAACTTGTATTCAAGGCAGTTAAGAATCATAAACCCAGTGGTAAATTGATCGCCAGCAGGCCAGATCGATTGACCAAAATCTGTTTTTCTCGAAGATAAAGTTACTCTTTTGAAATGATGATGACAACTATGAATGAAGTCAACAGAGATAAAACAAAGATACCAGATTAATTTTTTTCGTAATGTTATGCATCTTTGTTTTTATGCTTTAATCCGTTATTCTCTGTTGTTCAGTTATGAAATTACACTAAAACAATTATTCCCCTCAGGCGAAGTGAATATTGTCAAATAATCCCTTGGATTTTGTTTCTGGGATTATTCGACAATGTTATACCTCCCAACTCAAATACGTTTTCTGATTGGAGGAGAACGCGTCATGTGCCATGGGTTAAATCTCTCTAACTCCCTGGGGCGAATAAAACTCACTAACTCCCTAGGGAAACAACATCTTGAACTTTGCACTCGCCCGTGATCACGTTGTGCACCTTGAAACCGAGGGAAATTTGTGTACAAGTCGGCGTGATGTGAAAAAGCCACTGAGGTAGGACAACGTTTCTCATTACAGACGGCATTCATTATTCAAGAAAAGGGATTTATAGTGTTGCAAAAAACATATCATGCAGATTAACAAAAGGGAAAAAATGAACGTTTTGCGTCTCCAAGCTTTCGGTTTGGCACCAAAATCATCAACTCGCGGTCGCCAGGTAGGAAAGTATTTGTGTATAATCTACACAACAAACTGTTCCTGATCAAATCAACCTCAAAATGCTTGAGTTAAGCATTAGAAGAAGCCAAAGCAACTTAAGTACTGTCTATAAATTATTTTTTATTAGCTGCAAAGAAAGACTGTTATCATGATTTTTCGATTGGACAGGTTGGTTTTGGCAGCCACTCAATTTTGCCAGGGCAGCAGTGTATGCAATGGCATCAAGTAAATCACCTTTTTTCGGAGCTTTTTCTTTTTCTGAGTCGGAAGGTATGACAAAACACTTAATGACTGGCCCCTTGGGAAACAGTGAGTTTTGTTTCCCCTTGGCCTCAATGTATTAGTATACATGCACAAACATTCAATAAATACATGCAAATTCAAAATTGAATTATTTCATTCGCCTTCTAGAACAGGATTAGATTGCAGCAACTGTTCCTTGACCCTGTCCACTTCCCAGCCTTTGCCAGACACTGCTGCAACATACTGCATAACAACCTTTGATGCCTCTAAAGCAAAAAACAAAAATTAATGTTTAGTTAAGACAGTGAGTAATAAGAGCATGTTGCTGGTTGCTCTTAAATGCAATTTTCTCTGACAGACTTTTAATTGTCACTTCATCTTCTTCAAATGAGTAGCTATAACTGGTTGTCTTTTATAAGCTTGATGGATCTTTTGACCTAGTGTAAGACCTTTGGATCACATTAGAAGTCCAACTTTTACTTTCAAACTAATACATCTAATCTACCATAACTCATTTTTAGAGCCATATTTATTTCATTTCTTCCCATCACTGGTCAAAAGGAGAATATTAGGCTCTACAGAGCTCTAGGTAGGAAGTGATATACCTGTATCACATGGCAGGTTGGACAAGTTAAGCTCATTCCAATTTGTGCTTTTAACCCAAGGTCAGTACTGTAACTATTTAACAGTTAGACCCGTAGCCCTTTCGGGCTACGGGTCAACAGCCCATGAGGCGAAGCCGAATGGGCTATTGAACCGTGGCCCTTGAGGGCGAAGGAGGTCTAATTAGAGGTCTAATTGTTTTAGCATCAACAACTAGTCGGACAGAAAAGGCAATAACAAAGTTAGCAAATGCAAGTTGAAAAAATCTTTATTTGGCAGAAAAAACGAAAGAAAAACCGGCGAATTTTGCTACTTGATGACTATTACTATTAGACCCCTAGTAGCGTAGCCAATCAAAATGCAGGATTTGCATTAGTTCACTAGCTGGGTGATACTAATTACTAATAATTTTAAATTGAAAAGGATTTCATCTAGTCTAAGATGTGTGTTGTCCAACATTTTCAACAGTGATAATCATACATGTTGGGCAGTGAATGTTTAGCCAAATGAAAGATTTTCTGGAGCATTTGAAACTACATGCCTGTTTTTCCAGCACCACTCTCCCCAGTGATAAGAATACACTGGTCCTGATTGTAATCTCTCATGGATCGATAAGCAACATCAGCAATAGCAAATCTGTTTTAAAAAAAGCAGCTATGGTTAAAGACTTGTGCCAGGAAGGCATAATAGTAGATCAACACACTGCTTTCAAAATAGACAAAAGATTTACAGCAATGGCCTGGCCAGGGTTGTTCAAAGCCCCATTAAGCTAACCCAGGGTTAGCGAAGAATTTTGATTTCAGTTTTGTAATGTTTTGGTGAGCTGTTCTGTTTAGATTGTTTGCCTTTCAGTTTTGAGCTGTGGCAATCTCAAACTACAACAAACATTAGAGGTGAAAAACATTTTTAAATAAGGAAACATAATACTTCAGTTAACGATTAACCCTGGGTTAACGTCAACCAGCTTTCGAACAACCCGGCACTGGTTGTGAAAAACATGGCTAATACTATTGGCCCCCAGATAAATCTTTTTTAAAAAAAGTAATAATAACCCATTATTTTACTTAGTCACTGAGAAAATGTAACACACAACACAATTACAAAAAATACAAAAATTTAAATGTGGCTAAATGTAATTTAGGCTAAGTTAAACGCAAGACAATGCTGGCCAGCAGTATCTCCCAGGGTTCTGGTGCAGGGTGGCCTGAGGGGTTTTGTGCAGGGGCCCCACATGGCTTACAGCTCAGCTTCGGATGTCAAGTAACTTGCACTTTGTTAATCCTGTTAGATAGCTCGCTCGTGATTTTATTTGTTGATTCGCTTGATTCTCTGGTTGTACTTTGCCATGGGTTTGCATTCAACAAACAATAGTTTGCAAACGGCACCAGTCTATCAAATGACGATTTGCCCACGACACCCCAAGCTGCAGTTAATGGTGGCGATGGAGGAATTTCTCCTGCCCTTGCTTCGTTCATTGCCCAAAAAGTTCATGCTGCGTTGGCCGTCAAACGATTGACTCATAGTTCTTCCCCAGTTTCGACTACACCGCCACGCCACAATCTACAGCAGTCAAGGTTCCTAATTCATACGTTCCTGTATCACTGGCGAGTTCATGTTTTGAGGGCATTCCATCATCACTGGGCAGCTCAGCGAGCAATTTCTTAACAGCAGGAGCTAGACTTTCGCAACAAGGTAGGCCTGCTTTTTCTCTTGATGTGGTAGTGCCTTCCTTCGTTTCTACTTTTGGGAATCCATCAACGTCGGCATCTGTTTCCAGCCTAAGCATTTACAGTTTGCAGAACGGTGCGACTCGCGATGTCGCTGATTGTTCCGCCGTGCTCACGTCGCCTTTGTTGGACCAACCGTTCATTGTTGGTCCCAGATTTTTGCTCGTCCCAGCTAAGCATGTCGCCCAGATTGTGGCGGGCAAGTACATCAACCTGAGCGATTTGCTAGCAGTCAACCTGGTGCAGAGAGAACCAGAGCCTCAGCTTCTGTTTGATGATCGTCTGGTCTTGACTTCCCAGCCCAAGAAACAGCGATGACGCATCGAGGAAATCGCTTCCTGGATGGAGGCCTTTGCAATCTTTTCCCTCATCCTTGTCTCTCACTTTCCAAACCGTTGGAAAGATCTCATGCAGTACCAGTTGCTGATCCTGAGAACCTACTGCCATTTTTCCGGGAGAGTTTGGCTTGCGTATGATCAAGCTTTCCATGAGCACGCCACCGCTTTGCGGCTTACCGACTGGTCTTCTATGAATGTCCAATTGTTCAACTTTCATTCAGCCGGTTCGTCAGCCCATGGCACTTCTTTGATATCTTCGAACGACTCGCCCGAGCCGCCAGGTTCCTCCTCGTCCGTATTCATTGCAAATCCTGGAATGAGGGGCATTGCACAGCTCCGTTCGCCTCCTGCCGCTACTCTCACAGGTGCAGTGTGTGCTCAGGCGCTCATCAGGCAATCTCCTGCCCTCACCAGTCGGCCAAAGAGTGGTGTAGTGACGAATCCACACGTCGCAGCCGTTTTCCAAGCACCTCGAGGTCATCCTCTCGGGCTAAGGCTCACTGTAGTTGAACTTATCTCTGGCTGTTTACCTTGGGCCGTGGACTCGCGACATTACTGATTGTTGCAAAACAGTTGCATGTGTTCATTTTCAAGTGGCTTTTTAATTTACAATCTTTTCACTTTTAGAATGTTGTCACAGGCAATATTTTAACTTCTATATATTCGTTTTTAAGTCCTTTTGTCATCCTGTGATAGTCGTAGGTATATTTTGTAGAGCAGAGAAGCGACATCACAACAGGAAAGACAACCAGGCATTCAGGTAAGTCTTTTTTATTGCAAAATATCAACATTTCGGCTATAATGTTGATTACTGTTTTTTCCCATACAAACCTTAAAAATTTAAACTGTTGAAACACAACACCTCCATAATGCTGAGAGGCGAGAGTCATGTTTCACGTAATCAAATTCGGTGATTATGTAAAAGTAGATGCCAGCAGTAAATATGTCACATTTCATGCGCTGAATGTTTGCATAAAGATTAAAAAAATATAGCAAGCAAAACACTTATTTTTAAGTCCTGCAAAACCCTGCATGAGACCCCACTGAACATAATCACCCTGAGAGACTGCTGTCCATATTTTGAAATATTAAATAAATGAAATTTTGGAATTTTTAATATGAATATATACCTGTCCATAAGTAGTGATGGGTAACTTTTAGCTTAACTTATCAATAATTTTATTGGGAGTGTCCACGACTAGTCAGCCTCTGGGCTGAATGGAAGTTTTTAGACACTTAAATAACTAAAAGTTTATTGATTGATTGCTGGTCAGCATTAGCTTGACTTGAACTTTGTCTAAATTACATTTAACCTCATAAGGATAATAGACCACTTTTGAAATATTAAAATTCAGCCCAACACAACAGACCTCAGTACGAGGCTCTGGGGAATAAACCCCACAAACTCTGTACTTATTTCCCAGATCCTCGCACTGAGGTCTATTGTTTTAGGCTGAATATTAACTTATCAAAATTGGTTTATATAATAACCCAAGTTATTCTCACATTTTGATTGGTTCTCGCCTATGATCTATTAGAGGACAGATACACGATTGACATCATCATTACAAAGTTTTTCCCTCTGCTGTTTTAAAATGACAGAAAGGTTTGAGAATTGGATAATATTTTACGTGACTGGGCAAAAGATAAGGTACACAAAAGTCTTGCCGAGGCATTGAACAGATTCGAGAAGCCAGAAAACGAAAGATAAAGCCATTTCTTTTAGACAATGATACAGAAACAATTTTCTAGCAGCCTCAGTCGGCAGTCAAGCGAGACTACACCACACACAAACTTGGCCTTGGTAAGCTGAGAACCATTCAGTGACATCAGTCACATCAGTGACACACTCGGCTACGCCTCGTGTGCCACTTTTTTGTTCTTACCACATTTTGATGTCATCTGTGATCTATTACTGAACAGATGCATGGCAACATGGAATCTATTTGTTAACTATTTGCTCTCGATTTCTTAGGCTGCACCCTTATCAACTATCTAAAGGAGCTGCATCATGGTTAAACGGTTTTCCATTTGTAATGTTTTCCTATCCTTCTAAATACCATGATATTATAGACCACAAGTTACTATGGCTTATAGGCTGATAAACTACATGGGATGTTAGTAGAAAACCAGAAGAATTCGTAAATCACGAGCCGCAGGTGAGTGATTTATGAATTCTTCAAATGTTCTTGCAATATCCGAGAAGACGCACGATTCTTCCATGAGTTTTTTTTTCCTTGTGTGTGCATTTGTGCTCCAATCTTCTTGCTGACCTCTATGCTGATGTTAACTGGCTGCCTGGCTCTGCTAGCCCTTATGGTTATTCCAGGCAGCTAGTACTCCAATTTTATTTTCAAAAATTTCGTATGTGTGAGTACAAATAAAGATTGTTGTTGTTGTATAAATATTTGTATATTTAAATGTAAGAAATAAAGATGTTGTTGTTGTTGTTGTTGTTGAGTTTACTGGCACTACAAACAATAGCTGATTGGCCGATGAGTGCACGAATTGATCTAGTATTATACAACGTGCAATAGAAATCTCAAGCCCATAATCTAATAATTGTTAAATTACAGTGTATACATGTCATATACATGTCCAGTTTGTTCACAAAAACTAGATTCTTAAGATACATCTTGATACTTACATGTGTGGGGGTAATTCATAGATGTTTCTAGATCTGTATTCAGATATCCTCTCAGGTGTGTATAAGTTGAATTTACGATAAGGGTTGATTGATACCACCACATTCCCAATGTAGGTCTGCAATATAAAATTTGTGGTCACTTACATTTAAGGATGCTGGCACTAATTTTTACTGTGCATCCTTACTGCACATGCAAATCATCACGCACCGTGTCATGCAGGAGAGTGCATGCTGAGTAATGAAATTAGCAACGGCAGGGTAAATGGACATTGTTATAGCTTTACCTGAATTTAACAATCCTGGACATTCAGTGACCCCTATTTTTTCTTTCCAGAAACAGATTTTGCTTACAATTATCTCCGCATTGCTCAAAAATGAACAAAGCATTAATGTCCACAGGACATTGAATCCTGTCATCTTGCGGCTGCAAGGTGCAAGGTAGGTGAATCTAGCTGCTAAATGCAAACTTGTTCCTTAAACCATTGACGCCTGGGCCGCCTGTAACTGCCCATGCGAAAAACCTCTCCATTTCCCAGTGCCGCCCCTAATCGCCCGAAAAAATGCATGTGGGGACAATTGACTTTCCTACCCTCCCTGGAGACTCTTTGGTTCTCTTATTGTTCTATTGTTCTTGAGGACAAATAAACCAATCAGAATGGACTTTCTGAGCATATTTTTAGAGTACTCTAGGGGTCCTAGAAAGACAGTTTTTTCCTTCTTAAAATCGTGCGCTCGAAAAGTGCAGTAATCATAGTGCATTGCAGGCCAAATCTTAAATTTCCAAGGTCTTGTTTTCATTCTTAACGTGGAGAAATTACTGTTTTGGTTTTCAAAATAGAAAGGAAAAATACAAATCAATGTTTAGGTGGCCTTGGAACGGAAAATCAAGGAGTACAAAGTCCTCAAACCTTTCTGTTGAAGAAGCTTTTCTTCCTACTATCGCCACAAAGACATGAAGATTGGAGCGCTTTCAAGTAAGTCCTGACGACAGATCATATATTTAAAGCACCTTTTTGGATTTGAGAAACAAAAATGGTAATGTACATTATTACTTCGAAGTTGAATTCAACTTTTAGAATGATTGGTAAAGCCACGGGCGTTAAAATGACACCAAAAGCCATCGGTAAAAACTCAAGCTCACACTTTAGTGTGAAGAATTAATTTGAAAATGTGCTCATGTAGTGAAGGCACGTCTACGAATTTAGAATTTCTTTTTGCTTAAAATAGGTTTCTTCACCTCAGCTTGAATGAAAATTTATTGTTATTGAACTTCCTTTCGCATTTCTTTGATTTGGTCCCATGTATCTGGGAATTTTAGGTTTTAAATGCAAACAGCAACTTCCACGCTGGATTTCTGCATATTTAATTTATGGTGACCACAAGGCAGTTTGTTTATTTACTTTAATCGCTTTGTTCAAATATGTTTTGGAGTCTTATTCAGCTACTACAAAACAAATGAGGAAAGAATTAAATGGGCACTAATTTAACACAGTTGAAATACGATTGATCTCAAAATAACTGGCTTGGTTTTTTCATCTTTTTGATTTACAAATTTCATTTCTTCGGCTGTAATGGCATTTCTTCGCACGGCAAAGAAATTATTTGATTTCTTGTTTTCAGATATATTTTTTGTTGAGTTCTTCGCTTTTATTTTCTGTTGTTTTCTTAAATGTCAGCCCAAATAGTACAAGAAAGGAAATTCTGTTGTATTTGGTTTCATTTTGTCGTCTGAAGTCAATAATTAAATCATTTTTGCATATTCAATTTTTTCGGCTTCTGCTGGACATTTTGTTGCGCGGTAAAGAAGTATTATAATTTCTCGCTTTCTTATTAGTTTTACACATCAAGTTGAGGTCTTATTGTTAATATTTTTTAATATTTTGGCCCTTCATTCATTCGACTCTAAATAAACAACATCTTGAAACCTGACCTTGCGTCTATGGTTACTGTGCATATTGTTTTTTTTTTGTACTTTTGCTCATTCTGAAATATTCTAAAAAACGCCAGGGAATAAGGGGTGGGTCGTGGGCAATTTCATTCAGACATCAATGGGTTAAGGAACCTCACCAGTTGACTTAATTATTAATATTAATAACAATAACAATAGCAATAATAATAATAGAGCTCTTTTTCTATAACTACTAACTTGTCATTTTACAGTAGTGAAAGTCTCAGAAAAAAAAAACTAGTGTTGGAAAATTTGTGTGCGAGCATCCTTAAACATTTTTTTTATACCATCAAGTGATATTACTTTTCAAACCATAAAATGCTTCTAATTGTTGGGCTTATTCATCAGTGGGCTAGTTTTTGGAGGGGCTGTAGTTAAATTATTTCTCAGAAGGAATTTCCCAACTTACATGTAGTTTTGAGAGGGTTATTTTTTGGGGCTGGAAATTTTTGTAGAGGTTTAAATAGGGGTACATGCAAATGTAATAGAATAGATTGGTATGTGGTAACTACAAGCAGTTTACAAGCAGTTATGATAAAGAATTGGACATCATTGCTTACATAGATATCTTTATTGTTGTATCTGTCCCACAGGTTCTCTATCAAACCATTTTCAGACAATGGCTCCAGAAGCACCATGTCACCAACTCCGACCATATTGTCCAGCATGCTCCTCCCACCCCCTGTTGCCTGGTCTCCTGTTTCAGTCATGACTCCTAAAAGAAATTGCAAAAGATATTGCAAAATAATTTAATCAGCCTGCAGATATAATTTCTTAAACTGATAACTGGGCAGAGCAGTGCATCTTAAATGGTTATAACACTAGACTCAAGATCAAGAAGTTTAGGTTGTAGGCCTGGCTTTTTAACAAGACACTTAATAACCTTTGCAGTGCCCCTCTACAAGGCTAGAAAAAATTGAACTCCACCTTTCTCTACAGACAAGTAACTCTCAGATTTTGCTTGCCCTGGGCAAGTCTCAGTTTGGTCTTTTTTAATTTAAAGGCAGACTACTTGCCTGAGCCCTTGCCCATCAGGCAAGTGAGAATAGAAAGTTACTTGCCGAATGGCTGCCTGCCAGGAAAAACTAATGTCCTGCACAACCAGATGCAGTTTTTTCAAGCCCTAATCTACAACAACAATCATGGACAAAAGCAGTTGATACACTCTTGAAAAAGACCTGTTTGGTTCGACACATGAGTTTTTCAATCTCTAATTTTGACATTTCGACCCCCTCTCCCCTTCACAATGTTGTAACCAGGTGAAAGTGTCCATGGAGCATATTGGAATTGAAAAGGGGGAGGGGGCGGGGTTGGCTATCAAAAAGAAAGATTTTTTTTAAATTACTGAAGGACGCCGATAGAAAGCGTTTGTTTTGCTCAAATGTGTCAACACTTTAGTCCAGGATTTAGGGTATATAATTGAGTGCCACCAAAATAAATGAAGGCGTTAACCAAGCAATGAACTGGGATCCCAATAATACTGTTGTTTCATGCATGGTAGAGAAAAAAATATGTAACCTCCTGGTGCATGGTACTGACCACTTCATTACACTGATGTTAAACTACTTTTTGGGTGCTTACCATTTGGCCAGAAAATCCGGAAATTTCGGTTTGAGGTCAAATGGTAAGGTCATTTTCCGGAAATTCCGTTCGGAAATTGTGGAGTACCTTTAGAGGTACTCCTCTTTTTCCGTTCGGAACGGAACGGTGGAAATTTCCTTACCATTTGCTAAACTTTCCAGTTTCCAGTCTCTCATCAGCCGAAAACAATTACGGGAAATCGAGTTGCAAATGGTAAGCGCCATTTTGTTCGGTTGGTTTGCTGATTTTGGAAAAACCCTTACCATTATTCAATGCTCGTCCCAACCGGTTTATTCTGACAAATGGTAAGCACCCTTTGTAACCATTTCCAGTGACAACAAAAAATTTCATAGCAATGTTGGCCTACCAAATCATGTAACTCTGTTTATTGTAATGTACAAAAACAGTGCTTCACTTTTTCTCTCCATATCATGTGAGTTCCTACCCCCGGTGCCAGAGGTTTTTCTTGTGCGGTTTCCAGTGTCGGTCATGTCCTTTATTGTGACCTGCAGGAAAAACCTCTGGAGCAGAGCGCGATTTCTTTGAGAGCTGCGCCAAGCCAATGACAAGCCCATTTAAATTTACCTCTAGAGTCCAGAAACTGGACTAAAAAGCTGATTGGCTCCTAATGACCTCCCAAGGGTTTTCTAATCTAAAAGACACAGTGATTGGCTTCTAAGAATAGAGGAAGCCTGTGAAATGTTTGTTGCTTGGTGAACATAGTGATGATGGAGATGGCGGACTTTGAGCTCAGTGTTTGTTTGAGCGCTGAAAGATTTGTAATTGGCCAAGGTCTGGAAACAGCTATAAGAAATTAAAGTTCTCGAAATGTTCGATGGTGTTGAGAACTTAAGTGCGGAGCAAAGGGATGGAATTGTAAACTTTATACGCAGCAACGATGTGTTAGCGGTTTTACCAATGGGGTTCAGGAAATCATTGCTATTTCAATTAGTGCAAAATGGGATTGACTAGTCTACACGACTTCTACAGTTTGTGACATTTGTACATTTGCCGTTCTCTGTTAGGTCACTCAACCTTTTTGTCGGTTCACTCATGTTTATGGCAGGCACTTCTTGTTGTGTTATTTGGAGAAATTTTAAGCAGAGTAGAGCCATTAGATTGTGCTATGGCAAATTTTAAGAGGTCATAGGTCTGCATGTCGCTTTGTTGAGTCTGACACCTCTGTGATTTGCCATGTGTTATTGTATTGTTTTGGCTATTTCTTTAGCAAGTTTCTCGCAGCTATCTGATCGAGTTTATGTTCCTCAAGCTTAATATGTAAACAGTATGAGTTTATTCCTCCTTTATCATTCTGGTACCACCGGATTAAAACAAAGCTCTTTAGACACAAGTCTGTTGACTGTTGTGTGGCTTAGTTCAGGCAAGACCATGGTTTCGATGTGACTTGTTTATTCCTTCACCTCGCGAGCTTGAACAACGTTTTGAACGTCCATTTTCACCATTTGCAGCTTCTCCTTTCCAGTGTAAAATATTTTGTTCATAACATTCTTTTAAATCTGCCACTTCTTCTTGACAGTCACCTTGAATTTTTCGATCCGTCAGTAGTACTTCTTCCAAAGAATATGCAGCCTCACGGACATATTGTTGTCCCCAGCAGTCAAAAGTGTCAAGATTCTTTTGCAAATTTCCAGTTTTTTAGCATTTTCCGATAAAAAGCTGTAATATCCACCATTATACACAACATTTGCGTCACAAACGGCATGACAGCAAAGCCTTCGAATAAGAAACCTTTTTCACCAGAGCAGTTTTAATTCCCGGGAAAGCCAGGAAAGCAGACCAAACGTCAAGACACGCGTACAGCCAGGTGTTCACTTGGGACGCAAGCATAAGCATAAACATAAACATAAGCACGAGAGGCTTATGCGCTAAAGTGCTCACTGATTGGCTGATAGTCACACGCTTACGCTTATGCTTATGCCTATGCTAACATGTCCTAACTGGACACTATAGTGACATCAACATAAGCATAAGCATAAGAAGAACACAAGGCTTTGATATTCTTAAGCTCTGGCCAAACAGGCCGGCAAGTAGTCGCAAGTAGCAGCAAGTTGAACTTGGGTAGAGACTTGCATTGGGTGGCCAAACAGACTGGCAAGTTTCCTCACAAGTACACGCAAGTCACAAAAAAAGACATTTTAAGGCAGACTATCCTCTATTTTATAGGCTAATAATAGGTTAATGGACATTGGTCAACTTGCATTGACTTGGGTTGGGTGGCCAAACAGTGAAAAACTTGCGTCAACTTGCGTGTAAATTTGATCTGGACCAAAGTGAGTGCAAATCAACGCAAGTTAACGCAAGTGAACACAAGACCTGGCCAAATGGAGTTGCAAGTAGACCCAAGTTCTCAACTTGGGTCTACTTGCGACTCTATTTGGCCAGGGCTTTATGCTTATGCCTATGCTTATATGTTTGCGTTGCTAGTGAGGACTGGGCTTGAATCCACATCTGTCATGTCTTCAAGTGTAAGTCCATGTGTTCACAGTGGGAGATCCTCACTGTGATTGGTTAAAGTATCCGATAAAACTGATCAAAGTTCAATGAGAACGGTGAATTAAACCGATTTATTATCCAACACGCAAAATTGTTATGTCCATGCGAGCAAATTTCGCGGATAAAATATTTATTCATGGGGAATGCGTGACAGAAGTACATGTATGCAAAGCAAAATGGAATTGGCGCGGGAAATCCAGCTGATTGGTCAACGACAGGAAACCTGTCTAACTGGTCCTCTGGAGTATAAATACTGCAGGATATATGTACTCGTTTTGGGCGTTATTTGTACTCTACGAAGTGCAGTTGGATAATAAAGATGGAAACGGTACTTTATGTTTAAGTGTTGGTACTAACTTGTAATGAATACCGTTTGTTGTTACAAGTGAGGATTATGTATATATGTCTGGACAGGAGTGAGAAATTCTCATACTTTGAAAAGTCTAATACTTACCCTTTTTTGGTATCACAACTTCAGGAAGTTCCTATCCTTAGGTTAAAAAACATCTGTGCAACACTTAGCTCGATCAGTATCTCTGAAGAGAAAGTACAGCTTAAGTCCATAAGAGACCAAACTTAGTGATCTAAAATGTACATGCATGCATATCATAATCACAGTTTGATCAGTAAACATATCATAGCTGGTGCCAAAATAATTGTTATCCTTGAGCTACGAAACAGTTCATGTCTGTATGGTAAAAAAAGTCTTTAAAAACCAAAAACAAAGCTGGTCAAAGTAAATGTACGATGGGGAGGGAGCTCTCACATCCGTTGAGAATATAAATAAAAGATCAAACTACCTTTATCGCTGGTGTTTTGCGTTTTGTGGTGGCCATTTTGAATTTTTAATACGCATACGCGCAGTAAATTGCACTGTCTGCTAGTGCGAGGTCTAGAACCGAGATCTTAGAAGTGTGGGACTCGCAAATTCTCGAAGGATCCGATCGCACCCCGAAAATAATTAAGTGACCTTGTCACTTTATTAGATCTCCGAGCAGGCTCCGAGCGATTTCCGTAATCTCGGTTCCAGACCTCGCACTGGCAGACCGCACAATTTACCGCGCGCGGGTATTAAAAATTCAAAATAGCGGCCACAAAACACAAAACTCGCGCGATAAAGGTAATTTGATCTTTTATTCATATTCTAAATGGATGTGAGGGCTCCCTGTGAACCTGCAAGGAAAGTCAATGTATAATTAACTTTAAAGATCTACAAAAATATCTACTGGAAGAGTTGAGGCTAAATACAAAATTTTGGCATCAAAAATATTCCAAGTGTTCATCTGGACACTCCGATGATAACAGATGAAAGATAATTTGCTACCTGCTATGCCGGGAAATTTCATATCTGCATGTACATTGACATATTGACAAAATGTCTAAGCAGCTGGTAGCTAAAAACAAGTTATTCAACAAAGGCTTGACTGAAAAAAAGTCAACCCATATCAGAGTTTTCATAAAGGACTATGTATACATCTAACACCCATTATAACTAAGCACGCTAGAAATGATGACCAGCCCTTGCGTTACAGGTGAAGCATGTAATATCAACATATTGACAAATGTCTGAAGAGCAAATGGTAGTCAAAAACAAGTTATTGCGACTAAGGCTTGATTGAAAAAAAAAAAGAAAGAAAAGGAAAAAAGAAACAATTGACTCATGTATCAGAGTTGTCATAAAGGACTATGTACACATGCAACACCCATTACAATCCACCGTAAGGAAAAAGATGGCGACTGGTACATTTACCTATAATGCTTTGCGCACGAAAACTCTGAAAAAGCAAAAAAGAAACACGAAGAAAAATCGTGAGTCATTCAAACTCGATAAGAGCAATGCTATTAGTACAGGAACGACTGCCGTTAAACAATATCTTTCTAGATATGCCCAGTGGGCTTAGTTTGGTTCGCAAGGTATTGTGGTAAAATGTACAGTCGCAATCTTTTTTCTTACAGTGGATTGAGTATGCTGGATGGCCAACCCTTGGTGACACAGGTGAACTCGCCTGTTACTGAACATACAGAATGTGTACAACGTACCTGTCATGCAGAATGCGATTCACCTTTAATTAAAAGCAACAGGTTTGTTGTGTCAAATGTCAAATGTTTGTTTATAGTGGTCATGCACTTAGCTACACCAAGCTAGTTCACAGGCATGCCACTTAAACTGAAGGAAACAAATATTTCAAATGCATAACAGGCTTAAAAATCCCAACTGGCGGGAGACAGACCAGTTGGCTATTTACAAGCATGACCGAGGAGTTGAACTATGGTCCACCGAGAAACAACTCCAGCTAAGCGGTCAGAGCGGGACTTGAACCCGTGACGTCCGGATTTCAAGTCCGGCGCCCTAACCACTCGGCCACGCTGCCTCCCTCGCTTGCGTGTGAATAAAAAATTAAAACTGGTTTGAAAAAATTGAAAGTACAGGTGACCATCTATCTAGTGGAAAGTCTTTCTTTTAAAAAAGTTCAGTTCAAACCAGTTGCCCTTGCAGTTCTAACACAGTTTAAAGTGCACCTTTACCCTTTTTTTTGTTGTACGTGCTTAAATAAATCTTTGCACCTGTTTAAAATGCACTTTTTGAACTCAATCTTGACTTTCTTATAGGCTATAAAAGTTATAAAATCTAGCTATCATCTGTTCCACTACCGTAAGGGGTATGGGTCTAATCCCAGTTTTATGTCACAAACCAATTTGCATTGGAGTAAGCCTTTGTAAACATGCATGCAAAGAAGTTTGTGACGTGAAACCAGGACTAGACCCATGCCCCTTACTGGCTCGGTCGTGGAAAAGATGATGGCTAGATTTCGTAACTTTTATAGCCTATAAGAAAGTCAAGATTAAGTTTAAAAAGGCAAAGTGCATTTCAAACAGGTACAATGATTTATTTAAGCGAAAAAAATATTTGGGTTTAGGTGCACTTTAACAAAATTAGTATTAGCCTGTTTTTTTTAAACATAAAAATACTGCCATATGATGATCGTTGGCAGTCATGGGAGACTACAAGGGTGGTAATATATGGAAAATTAATTGAAGGCTTTCAAAACTAAAAGTCAGATAAAAACTCTGAATCAATATTTTGTGATGACTGTTTACTTTTTATATTTGGCTTCAAATAATACTTAAAAGATTACCCAATGTTCTGCTCAGCTATACATGTACTAAGAAGTGAGTATTGAAATATAATTTTACAGGATGAATGGTAAAATAAACAACTACACTGTATATCCATGCATGGGTAGGTAAGCTGATATTAGCATGTTGCACGACAAGACAATCACGTAACAAGATTAATGTACATCCAGATTTATATCAAACTACAGTGGAATCTAACTTTCTTGAACTTCTAACGAACAGAAAATCAGCTTGAGAAATTGAGAATTCACGATTTCACAGTCAGGACTTATAGTACAGTGAAACAAATCCAAGGAAAGAGACTTTGGAATGGAATTACGTATATTGCTAAGTTTGAGAAAACAGGGTTTTATTTTACTTTTCTTTTAGTGTGACTGCTCATTCAAAGCAACACACAATGTCAGTGTAATAGAATATACCATTGATATCCGTAGATCTTTTGTATCCCTTATAAACATCATACTGACTGTTTTTTTTTTTATGAAGGGTTTAACACACTATCCAGCTCATAAATTGCTAGCTGGTGGGTAAAATAAACAAACAAGAGACTGTACTATTCACTGTAGTGCACAACGATTTGAAGCAGTCAATCGTAGAGTTTCCCAACCCTTTGAACTTCCAACTCAGGGTTTTTTTGAACATAAGCCCAACCTGGGCAAACCTGACTGATTAATCCACTGCTGCTAGACTGATGAAAATTTTATTCAAGTAAGTTCTCAGGTATAGATAACATAGTAAACAAAAATATTGGCTCAGCCTCAAATAAAATACAGACTGGATGATTCCAGTATATCTTAGTTTGAAGAGAATTTACACAGCCTTTAAAATTATCCGAGCATTATAAATGTTACTTTGGAAATACGTGACCAGACATGTTTCTAGAAGAGGAAATTTACAAATGAATGGTCGTTGTAGACTGTACAAATTATCATGAGTACAAAAAGCTAATGAACTGTCAAGCTTGCAACTTTAAATTAAAAACAATCAAATATAAACATATCGTGCGTTGTAAGAATTTAAGGAAAAATGCTTATTCAAAACACTTTACGGGCGCAAATGACATCCCCGTGGTTTTTCTAAACGACAATTTAATTTAATGAATTGAAGAGTGAACTCTTGAACCAGACGTTGGGAGTTACCAGGCCCCGAAGCAAAGTGCACAAGATTCTTTTCAACGAGTACTGTTGACTTACGAGAAAAGAATTGTCGCTTATAAAATTACAGTTAGCATGAATCTTAGAATCTATTATTTTGGCAGGCTGCAAAACAATGCACTTAATTGCAAAGATGTTTAGTTTTCAAATCTCGCTGCGAGTTGATACTTCTTAAAGTACGCGCCATCAGCCAGCTTGTAATAAAATTCCTAGCTTTGCCCGGCCAAAATTATTTTGCTCTACCAGATTTAGCTTTCAAGTACCCTTATTTCAATTTAATTTTTCATTGTTAAAGTGATATTTTAGTTTTGAAAAATATCTGGCTTTTTAATTTTCCCACGCCATGGCGGCGAGCATGTTCAACTTATGTGTACTCAATTTTACGGTTGGTTCCCAAGAACTTTGTATATTTAAATTAACTTCGGTTCTCGACAGAACAAATGGGAATAAACGATTGAAATATCACATCAAAAGAACTGTATAGTGCCAAAACTTAATTATTTCTCACAGTTTACACTGGTTAACACACGTTTATTTTAAGCTCACCCTTCCTTTGGCGCCCGACGGAAAAACCAGCTTGTAAACGCGAACGTCAATTCCCTAAGTCCAAGTTGTGCTTGCTCGTCAAACTCATGATTATTTAGCATCTACCAGGCTCAAATTTCAAGAAAAGGAGAGAATTTTGTCAAACTTTTCATTCGACACCCCGGCGTTGCCCTGGGTTAACCCTAGAGAGTACACGCGAGGATTGTACGCGAGTTTTACCGAGTCTCGATGCCTGAAATTGAGCCCGCGCTATTTCCGGGCGCGAAGGTTCCCATTAGTTCCAGATCTCCGACAAATATCAACAAAGGCCTGGACGAAGATAAATGATGTTTTGTTGTCATCGATGAATAGGTCGGTGAATTCACCGAATCGACTTAGCTAATTGAACCCTAAAACATCTCAGACAAAGTTCTGAATGTTGATTGTTGAAAAGGCGGTATCGTATTATGCAGAAATATGAAAAACTGGAGAAGATCGGCGAAGGTATGGCCCAAAGATTTCCTGCTTTTGTGCATCAATGTTGAGTATTAATTTCGATCGATTCCGTAATGCGCGGGAATTTTTTTTTACTTCATTGTCATAAACGATTCGTAGGTACTTATGGGACCGTTTTCAAAGCAAAACACAAAGAAACGCACGAGATAGTAGCGCTGAAACGAGTACGACTCGATGAGGATGATGAGGTAAATATTATTTGGAATGTTTACGACCGTGTTTTGCCTTCTTCCTTCATATTGCAAAACTGGCTATCTCTTATCTCTGGGCGGTCTGAGCATTTTATTATCCTTGTACTGTAAGAGCTTTTCACGATTCCTATTCTTTATTCCTTTACATGGGAATTTTCTCTTTAATCATAAATTTTGGACCGGAATTAACCGAAAAAATCTTGTGGAATAGTAACATGTAGATGACAGAAATAATTCATTCAAAAATATTTTTGTATCATGTCAGAGTTTGTTCTAATTGACATTTCGAAATCGAAAACGTGTCATTCTTTAAATAATAGCTACACTGTAACACAAATTACCTTGTAATGAATTTGTGCAACAGCTGTTTGCCAAAAATCAGTTCATTCCGGCCGATCGAACGTTTCAGTATATTTCTTAATCACGATCATTAAAAATTTTTATTTCCAGCTTCTCTATGTTGAAATTGAAATCTAATACCTTACATTTCTCTGGTATCTACAACAGCGTTTTAAGCTGTAAGCCCCTTTTTACAAGGCAGCGAGGCAGTGGTATTTTTATTTCTGAAGTTCATCTCAAATGTGTTATTAAGTTTTTTTTCTACTTAATTTAATTTATTGTTTAATCATGTCATCTTCATTTTTAGGGTATACCTAGTTCGGCTCTGAGAGAAATTTGCATTTTGAAAGAGCTCAAGCACAAAAATATTGTTAGGTAAGAGAGCAGCTGGGTTCTGTTGCCTCAGGTTGTAATTACTAATAAACGCACACTGTGGTAGAATGCTGAAAAGTTGTCACCTCTCCAATTGTAGGGAAATGGAAATGTTTTTAAAAAACTCAGAAGTTTAAGATGTTTGCTGGGAGAAGGGTCAAGAAATCAATGAGAGAAGTCAAGAAATCCTGTTATATTATATGGGTATATTATTATGTTCCCTGTATTTTATGTTCAAGTATGGCTACATTCAGAATTAAATTTGGTTGCTCTCTGTTGTATTAACATTCAATCAGTTTGGATTTGGTTGAAAAAATTTTCAACATACATTTAAGATGGTTGAGGGTTTTTTTGTTTGGTGTGTATAGTAATACATGTACATATTTTACTTAACTATTAACCATTTTCAGTTATGAATTTCAATATTCAGCCAAGAAAACTCAGTCAAGTAAAATCTATTGGATTTCAGTAAAAACACAACTTAAAATTATGCATTAGATGAGCACATTCTTTCAGATCTGATTTGTTTTGGTGGAGAGATTCTAACAGTGTACAACCTGGCTGGTAGTCTTTGTGTAATTTAATCATTTGTAATTTATGCACATCTGTATGTACAGTAACTGAAGGGATGCATTACATGGTCCAAGTTGGCCAGCTGTTTCATATAAAGAATTCATTAATTTAAATTGATTATTTTATTTCATATAGGTCTACTATTCCTTATAATCCAGCATAAAAAACAGGGTCTTCATAATGTTGCAAATACTAATAACCTTTTTTATAATATGTTTTATGATTTCTTTATAATTCTTACTATATTGCATGACCCAACAGAATTAATATTTATTTAGTAATAATATTATTTTTGTTTTGATCATCTGAGCTTGTCCAAGTGGTTTGCTACAAATGATACAAAATTACTCTTAAATTTGTTTGTTCCTATTATAATATAATAACTTAGCCATTGTGATAATGATTTTATTTTTGTACTTGTACAGAACAAGACAAAATTAGATCAAGTCTTAGTATATTTTATGGTAAGGAAACAATGCCTAGGAAGACAAAAAAATCAACAAACTAGTTTATAATCATCAATTTTAGTTTTTTTGGCTTAATTAAAAGATTGCTTTCACTGGTGTGCTTTAATATGTAGCTGTCAGAGGTCTTGGCAACCTGCAGTGAGAGTTTTCATGCCTGGGCATGTATGAAATGGAGAAAATTACTACTGACATGTATGTTCATGTATCGTAAAGTCAAGAGACATCCAGCTGTCATCATGAAGGAAAGAAATATCTTGACTGATAATTTTATATACTGTCTTACTCTAGGCTACTTCAAATTGCATTCTTCCATAAAATTAAAATTATAATACAGTTTTTAGTTGTCAGGCCGTGACATAATATAAATTGAATTATTCTTCGAGGTTCAGAGTAATTTTCTTCCCTAGTAGGGTGCTTCTTTGGTTGGGTAGGCGGCAGGGTTCTCTTTATCCACACCGTATTTAAAACCAGTTGTCACAACTCCATCCATCACTTCCAGACCTGCACTTCTTCTACATAATCAAACTCAACTGTGTTTTGAATCAATTAATGTTATTATTTTGACTTGCATGTGTGCTAACTATGGATAAATATGTTTGAAATAAATTTAAATACAGAAGTTTTAATTAACAAGTGATGTAATATGCCCAATAGCTAGGGATACGTAATTAAATCAAACCATATTTCACATGAAAGTAGCTACCACTGAGAATAATTTTGAACCAACCTACCTGAAGGTAGCTCACAAACCAGACCCTTTGGAGAGGTATATACAGACAAACATGTGCACATAAATTATGTAGTGGAGGGTTTGCATAGATTTAGGGGGTCTGAGGTCTTGTTATGTACATGTATGGTGACGCTAATCTTTCATATCTCCCAGATAATTAAATTGTAATGTAAAGAAAGGTGACAATTAAAGTACAATGTGATTTTTCAGAATATTTCCAGAACTGCTGGTTTCTAGTAGATTTTCTTTTGCAAGTGAAGAATGATCATCGCAGTAAATTTCCCAATTTAAGCAACTGGAAAGGGCTTCAGCGGGATTCGAACCCATGGCTTCTTCTTTCCAGTTGCTTAAATTGGAAAATTTACTGCAATGATCATTCTTCACTTGCATCTTTAACCGCAATTCAAAATATGAAATATTTCATATATGCTTCACATCACTTCTCATGGGAGATATGAACTCAATAAATTGACCTCGCTCCCAATGTGTGGCTTCATAGCTCAGTTGGTAGAGCACCGCACTGGTATCGCAGAGGTCATTGGTTCGAATCCCATTGAAGCCCTGATTTTTTTCAGGCTTCTTCATTCCAGTTGCTTAAATTGGAAAATTTACTGTGATGATCATTCTTCACTTGCATCTATAACCGCAGTTCAAACATGAAATATTTCATATATGCTTCACAGATTTCCTTTTCTTCCTCAATTAGTATACAATAGCCCATTTTACAGTTGTATGCTTAGTCAACTGGCTGCCATTCAGAAGCCAGGTCACTAAGCCGACAACTGTAAAATGGTCTATTCATGTAAGGCTGGATTTCCTAAGCTGATAGGTAGCGTGTGTTCCCTTTAATGGAGAAAGTTCCACATGTTAGAGTAACTTTCCATCTTCCTTCAAGAAGACTAAATCTCCTTGACCCTATAAATTAATCTCAGGAGGTTTGCTTTTTTCAAAATCAGATTCAAAACTTAATACATTGTATACATGTACTACTACTTATATACCTGATTGCATTTTTAGGTTACATGATGTAATGCATAGCGAGAGAAGGTTGACTTTGGTATTTGAGTACTGTGATCAGGTAAACTGTAATTTAAGTATACAAAAACATACACATTCTAGGTTCAATAAGTAACAGTTCATATAACTACAGTTTCGTAGCTTGTAAACATATGGCTGTAGTAATGTTTCTTGTGGTTAGTTTTTGAAATAAGTTATTTAATTTATCGTTAAGTTATTGTTTATATTTAGGCCAGATGTGTACATTAATTAAAAGTTTATTGTCCATATTAAATACTTCTTTAGGATCTGAAAAAGTACTTTGACAGCTGCCAGGGAGAAGTGGATGCAGCTGTCGTGAAGGTAGGTGCAGTAGGATAACTGCAGAAGAAGGTTTTACTCCTCAGTAACCTTACTTCCTTTAATATCCTTGAGAGTGACATCTCTCATTAAATTTCCTTTCTGCACTACACCAGAGAAATTTGGAAATGCAGCTTTATTTGTATGGTTACTTAGGCCTACTGTCCGCACTAATCCATCGCAAAAACAGAGCTTTTTGAAAAGGCTCGTCAAACTGGAGGACTTTGAAAAGGGAGCTTTTCAAAAATAATAACATCACAATTATTGTGTGATATCCATGCCCAAGTTTTCCTCAAATACAGATCCAAATACCTAGTGATTGTTGTGTAACTTTCAAATTTCTCTGGCATAGTGTGGAGGGAAAACATTTTATGCATTTCAGAGTGAAAATGCTGGACAGCGCACTTACCCACTGGTGATGTAGCACATTTGAATTTACCTAATGATTATCCTATTTTGTGGTAATTAATGATTATCTTATTATTTCGCCATAGTCATTTATGTATCAGTTGCTGAGAGGCTTGGCTTTCTGTCACAGTTGCAATGTTCTTCACAGAGACCTGAAACCTCAGAACCTGCTCATCAACAAGGTGTTGTGTATGATTCACTTTACTTTGCCACTGGAGGTGACATCAAACTGACCTTTCTTCATTGGTGGTTACAGAGCTCAAAATTAAAAAAATCCTCAAGTCACCATTTATCAGCTAAGTGGTGAAAAATAGTCGCCAAATGAATAGAAGAGACACAATCCGTAGGCATACATGACATACTCATTGCTCAAGAGTTTGCAATGCATTATAGCCTTGTTAAAATTTTTCCAATGTAAGAGAATCGTTTACTGGTACTTTAGTGTGCCTCAAAATAATGAAACATAGCGATCCAGCTAGCGATAAAGGAATGCTGGGTTTGATTTATTATCTGTATTCAAATAAATGTTATCTTTCATCCAGAAGTAAATGTCATTTTCCCTTGAGGTTAAAAGGTTAACAAAAGAAAAGGTCAGTCGCCCACTGGCCACCAGTTCTTAATATCTGGCTGCCAACACTCTATGTTTGGTTGCATTGGCGACCAGTGAGTCGCAATTTCGAACCCAGGGTAATTGCTAGAAACACAATAATTTTTTTGATACGGGAGAATCAGCGAAACACATCCTGAATCATGTCCCGCAGGACATCTAAGGCTGAGAGAATGGGCTCTTATAAATACAAATGTTTTAGTTTTCACTGATGTTTCTGCCACCATGCTATTTGTGTTTTGGAGGGATTAGAGGGAGTGGCCCCTTGCTAATAAATAGCAGTGAGAGGAATTTTCAGCTCACTCACCAAAAATAATGTTGGGTTGGGTTGCATTGGGCAATTGTTTACAGTGTACCTACTATTACTGGTCTAGTCAATTCTAGCTGGAAGTGATGCAAGTCCAGTTTGTCATCTGTTGTTACTGTGCTCCAATGTAGCAAAGATAGATCCCTAAATTTGTTTATCAACATGTTTCTGTTTTTCAGGATGGTGAGCTCAAGCTTGCCGACTTTGGTCTTGCCAGAGCTTTTGGTATTCCAGTCAGATGCTATTCAGCTGAGGTGAGGAAGCCTCCTATGAATTATTCCGCCGCATAAGGATAGTATATTTATTTAATTTTCTCAATCGTTTCAGGTGGTAACATTGTGGTACCGACCTCCAGATGTTCTCATGGGAGCAAAGCTTTACTCAACATCCATAGACATGTGGTCAGCTGGTTGCATTTTTGCAGGTGAGAGAAGTAAGCTTAACCGCGTTTTAAACGCGTTTGAAAAACCTTGAACGCGTAATGGTGATTTCACAATGGCGTTAACAGTTCCCTAGTCTCCTTCGTGGCTGTTCTTCACGTTCACTATTTTTATGTTTTGTTTTCTAATGGCAGTCGAACAGCAAAAGCCGAAGTCTGTCAATTACCGCAAACACAGATCCCGTGTGAGGCTTCAGTTCCGTTGACTTGCGACGGAAACGCAACGCAAACATGCTTTCAAATGAACTGCTGAAATGCAAGTGCTGGCCCAAACGGAATAGAATGGAAACATTCCCATTCTTTCTCCTTGTATCGTGGTTATTCAAGCTTACATTACTTATGCTCGCTCTGAGAAATTCCTTTACTAGCGTCAGCCTTAACGCAATGAGCCAATCAAAACGCAGAGAAAAAAACATGCAACCGAGGTGACACACGGGAAAACGTGCGGAGGCCTGCACACACCAAGTCATACTTTTTTTGCTTCTGGTTGGTTGAAAAAGGGGAAAAAACATCGTCTGCGTTTCAATGGTTTCTATAAGAGTACTTTTCCGCTAATTTTTTAACTCATTTGTAGGGCTCAGCAGTGGCAAAATGGAAGCTAACACATGAAAATTTAAAACTGCTTAAAGCAATGATCAAATAGCGAAGATATTTGTTTACAAACATTGCTTTTGTTATTTAAATGTTGAAAACGTTAAACAAAAGAACTCTTTGCAAGTGAAGTATGATCGTCGCAGTAAATTTTCCAATTTAAGCAAT
>CM042752.1:24572235-24595259 GCA_022496165.2 Catalaphyllia jardinei
GGAGCGCCTGGGGTTATAAATCAGGAAGGAAATAGCCTCTCCTCAGCCATGTCTTGGACGTAGTTTTGTTTTGAAATTTTAACTCGTGGAGTTCTGTTGCGGAAATGTAGATGTATACAAAATTACAAGTTTGATCTGTGGTCGAATGTCCGGAAGGGGCGGAATTATTAGGGAATTGGTAAATCTATCCATTTAACTGTATCACTTTTAAACGGCGTGTACATGCATGCTTTATAGCTTACTTAAGAAACTGAAACCCTGTCTGACTTTACCAAAGCCAGTGATTCAACTGACACGGAAAACGCTCAACGCCAGGCATTTTGTAGGTAAGGCTGAAATGTTTGGAAGTGTTCGGTTGCTTTCTAATAACAAATGTCTGGAATACGAGATTACAACGTTTTGAAGAACACTTTCGTGACTAACTGGTTTTCTTGACAAAGACTTTAGCTTTTAAACCTACCTCGGCTGCGAAGTTCCCTATTTCTGCTTCTTCTTTCGAGTCGAAAATTGAAGCGTTTACAAAATACTTTTGCAGTGTAATGTGTATTTAAACTCGTTTATTGGGTTGAACTTTTGACATGACACTGATTTAGGATTACACCGCACAAGTTTGATTACCGACGCAATGTTCAGTGCACTGGGTTCCCCTTACATAATAATTCGACGTGTTATTTTCTGTTGATGCAGTGGTAACGGTGATGTTGTGCGCCGGTGTTTAGTCAAAATAAAAGAGAGAGACTGTTCATTGAGAGGTCTTCGCGCGCGCTCTGGAAGCTGGTAAAGCTAGAAAATCTTTCAAACAGTAAAACGGGTAGAACTTCAGAGCGTTTAAGCGGTAAAACGTCAGAGGGCTTTTGATGGGTGCATTGTTGTTCTCTTGTTCGTTGGCTGGATACAAGACTGAGTAGACAATGTAGCTGTCAGCGCGCTCAGTTGTCGTAGACGTTGCTAAAATTAAACCGCAAAGTGTACGGAAGTTTATGCACGCGAGCAATGCTGCCAGGTTTATGTCTCCCACGTCAGTAAATCCGTTAATGGGCCCTTTCTCAGCATTAACTGTGAAACAAAGCTCAAATTGCTGAAGCTTGAGGGACCCTTTAACTAATGAAAGCAACCCAAGTCGATAAGTAAAAGACATGTCAGTCTCAAGTCTCCCGATTTAGAAGGCACTCGAGCAACTGTTTGAGCTTTCCGTAGTTTAAGTAATTCTAACTATTTTCTTCAGAAATTTTTTATCTCTTGTGAAATACAGGCAAGGTTTATTCACTATTTATATCCTTTACTAAGCTCTGGTAGTTCCATAACCGCAATTAACACAACTGTATTTCAGCTACAAAATTAAACGAAGGAAGAATTTTTCCGCATGATTGCCTCGCGTTGTTTCTCGACAATTACTTGTACGTTATGTCTTATCTTTTGCTAAAACAATGCCATAAGTGCTTGCAATTACTGAATGATGGCTTCAACCGAAAAAGTGTCAAAATGCTTGCAATCTTGTAATGAATAACTTCCTCGTCGGACATTTTAGTGC
Organism: Catalaphyllia jardinei; assembly: GCA_022496165.2. Taxonomy (NCBI): domain Eukaryota; kingdom Metazoa; phylum Cnidaria; class Anthozoa; order Scleractinia; family Caryophylliidae; genus Catalaphyllia; species Catalaphyllia jardinei. The sequence goes on from CM042752.1 coordinate 24,573,767, forward strand.
CGTCGATATTTCCGGCTGTTTTCAGATTGTGCAACCTGCGTGCGTGCTGAAAGAAAGACGACATTCTGTGAGCGGTATGCACTGTTATATTTACTTTAACTCCTCAATGATCAACTCAATATTTGAGGCTCTTTCATTGCTAAACAACTTTGAACCGAATACTATCAAAATGGCGGGAAAGTTGTCACCGGCGTTTTGTCTGATTGGATAAGAGATTTACAGTCCCTCTGTTATTGGCTGTATCGTGTTGCACAATGTTTTCCCAGTCAATAAGTTAAGCGCAAGCAAAAGTGGTCTCGTTAAGAAAATGTTTTCCCAGTGAATCAGCGAATTGAAATGTTAATTAGAAAGAAAATGTTTTTCCTCCAGTTTCAGAACAACAGCCATTTCAGTGCTGTGCCGAATTACAGTTTTAAGCCAATCAGCTGCCGACTGTCATTTGGTTTTCTTCTTTAGACATCACGGGCTTTGTCTTGCTTTTCGAAAAGAAATTAAAAGTTATGCTCCGTCGGCAGAAATATACACTGAATGAAAGCACTTGGTTTGTTTTCAAGTAGCGGTCCGATAAGGGAAATATTCGTTGCTTTATGAAATTTAAATAAAAGTCTCGAGCACTATATGAGCATTGAATTCGAGTAAAGATAAGATGGGTCTATGATTCATTGCAACAGACAGCGAGGAAAGGAGCTAAACAGCAGTTTTTATCCAAAGTAGAGGTTAGTTTGCGTAAGTTTATTATGGTAACTGGGTGGGACATAACGAGAGCTAGTGAAGTTCAAGTTTTATCTCTCTCGTTTCGAATGCCAGCTTCTATCAACAGCTCTCTTGCGCTCTCTCGTAGAGTTCTATTTCCCCAAGTTTTATTTGCGTCGACAACAGCTTTCTCTCTTTTCAAAGACGACATGCTACCTTTCGCCGAACGGTTTTCTCATCTTGTTTGACGTTCACGGAAGTTTCCGAAGGCCATGCTGGTTCTGACGTATTCTCTCTGGGTGGCGCTGATCATTGTTCATAAGAGAGGAAGAATTACTTTCACCCGTCTCCCATCCCGAATCTACTCCTCTTTCACTCTCGTTTAATCCGACACTCAGTCTGGGAGGTTACGAAGTTTAATTACATGCCGACAATTTACCTTTTTCCATTGTCGCGGGTTCTTTTATTGGCTTAGAATGTTGGAAACCCACAACCTGATCGATATCTACGCGCTGTGAACACTGAAATGTACCATGCCGACACGCCAGAGTACAAACGTTAGATACTTGCCAAAATGGGCATCATATTTTTCTTAGACAGATGTAGAAATAATTCATCGTTATCACAACAACAGAAAATTGCCAGCTCGGAGCTTAATAACTTATCAAAATGCTATCATAGCCGGTGGGTAAACTATCCCAGAAGCAGACTTAAAGTGATCCGACGTCAGATTTCGTCCACTTCGTCGTCTATATTCGAGATTCTGACGCAGATTCCAGGGAGGGGACTACTTGAAATCGCGACGTAACATTGTTTCGTTAAAAGCCAGTCATTGCATAATAAGGATAAATCTGGATAATCGCCGTGGGAGCAGTTTAAGTGCTTCAACTAATTGGCCCCACGAATTGTCACTTGACAGAATGACTGCACAGATTGCCGGGATCGGTTTGTGTGTATATACTCCCAGCGCGTGTATATGTACACACCTTCCGTGCCTTTGACTGTTCCGTTTCAACCCGGTGTTTCTGTTGGAGGCAGTGAAAGAAGCGTTGTAAGTATATCCTTCATGTTTCTCGTAACAGTTTTATTTTTGCCTGCGTCAGTATTTTGTATTTTTGAACGTAGTTTCTTGCACTTAGATTCACCTTTTTGCTCTACCAGACCTCGCTTTTTGGCGGTCTACTGAAGCTTCCCTTCATTACGCCTCTCATGCAGAGGACAGGATTTAGATCCGAAAAAACGCCCAACATTTCAAGTATCACTTATGAAACGAAAGGAATCTGCTTTTTGTTTGCCTGCCTCTATTTTTACTGATAGCAACGAAATGTGAATGACTTATAGTTGAGTTCCTAAAATGTGCAGATTGGGTCGACCGATAATTAGGCTAAGAAATGACCTGATTTTACATGTTTACTCATACAATTGAGTCCACTTATTCGTTCAGTGGGTATGTCGTTCCATTTCCTCTCTTGCAAATATTATGTTTAAAAATCTCCATGCTTTTTTTGTGATAAAAAAATTTCACTCCGATAAACAAACAATTTATTTTTGACGATTTTTCCACTTATTTAATTCTGCCATGCAACTTTGGAAGTAATTTACTTGCCAAAATGTAAGTCACAGTTTGAAGAGTTAAGGAAAAATGTATCAGCAGATTTGCGCAATTTTTTGTATCAAAACTATTTCCTGTGCAAGCAAGCGTGAAACATTCTTATTTTTTTTACCAGAACTTTCGGTCAAATCAAAGTTTTTTTTGAGACCTTTGCTATCTTTGATCAATATCCATTCATCAAGGCTGATGTATTGAGGTCTTGATCCTATTATAAAGTGGACCATATATAGGTTGAATGGTTTCACAGTACTGATATCAAATCGCAAACTTGGAGATTCTCTCTATCACTGTGTAAAATTACTAGGCACTCGGCGCGTTCTATTGCAAATATGTGGATTCCTATTTATTCATTCCTTGAGTCTTCGCGGGCGAGCTCGCCTTGGGAGGGAAATTCGTCGCTGTTTTTTTAGCCCAAAGAAAGCATAAAACTGTAGATTTTGGAGTGTAATCTTTAAGAGTGTCTTCTAATACAATTAGATGACTCCCACTCGTTTTGTATGAGCATTATTCTGCTCTCGGGTTCGGAAGTCTAATTCTGTGTTAAATAGAGCAAAAGGCAAGTTATAGTTGCCAAAGGAAATGGGGCAAGTGAGGCACTAACGAAGCGCTATCGAAACAAACCTCAGCCTCACTATCTGGCTATGGCGGTTTATTTATCTTTACCAACTTCAAATTGATAAAAAAAAAAGCTGTGTTACGATCCAGGTTAGTCGAACGAAGGTAAAACAAACAAACATTGGCACGACCATATGTAGAGATGGTGCGAGGGTTTTCCACGCAAAAACCGACATGGACATGACAAATTCAAAATTTACCTTGCTGCAACTTCGAGACAATCAAGATAAGTAGACAGAAGTGCCATGTTCGTGGTTTACCGAAGTCGTCAAACTACTTTTTAATGAGACCCATGGATCTGGATTTTTGATGCATGAATGAATCGCATGAACTCCGGTTTGTGATCAAATCTGCCCGCCAAAGTAGTCTCGACTCTGAACCAGATAGATATTTTGTGGATAGCGAACATGGCCTTAATTTTGTTCAAAAAGATGTGTGTGTATTTTTTTTCGGTAGGTTGTTTTCTGAGAGGTTTATTATCGGAAAGAATTTTGCGTTGGGTAATGTTCGCAATTATCTTCTGAAAGAAGCGTCTAAAATAAACTTCAACCGTTGCTTCATGGAATTGTACAAGCAGACAAGAACAAATTTGATTACAAGTCATTCCATTAACTTCCAAAGTCCCCGAAATAACCCGTCGACAGGCTTTGCATAGTCGAAAAATATATATATTGAATGATTGAACACATTTGTTGTTTCTTTAATGTATTAACTCTAAAAATAAGCTCGTGGATCAAGTTTAGATTTGAAAGGACTCCTGATTATTGGCATGCAGGACCTTCGCGTTAAGATTTGAGCGCTAACTGATTTTTGGGAGGCTGGATGAGCTCGCATCAGAATTTCTTTGAATTTCCATCCACAACGCCGGAGAAATTCCAAAACCGTGTTTTGACTCTAAAAAAGTATGAAAAGTTCTCCGGCCACACTTCGCAATAATCATCGGTCGTTTTGGACTTGTGTCAGTTGCATGAGGAAAACTCTGTCGTGGATTTCGAAAAGCTTCGTGTTCAAAATGTTTTCCGTTATTTCTCCGGTTTGAAGAGAGTTCTCGAAAAGCTCCGTTTTGGTGACGGATTAGTGCGGACGGAGAAATAAAGCTATGTTTTCAAATTTTGCCAGCGCAGTTTGCATGCGGGGCCTGAAACAGTGACACTACTCGTAGAAAGCCAACATGACCTTAGTTTTGTGCAAAAGAATGTGTTTTTTTTTTTTCGGGGGGGGGGGGGGGGTAGGCTTGTTTTCTGAGGGGCTTATTATCCGAAAGAATTTTGCGTTCGATAATGTACGCACTTCTCTACGGGACTTAGCAACTAAAAGAACTTCGGCGTTGCGCAAAAGAATTATGCAAGACAAAACTCTAAGCAAAGCAACATGAAGCCGACAAGAACAAATTCTACAATTAGTCACTCGATGAACCTCAAAGTCTCCGAAATAGCGCGTTTGCAGGATTTGTAAAATCGAAAAAAATACATATATAATGACTGACTAAATTAGTTATTGTTTCTTTAAGAGGTAAATCTTAAAATAAATCTTTGTGTCAGGTTTAGATTCCAAAGGACTCCAGATATTTGCGTTAAAGATTTGAGGCCTTGTTTTCAGGAGGCTTTATACGTTCACCGTGCGCCGGCGAAATTTCAAAGCGCAGCTTAATTTCTACGGTTAGGCCTACCATCCACTAATCGGTCACAAAAAAGGAGCTTTCAAACTGGAGGAGTTGGAAAACGCTGGATTTACGTTGAGAGTGGACAGAAAACATTTTTACAACGGAAAGTGGTTGATAACCTGTTGACGTCCGTGTCTTTCAAAAACATGAATCTTAAATTTATATTTGCGTTTTAAAAGATTCTAGTAAGAAAAATTTCTGTAAATGTTTTCCAGTGTTCCTCATTTTCATGCACTTTTTGTCCTTGTTGCGTCCTGTGAGTTTTACAAATGTTATAATTTTTATAAACCAGTGATGACCACGGGAAAATAAATCTTGTTCCCGTTTTCTTAACCATGCACTGCTTCGTTTTCGCCTTCGTGAGAAACTTCGAAAACGGTTGTCCTCAAACGAACTTTGCTAAGCGACGAAAAATTCTGAAAAAGTCATATTTATCTGAAAAACAAAGAGAACGCCTAAACAGCAACGATTTGAAATCAAAAGTGCACATGCGATTTCGGCGTGATTTTCCAATTAAAACTTAATGAATCCCGAACACGCGGAATCCGAAGAGGTTTCTTTCCTAAGTGACGGAATGTTCCTAAAATATTTATCAGTCGGTTCCGATATTTTTAAGACAATAATTTCTATTGAAAAGTTGAATTGAAAAGTGCTTTTGGGCTATTTTCCCGGCGCTCGCTTAAAACAAAGGCTGATGGCGGCGAACTATTTTGCGAAACAAACAATAGCAGACCGCCAAGCTTTTGTGGCCTAAATTCACTCATTTTACACTATTAAGGGCCTTTTGGCTAATAAGCTTACGTAATGGCTTGAAGAATTGCTTTTGAAAGATTTTCGTTTGAGAAGTGCGCCCAATTTTTTTAACTTTTGAGCACTTTGTTGCGTGGTGTCGTTTGTTTGAAACTCAATGAAATCTCTTTACCGTGGTAGGACGAGACGCTTTTTTCCGAGACAATGTTTAGCATTTTTAGAGAATCGGCAAGGTATGTTCTATGGACACCAGTAGCGAGAATAAAATACGCCACAACTCTGCTAAATTCGCTTTTACGTATACACTGACATACATGATGCGACAAGCGAATGTAGCTTTAATGTTTCAGTGCAGAAAGGAAAAATTCGTTGAATAAGAGGATTTAGTTCCTTATGTTCTGTTTTCTTGTGAAATAATCACGAGGCCACAGAAAGCTGACTTTCCGACCTTCTTTGTCTATATAACTGTTTAATCGGTGACCTCTCTTCCTTCGTGTTATCTTGTTATAAAAGATATAGCCTTGACATGCCTCTAACCGATGTTTCTCAATTTCCGCTCAACAGTTATGGCAAGTTTGGATAGATGTGGCACTTCTCTGACCTCGTCCTTCACTGCAAAGTGCTCTACCATTTCAAACCGGTATCCCCTTCCAGTTGACAATTTTTCATTCCAAAACAATCTTAACAATGGAAATTCTGTCATGGAAAGGTCATAACTTTTCAGGGACGCCGATAAAATAACAATCGAAAGTGGCTTACTTCCACTGAGAACTTTTGTAGTGGTAAATACGAAACAAAATAGAAATAGGAAATATATTGTCGACATGGCAGAAACCCGCTTGTACTTCCCCACCCCTCGGAGCTAATTCCTAGCGGTGACCCTCGCAATTCCGTATTACTGAGATTTTCATTGAAATTTATAACTCTCTGAAGTGAAAATTTGAATTGCTTGAACCATATGAAACTGACGTAACAACGATTTGTCTATGAATCATGAAGGAATTTTAGCTGATGTGCTGTTCCCTAAATAGACATTTTTTTCAATAACACAAGCTCTCTGCATGTTAAAAGTGGAGCAATTTCGTTGCGCTTGAATTGCCAGGCAGAATGATGAAAGGAAGTGACCTATTCTAGAAAGTGATTTTATAAGACGCACGTCACTCTTTGGCCCAACTCTAAAAAACGTGCGCGTACAAATATTCCATCTTGGATAAAAGAGAATCCGCTACATCGTCGTCATCTGTAAAATAAATATAACTCCTTTGGCGTCCTTTGTTTGGCCTTTCGGCGACTCAAGAATGCAATATTGTTAACAGCCAGGAGTATCATTGGCTCAATTAGCTAGATCATTTTTCGCGCGGCTCTTTCAGGTCTCTTTTAGAGAACGTTGCAAAAATGCCGCTCTTTCAGCAAACAATAACAAATAACACAGCATCACGCCTTCCGAATGAAAACTTTGCGGGAGAAGTGTCGATCATGATTCTTTTCACAACACAAACACTCTAATCTGAAAACAGTTTGATGATGACCCTGCCAGGGAATTTTTTATTTTTCCCTTACCCTTCCTTTGCGGAAAATTCCTCGTAAACCACCGATTTGATATACACTTCAGGCGTACCGCAAACTGCGTCCCTTTTCAACACCATTTATTGCGAATTTTTGGCGCAGTGGGCGTGATTTAACCGAAGGTTAGATTTCCGGGGCAGAGTTTGCATCCATTGCCGAGAGAGCGGGAATCTTTTCTATTCTCTTTCCTCTTGAAACTTTGCGCACCCGCGAGCAGTGAGTGAAATTCGTTCAAATTTGCCTAGTCGGCTTTCTTTCTTTCTATAGTCGCCAAATATATGCGTGTCGCTTAATTGTACTTCATTATTTGAATCTAGTTTGTGGAGATTTCAGAAAAAAGAAAAACGATTAGCAGTTACTCCGACCCGAGTTGACCGCGTATTGCCAAAATAATTAACACCGTGTTAGAAGAAGCCGCGAACCAATCATCAATTGTGTTACTTAATTTTGTAAGAGGAAAGATTTTAAGTGCCCAGTGCGCTCTGGAATACACTCAGAGGAAACCAGCAATCAGTTAATACAGAGTCCAGCGACCTTAGGGACAGAAAAGTAGCGGTTTCGTTAAGCGCACAGTAGGAACTCGGGATTGTTTATTGTTATTGCTGAGTATAAAGAAAAAGTGACTGATTGACCGCTTTTATCAAAACAGTGTTACCTCTGGAAGCGAACGGAACTTGATGAAATCACCGAGTGGAATGGCGTCTGTGGTGGTGAAACTCTTCTGCGTTCTTTGCGCCTTCAGCGTCCAAAGCAAGTTTGTGCAGGGGGAAGATGGTTTGGTAGAAGTTTGGCAAAAGCGCATCACTACAACAGTAGCCTTACTGCAAAACAACCCATGCATGGCGCTCTCTAAAGGATCTCAATGCGATTCCTCCACTTTCGCAAATCTGGATACGCGGACGGTACGATTGTATACGGCACAAGGCCAAAAAAAGTCAAAGCTGAGAGTAGTGCTAACGGAGGGAAAACGCCGGCGCCTGACAAAACACTCTCACCGAAACGACACATACGACGCCGTCTTCGTCCTAGACCCCTATCCCGAGGCAAACTTCGGCCATATTGTGTTCATATTTCTCGTGGATTTCGACGTGAATCAGACCGTGTGTAACAAGAGATTGAATGGAATTCATGTCTTCACTGGTGAGTGGTTTCTAGCCGTTGAACAGTTAGACTGTCAGGTTAATCGCGAGTGCGCGTGACATCGCGCGCGACAGGGGTTTCTTAAAGGGGTTTTGCGTCGTTGAAAAATCGTCATTTTCTGCGCTCGTATCGTGCCAATATTGCGGGCTTCGATAGGAAGATTTAAATTTAGAGCCTTACGATGATCACTGCGGTTTAACAGCGCATCAATAACGGGCTGTTATGACTAACGGGCTTGGATATTGTACCAGCCGCCAAAATGTGTTTTATGTTGAAAGTTATCGTAATATCTTGTCACAGTCCAGACTAAACATGGATAAACCTGAAAACGGACCGTACAAACACGCAGTCAAATATTGCTCCGTTATATAGGGCTCTCTGCGTGGGACAAAATAGCTACTTTTCGTGAAATGAATTTAACCGTGAGGTTTTAATGGTTTGCATCTTTTTTTAGGACGTGACGAGTGTATTCGGAGAGCTGAGAAGAGACATTGCAGAAACTTGCTCCATATGCGAGTCAAATGCGAGATCAACTTCATACCACTCGTTTATTCTGAAGACGATGTCACTCGAACACAGCTTCTTGATTGCCAGGAGAGCCTTAAGACGATGTCCTTTGCAAGCTGTGGCCTAAAAGAGCACTTCCCTATACGTTGCAGCGACAACTCCGCGCACTGCTCACCCGGGACTGACGGAGTTCGCCCCGAACCTCCAGACCACTGTACCTACGACATGTGCGATCATGGAGTCTTGATCTCAGGTGGTTGGGATTCATTCACAAGCCGGCCACTCTACCGGAATAACCTGCGCAATGTTTGGAAATTGCTGCACTCAGTTATGCGGTACAAGAGAGAGAATATCGTCACGTTCTTTGGGCAGGGCCAAAAGGATGAATGTGAGTATATAGAGAAGATTTGTTTGTCTTTGAAGTAAGAGTTTATTTTGCGCACACGTAGATTATTCGAGCGGCGTGCCTCTCGCCATGGAAAAGCTGCTAATTTATTTTGCTGTCGGCAAAAATGTTTTTTCAAAGCCATTTAATGAACGTAGTTTGAATCGCTTTATTATCGCAGATCATTCTTTTTGGCCATTCTTAATGAGATTTGTGACTCAACTGGGTCAGTTCGCAGTCGCCCTGCGTTGCATGGTTGACGGGCCATTAATCTCTGAGTAAACTGTTTGATCAGCTAGCCAAAGATTGGTCAAAGAGCTTTTCCATCCTCGCTTGCGGAGCAGATCTTTGCACTTCGCCGTCTGTGCGCTGGAGATCTATTTTGCCGTCTGTGTTTCGGCACAGCAGGTCGCTGTTTTAAGCGGCTCGGTTTAAACCCTCAATGTGTTAAATTGTAAATAGAGGGAGCAGACCGCGTGGTAATTAAGTTTGGAACCGATACCTTTCGAGATCGAATATTCATTTCTCAACGAGCGGTTTCTTCTCGCATTATAACCAGACGAACACAAAAACAATTTCAATTATTAGAATATGAAAACAGTTGGTTTAAGTGGCTTTTAATTGACCCAGAAAAACACTTGACGAGCTTCGCGTTTTTCATCTTTACCGCTCTTTGCTTGTCGATCATTTTGCGAGGGTTATTTTCGCAGTTTCTCCTTTCAAGGACCGCTGTTTAGAACGTTTCTGTCGTACCGGCGAAAAAATTGCGAAACTAAATAACTTCACACATCCTTAAAATCAATTCATTAAGCCTAAACTGGTCGCATTGTATCATTTGATCAATCTCCCTTTGGCCTTAGCTTCTCGACTCCAGACGACCCTATATTTTCGGAAGAACGGCATTCAAGTCTCCAAGCACTAAATCTTCGACAAGGGCTAATAACCGATATGATATTCCTTCGACGAAGAAGACAAAAGACTGAAAAGATCCTAAAAGGTTTAATTTTCGTTCTTGTAAACCTTGCTCTGAAACAAAACATGGGACAACGGGTGGTGTTTTTAATAAAGTTCCGAAAACAATACAGTGGTATTACACGCTCATGAAAAATACGATGTAATGAAAACTAGAAATTCAAAACTTTAACTTCTGGCGTGTTGCACAGAGGCGAAATCAAGCCTTTCTCTTTTGAAGAAAAAACAAAAATCATCTTATGCATTGTAACAATAAAATTTCCTTTGCGCTTTGCCGCCATACAAATGATGCCGCGGATTTTGCAACCATCTGTTAAAATTACTTTCGATATGGGACGATGCGCTCACAGAATCCTTTAAATTCGTGAAGCATGCTTTGGAAGTTTCTGGAGTTTTATGGAGTTTCGAATTTACTGAGAGGAATTATATCACGCGGGTATACCGATTTACGTTAAGTGTCCTAGGTCGCATGCTTTCGTTTTGAGCGCAAAAAAAACTGTGGTTGTTTGACATTGGCCATCAGAGAAGGTTTTACATTATTTTAAGCTTTCTCTGACCCCCAAAATAAACAAATTTAACTTAAATACCGCAACATTAATCCCAGGCTCACGTCCAAACCACTTTTTTTTAATTTCGGCGAAATTGTGTCATCTCATGCAGAAAATGGCGTATGATTCGTCAAGCCGAAAGATCGATTATTCGTTAATGAGTATTTCACGTACGCCTGGGTTGCAGATTCACCTCACGTATTTGACGGAAGCATTAATCATGTCCATTAATTAGAATTTAGGTAACTTCTTCTTTCGGGTCGCATACGTTTTTCACTGAGTTTTAATTAAAGTAAATTGAGGCGTGTGTGTCACCACCGCCGAGTTCTGCAAGCACGTACCGATGACTTTGATTACAGCCCTTGCCGATTTGGTGACAACCGTTTTGTTCAACTGTTTACACGTCAGCTTTTAAATTTTGCCTTAGCAAATTGCACCACTCTGCTCCATACAGTTCTTCTGTAGTGCATTTGTATAAGGCCTTTGAACCAATCTCTTTTTAAGTACATCTGTAGCCATCTTTTGTAGCTTTCTTACCCTTCACAGATATATTTCATTTGAAATACAGCTATGAAATTCCATCAACCTATTTCCCCGATGTAAAAACCCGGATCATTTCTCGTGGTCGAGAAGCGTTATTTTATCAATTTCCTGGCAGAAATCAAGCTCCCGCAAGATCTTATACCAAGGAATTATGCTGTCGTTAATTTCAATCAACAGAGTATGTTTGTAATTGAATTAACTCTGGAATAATAGTTTCCTCAGGGTAAAATAAGGTAAAATAAAAGATTGAGGTTGAGAAAAGTTAAGACAGGTTTAGAAATTTTGAGCTAAATCCCAAGATTTTTCCCCTGTAGAATCGGCGAGATCTTTTCAGTTCCAGAGAGATCTTAAAATTGGCTGGGGTATGGCTCCTTTTCTCTTTATTTGGTTTGAAATGTCTTTTACGAACGAAAAATACAGCTTCCAGTTTCTCAAATACATTTTTCTGTTATTAGTGTCCCCTCATCAAAGAGACAAGTCATACGCAGTGAACAGCGCTATCACGGCTAAAGAATACATCAATAAGTTATGTCGGTCGTCCTTGTGTGTCGATACGATCACGCTCTACTTGACCGGACCCTCCAAGAGTGATGGCTCTCTCCTGTTTTGGGACAACGGCAATGGGCTCACAGACGACTCTGAACTCTACTCCCCCAGGGAGCTCTTAGAAGATGTGAAAAACTGCTCAGCTAGGCGTCTGTTTATCGTCGCAGACTACAGTTATTCTGGTGTTATGATCAACAAAATTAAGAGCAGAATGGAACGTCATCCCGAACTTTACCGGAGTCTCGTGGCCATTTCCTCTACCTCGTGGAACCAATCTTCTTGGCGGAGCGACTTCACAGAGGCTTTTGTCAAGCAAAGTAAAGAAGGAATGACTACAAAATGTGTGACAGATGTTGTGGAGGTAATTACTTTAGCCTTAATCGTTAAATTTGGTTTTAGAGATGTGTTTTACGACGAGTGTGTGAAATACACGACATTCGCGCGAGAACATTATTGAGTTCCTTGACCGCTCGTGTGGCACATTCCGCCCGCACGTTATACGCATTGTCGCGATTTTCCTGTTCGATTCGCCGGACCGGATCAGAATAACGGGACAACGGTCATATTCTCGATGTAGAGTTCTTTGCGGTTCCCTTTTCAAAGCTCTTATATTGATTGCAAGAGGGAAGAATTAATGAGGCGTAGCACAAACTGAAATAACTCTGCGCGTTTGAGTTTTAATCTTATATTTTTTAATGTATTTTTTAATTATTTTTGCTTAAAGCCCAACAGAAATTATCCCTCTCTGCCCCACCAACAACAATTTGCACAAACGCAGTTTTAAGTAAATTGTGTCCCGAATGAAGTTTAATATCTAGCTTTTTATGTTAACAGGAGATCAAGCAACAGTTTCAAGCCACTGGCTCTCGATCTACTCCTCACCTTGAGACTGGAGTCAATTTCAATGCAACTTACACGACGCTGAATGGCAGAACATGCAATGAGACATGGATCAAAGCTAAAACCGCTCGTGCTTGCAGATTATTAACACGACCTGAGTGGGATCCAAGAAAGCGTAATCAAAACTGATCTTGATTGCTTCAAATATATGTAAATACGATATCAGTTGTCCCAGCTTAAATGAAATAGAGTAGAAATCACAGGACTTCGATGAGACATTTTTGTTTTACATATTTATTCCTTATTTTTGAACAAACGATTGATTTTAGAATTTCTCGCTGGAATATGTTTAGAGGGTAATTTGCATTAAATGCGTCACTCGTTGAACATAGAGCCGATATGATTTTTGTTTTCCTTGTTGAAAATATTTTGCCTTACAGTTAGCGGGCTGATATCGAGATTGGAGTCCTGTATTGATCGAGCGAATAAGCGCATTATTTTTAGTGTATCGTTCTGTAACACTATAATTTTTAATGTATAAAGTAGAAAGAGTTTACGTTTTTAATGATTTATTACGGAAAAGTAGAGCAAAGACATTTTGCAGCGTTAAATCTTGAACACAAGAAAACGATCCGTAGGTAGTTAAGTTAAGTATATATTTAGACTAAGAGCTAGATTTCAGCTAACCTCGGTAGACGTTTTATCAGCCAAAAGCGAACTCTTGTAAAATGCTTACCATGACTTGCTTACTTGCAAGCGAGAAGGCCTTCCAATAGCCAAGAAAATGAGCTGCTAAGTCGAAAAAACTCAACTTAGCTTTCAATGAAGTAGGCAACCGGCTTACCCAAGTGAGCTTTTTGCAACAGTTCAGTAAGAGGTTAATAGATGGTGTGATATGAAATGGCGGTTTTCTGGCACGCGTAGAATCCTGCTTCATGTACCTTAGAATAGCGCTGATATTCGTTTTAAACTCTGCAGTGATTATTTTATTGAATCGTTTGGAGCACGGAGAGATCAATATTCGGATGATAAGTCGTTGGAGTGAATAAGGCGGGGTATTTGGAGAGCGCGTCGTTTTTCGCTGCGAAATTTAATGTAACGAGGCTTTTCATGGCCGAAAAAATATATATTGCTCAGCTATTCGAAACACGCATAATTTGTGACATAATTGGAAAACAAGTGGAGCAATACTGGATAAGTACTGTATATATAAGATACAGGTTCAACAGGTTAAACAGGGCGGTGAATATCACAAATACCGTGTTTTTTCGGTCGTGAGACAGGTCACTTGTTCTCAGACGAAATTGTACTGCACTTTAAACCACTTGTGAGCTAGACAACTGAGAAAAAAATAGCTTTTAACGTCTTAACTGGCATCAAATACTGACAACCTAAGGAACCGTGTAAATATCAGGAATTATTTTTTTTGTCGTCGGGTTCCATTTTACAAAATTGCGGCCGCCCTTATCAGTTTTGGGCGTGTTTGCTAGTGGTATTGAAATCCAATCTGCATGCTCGACAGTCATTTACGCAAAAGTGGCGCTTAATTGTCGTGTTTCTTGTCGTAAACAAAGTGTCACTCCCGGTTAGTTTCAAAACCTCTTGGTACAAACCTGGTCATGATCTCTAGAGCTTTATAAGCTATTCATTTGAATATTGCTGTGTCAGAGAATGATCCAAAGCAAAATTTTTCTCTTCCATTTGGAAATGCTTGTTGATACGTTTTTTTGAAACGATGCAATCGATGTTACTATCAAAGTAAGTGAAGTTCACATAGAGAACACTGCGAAGAGTCGCCAACTCACAAAGCGAGAACTGAACACAAGACGAGAAAATGGTGTCGTGAGCTTGCACCAATTTTCCCTTCTTTCGATCTCTCGTTTTCTTTTCGCCTCTCGCTTGATATGTTCGTGCCGGTGTTCGTGCTACTATTCCGAGTGTATCTCGGAGCGATGAAATGGAATGTAAGCCAGTGTAAACAGTGTAAATATATTAAATAAGAAATGTTTAGTTTGATTTATTGTCGTGTCATATTTCTGAGTTTATTTTATTTTTGATGTAAGGCATTAAAAAAAAGAGCTTAGTGCTGCTTTGAGAAATAGGTAGTTTGGGTCCGGGTTTGGGTGACTTGAAGTTATGCAGGCCTGTAAAGAAAGATATGACGCCACCTACTGATTTGTTTTGATTCTGAGAGTCAAAAGAAAAGACCTCAACACTGAAAGATACATCTTATCCAATCATTCAACTAGCATTGATAGTTTCCAAACATTACTACAAAGCAGTTTTTCAAACAAAATGACTCAGCTTGTTTCTGACGAGGTTGTATGGGACTGTATGAAGCACAAATACTTCAAATCGCGCGGTTTAGCCTCTTTCACTCACTACTCTTATAAGTCCCACTCTTTCGCGCGCCCATCGCGCGCGCTCTCATACAAGACCAGATACCTTCCCGTATTTGGCATGTGTTCCAAATCGATGACTCCAGTGGGCCTGCTTAGGTCAATGAACGTCTACTGAATAACTGTACAATAGAAGGTATGAATACTTATCTTTATTTGACGGAGCTCGGGCTGAAATCCAATTTGGATCAGAATTGGATGGGTTGGGAAAACTCCAGTGTGAAGTTAAAATCTTTCCTCCAGTGTAGAAAATCATATATGTTATTTGCCGATTTTCCAGACCCGTTAGGAGACGGTTTAGATAACAAAAAGCCAAACTTGGGCCCAGTGACAATGAGCCCAAAATTTAACCTGAAAAACTCTCCCAACATTCCCACTGAAAACTGACAAATTTCCAACATTGTATCAGATAATATGAATTCCTAACAAATTTATCTCATGCTGTGGACATTTTGGCTCAGTACACGCGCGAAACGATGAAATACGTTACTCTGATGGAGTTTGCGGCTTGGCAGATCAAAATCCATCCGATCTCTGTGTTCTGTTCGTTCTCTTGTTTAGACAATCAAACTGAAAGAGGGAGTCGATCGTACCCATATATATATATATATATATATATAGTGGAGAATATTTATTACGTAGAGGGAAATGCCGTGCAAAGTGACCACCTGGACTTCAGCGAGAACTAAACTGAATTATTGAAAATTTTGATTACAATGTTCGAGGAAATATTGCTCCAGGTAAATGCTTCCACTGATTCATGTTAGTTCACGTAAACTAGTAAAACGCCCAAAGGTAAGCGATTGAGAGGCAATCAATCATGGCATGTGGAGGGAATTATTTTGTTATTATTCGTCCCCTGTTGATAACAGTGGTCGTGTCACCTTGCAGAGTTGTTCCACACAGATTTAGCCTCTTCCAAGCGTTCAGTGCGCTACAAACTAAACTGAGCGCCTGGCCCGCAGGCTACCAAGATAACCGCTAGCTTACGTTCGTGATCTACGAAAGCGCAAGCTCTCTGATGTTCCGCCAGACCCACAACGCTAGAGAACAGGTTTCCGCCGAGTTGATTCATCGCTACAAACCGGCAGTTTTATGCTGTAGTTTGGTTGACCTGGATTTTCTTAATATCTTTGCATGAGGAAAATTGAAACTGATCCTCGCATTCAAGAAATGGTAGCCTGTGGGCAGACGTTTACTGAACCGATAAATGGTCTTCATTTTCATTGTTTTAAGAAGTTGTTTTAATGAACAGCCTCTATGCTATGAAGGAGCACCTTGAAACTCAGTTACGAGTCAAATCAAAACGTGGGCAAAATACAATTTACCTATCCACCCGTACGCGCGCTTGTGGGTTTCCGGGCGAGTGGAATCGGTTAAAATATTTTACCTAATTTAGTTGCCTCTCTCCTTTCCCAGTCCCCCTTCCACGAACAAAAAATATGAGTAAAAAAACTGACCCAAAACATTCCTCCTCGTGTTCTGAATTGTGACGGCGGATGATGTCATAATCTTTTAAGTAAATAGCCTATTTATACTAATGGAAACTTGTAAACATGACCCGTAGGAGATCACACCGCATAACATTCTGTAGGTGAGGAGCCTAAGCCGGCGGAAAGAGAGGGGGTGCTTAAATTAAACTACCCTTGCAGCGCGTGCTGTGTATAAATAGCCATCTTGAAAAGAGTTCAGAGCTAATTGAATAAATGAAAAAGGAATGCGGTCACTGAAAGAAATACAGACGAAGCCTCCGTTTCCGTTACATTAGGATTACGATTACATAATTAATTGCATTATAACCAGGCTGGATGGGTCATTGCTTATAAATAGCTATAGAATCTCCGGAAACAGGCGTGAGTTTAGTAAAGGTTCGGGCCAAGTTTGTTGCTTAATTTGCGCCCTCTTCAAATGGCGGTTATTAAGGCTTATTACATTTTTGTTTCCACTGAGTTATTATTTACTGTTTGGCATGAAACACTGTCTAATTAAAGGCGGCAGACTCGTGAACTAGGATCAAATTTTGTACTGCGAGACACATCATATGAAATCGTGTATAGTACAGTGCCTGACCAATCAGATTAAAGGCATTGCGCAGTACTTTTATGAGGTACTGTATTTATTTAGTTGATTTAAACTTTGAAGCCTAAGGATGAAACTCAGTGTCAAGAATGAGCGGTACTTTCGTTTGGTGATAAATGTTATATGTACAAGTTGCTAATTGATTTAAACTTTGAAGCCCTGGAATGTGACATAAAAAATGAAAGCTGTCTGTTTAGCTGTACTATAACGCGGCACTGTTTGATGGGTACAATTAACTAGATTGTAAGCCTGTAGTCCCGAGATTTCTATCGCGTGATAGTTAACGAGGGCGCTGCATAAGTCAACTATCACATACAGAAATCGACAGCAAATAGTCTATTTGTTTTAGCATAAATCCATTAGTCGTTCAAAACATAACCTAAGAGGCGGACGCCATTTTTTTAACAGCCGCTTACTAAGACAACTCACTATCTATAGAAGATTAGTATAAATCTACTAGCGTTTTATCAGAATACAGCTCTCTGATTGGCTACGCTACTCACTATCTATTCTGTTTTAGTATAAATCTACCAGCGTTCTGTCACGAATGCCATTCTCTGATTGGCTACGCTAGTCACTATTCTGTTTTAGTATAAATCTACCAGCGTTCTATGACGAATGCCGCCTCACTATCTATTCTGTGATAGATAGTGAGTACCGAGGCAGTGTGCCCTTGTTAACAAAATGACGGCCCTTCTTGGCGTTTTCGAAGTGTCTGTGAAGGGGATTTAGATAAAGTTTTGAACGACTAGTAAATTTATACTAGAACAACTAGATTATTTGCTCTCATTTTCTATGTGCAATAGTTGACTCGGGCTGCGCCCTCTTCAACTATGTCACGCGATAGAAATCTTAAGCTTATAACCTAATTATTACCCGTCGAGCAGGCACTTATCTTTGGGACCACGAGCAAAGTAATCGCCGAACGAGTGCCAGGCCCTTTTTTACAGGCTTGTTTCGCTCGCTGACTCATCATCTCGCCACTTTGCTCATCGACTTCGCTCCTGTCGCAACTCATGAGAGCCTGCTCGCGGTCTATCCAGTTGTTGAATATTGATAGTGAATAGTATAGCCAAAGAGAGAACGCCATTCGTGATAGAACGCTAGCAGATTTATACTAACATTCATTGTAAGATGGAACGCTTTCGTAGACTAATTTGTTTTCAGACATTGAGCTGAAGTCTTGATAGTGTCGGCAGTGTGATGGAATCAGAATAAACTTCAAATCCTCGTTTTATTTGTTCTTTTTGCCTCCTTCTCCGACAGAAAAGTTTCATCTCAAGGATGACTATTATCAAGTGGGCGTAATGAAAGACCATTTGCCCTTCTTGGTTTATTTCCAAAGGACGTGACAACCTTGAGCTTCGGTCGAGAGCAAGGATTTATTTTAATTCAGTTAAAACATTTCCGGTATTTTAAACCGAATAATTGAAAAAAAGTTTGAAATATTTTAATCACGTTGATTATTTTAAGTAGAGCATGCAGTAACCTGTGGAGCAATATTTGATTTCACGAGAACGTGCAGATATGTTTGCTGTAGCTCTGAGAATACACAGTTCCGTCAAGATTAAGTTTGTAAGCCGATGAGTTTCAAGCGATTAATGTTTCCGTTTTGTACTATTTCGAGTGGTTTCACTTCTGTTTCTACTTGATATGGTCTCAAATCTTACTAGATTGAGAGAAGCAGTTAAATTCATGCTATAGTTTATTTCAAGTTTAGGGAAGGAATTAAAATATACTTACTAGTAAGATCTGATCATGGATCGGACATTAGCAAACAAATGCTTATAGAGAATTTTGTGTAAGTTGTTGCAGTCAAATCTCTTTGAGCTCGTCGTTAGCCGAGGGCACTATTGATTACAATACCCGGAAACGCGGTTACTCAAGAAAATAACGAGACTAATTGGCCGGGTCCGTATAATCAATCGCACTTGCGGTACATTTGAGGTGCGTGCAGTTATTGAGTTGATTTGAGGATGATATGCTCTCTTTTGGAACAGGATACTAACTGAAAATTCCCAAATTTGGTCAGGAGAACGAGAGAGAGAAAAAAGAGGAAATGGAGCATTACTGAGATTTTTGTAATTTATTTTGGGAGGAGGCAATGGTTTTGTAGGGACTTGTGCTTCGTTTTCACGTGACGTCATCATTTTCAACTTAAGAGTTACCAAATGATTGTATCCTTATCAGGCATAAGATTCGAAAACTCCTTCTTCAGAACGGCTACCCACAAGGCATAATCAACTATCATATCAATGATGTTGTGAACTAAAACAGACATCAGCATAGCAACCCCGTGTCTACAGCTCGAAAGAAATCGTTACCCTGTTTCGCTACTCAGGTTTGCATAGCAACCAAGTCCGTCGCTCGTCAAAAAAATGTGCAAGCTCGATATCTTTAGCACTGCTGTTTGTTTCTTATTTTTGATCAAACAACTTAGGCAGTTGTGAAAGTTTTTAGACTTTAATTTCACACCTGCCTAAGTTGAATGCATGTCTGCGATGATCAATCATATCTTCAAATTTATATCTGTTTACAACTTCCAGCTCAATCCAGCTTCGTCTGGAGACAAGCGTACTGTGTTTTGAATTTCAGAGTTACAGCGGTTCCTGACAAATCGCTACGATCGCGTTTGTCGGAAAAATATACACTTATCTCGTGATATTTTGCCATTCTAGGAATGTGCTTATGTAAATGTTTGCTTGTTCAGTTCAGATAATCAGTCACCCAAATATCCAAAGTAAGTTTCAGATGTTTACAATATTTTCCGGCCGCCATGTTGGTGTAAAACGGAGGTACGCCAACATGGCGGCTCTATAGTGAATTTGGAAATTTTGTGCAAAACCTTTGGAAGAATATATCTGAAGTTTGGGAAAACGCACAGACCTAAAACTTGGAGAAGTTTCTTTTTTGTCCATCTCCTACAACATAACAATTTCCTGACTTAATCGACTGAATGGTCTTGAATCGCTCCTTGTACTTCAGTGATTCCACAGAATTGCGTTGGGTGCGCAGAATTTTACGCGTGTTTAGCGCGCGCGCGTAAACAAAATGGCGCTTTTTCTGTACGGCTTGGCTTGCGAGAGAGGCAAATGTTCGTTTTTTGCGGAAAGTAGTACCATGCAGGCCCCATCAACGTTTTCTCTTTATTTGAATGTAGCGATCACCACCTCTCTATATAATAAATATAGAACGATTTCTATCGTAGATTAGAAAATTATGGCCCCAAAACGTACGTAAATTCAATGAGCACTCCCACTTATTCTCCCACTTATTCTTGGTCCACCAGCTCCTAAACAGATTCCCGGATCCCCGCTTTTTCATTTCACAATTTCAGCTCCGCTTGGCATAAGTAGTGAACAGTGAAAGCTTGAATGAAAATCTATTACGAGTTCTTTTTCAATGGAATGTTCTTAAGGGGCATTTAAAACAACATAAGTGCTCTACCGTCAGGTCTATTATGCAAACATCACTGAGTCTTTTATGCGTACAAATAATGGTGTGCTTGTGTCTGCCTAATACCGTCTAAATGTGATTAACTGCGAATAATACTCAACTCATGCATAAATGTAACCACGCTCTTGTAAACAAAATGGCACATCGCTCCCTCTGAGCTGTCAGAGGGAGATTTAAAAATGAAAACAGACTTGGTGATCAAATGAGGAAACAATTATTGCACAGTTATCAATCATTATCCATCAAATAATTGTGATTGGTCTAAGTGCGTCACGTGACTGAATATTCTCCATCTAAACATTGCCGAATATCCGAGTAATATTCACAAATTTTCAATACGCATGTTGCGGTAAATATCTCTGGGATAATAAATACGACAGCCTCCAGTTGGCGAGAAAATACGTTCAGACACTTGTCCTTAAATAGTGTCTGTTCTTTAGCCCTCACGAGCAGTTTTTCTCGAGCTACGCTCTAGGAAAACTGTTCACTTCTCAGTAACACTAGCTTATGTCCGTGGCACAAAATATTGTTGTTGGCCAGCTGAGAGGTCCGTACGGTGAAAAACTGTTACCGAGGTCTTGAACATGCTCTTCACAAACCATTCATCTAATGAGTAAACGCCAACCTCGTTCCCAGGGCCTTTTCCTTGGCTCCGGGGCGGTGCGGGAAAAGGCACCGCCCCCAAGCCAGGGAAAAGGCTCTGGGAACAAGGTTGGAGTAAACGCATGCCCTGATAAGCCAATCACCTTATAAAGCTTAACGGTTGTGAGGACGTCCACGACACGAGCGTAAACACAAGCACACGGTAGAGAGGGCGTGCACAGCACAAGCAAATACAAACAGAAGAACACGAGCAGAACTTGTGGTTATGCTTATGTCAAGTGAGAGCGCGTCACTCTAAGGTTGTTTACTGTGAAGTATACATGAAATAATTCATATTTGTACTTCGGATATAGATGAAAGTGAAGAGTGATCATCGCAGTAAATTTTCCAATTTAAGCAATTGGAAAGAAGAAGCCTGAAAAAAATCAGGGCTTCAACGGGATTCGAACCCGTGACCTCCGCGATACCGGTGCGATGCTCTACCAACTGAGCTATGAAGCCACACATTGGGAGCGAGGTCAATTTATTGAGTTCTCCCAATGTGTGGCTTCATAGCTCAGTTGGTAGAGCATCGCA